>CM061555.1:205097332-205436292 GCA_030864225.1 Capsicum baccatum var. pendulum | reverse complement strand
GGCATCACTACTAAAATCTGAGATCCTGACCTGGTTCCTTGTTCAATTATCGCCCCCTTAGCTTTAAGCCATCACTCTAAGTTTGTGGACCCTTTTAATAAACTCTAAACTGGATTGTAACTATTTTACTCTATGGTTAGAGATATAACAATACATATAAATAATAAACTCAACCTGAAAGACTACACCTGAAAGTGTAAAACCTATTGCTAGTACTTTCTTCTAAGATATAACTCTTATCTATCTAAAGCCTCAATAGTCATTATATAATAACTGAAACATCGAATAACTCATAATCATCATGAGTATCACATACCCTAGTTCACACCATCTAGAGCCTAAACTCTTTTCTATATTAGCTCAATCTTCAAAGATTAAAACTTAGATTCTAATACTTAACATAGATATACTCAAACCTTCATTGAACTATACTACCATCCTTCATAGACTACTAATATCATATCTAAACCATGATAATTACCATTACACCAACATACCCAACAATAACATATAATTTTGAATCATCAAACTTAAATTCTTGCATACATTATTTCAAGCCTACTGATTCACCTTTCATACAACTATCCCCATGATACATAATCCACCAAATTCATATAACCCTATCTCCACTTTACTATTGCATAACTTATGGGTTCATTCTTTTAATTATAGATCATATGTTATCAAAGAATTTTGAGAAGGGATATAAAATCACCTTTGACTTTGGCTTAGTGCTTGATTTTCATGATTATGAATGAAATACTTCATACTTTAGAAAATAAAGGAACTAATGTGATACTTTTGAGCCTGCATATAATCCCATAACTGTTTATGAGGACTGTCTGAGAAAACTCTATTTGTAAGGACTTAAGCTTAGCTATTTTTGTTGCCTTAAGAATAAGGCAAAGCTGACATGAATGGATTAACATAAGAGTATACATAAGCAGCTTAGAGAGTTCTTCTACTACATAATCTAAGACATGAACGAAGGGAAATATTTATTAAATGCCTTGTAGACTCTCAAATAAAAGTACAGACATCTCCATACCATTCTGTAAGACTCTACTAAACACGACTTCATAAACACCCTAGGACACTTGAACTCTGGGCATTGGTAACAAGTTTTTTACGACCCGTGGATACCCCCTAGTCATAACATAGTACTTAAAACCAAAAGTTATCCCAAGCTAACCCATGAACTGGAATACTGCTTGAGCAACTAATTTAATATGTATTAAATAGCTAGTTTTGTTGTGTAGAAACATAAGCATAATGAAATCTTAATAAGTACGTAACTGATAAAGTTTAGAATCTGATAAATCTAAAGAGTGAAACTAAAATTTACATGATTAACTCTGACTGAAATCTTTGGACCCTCTACTATACTTACTATAGATAGCTGGGACATATTTTTTGCTAACACTAATCAATACATAAGAATAATAATAAAAATAAGGTACATGATCAACATTTGACTGGAGTCCCCAAAATAGGAAAACTCATCACCTATTGGCTAGATATTGCAATCATGTGATCATGATATGTTGGCTACAACTGGTACCTACATTATGAAAAAATGTAGCCATACAAACGTAAATATGGATAGGTACTTCTAGAATCCACCGAGTAAGTGAGGGCGATTGTAATAAGTAAAATTAAGTTCTTGCATAATCCTAAACATGCATGCTAAGTACAAGTAGACTTAGAAAGATACTGAAATAAGCTGAAAGATGAAATATCTTAAAACATGATTAACACATAAAATCTGGTAGCTGGTGTGTCACTACACTTAGTTACTTTAAACATTACTTTTATAAAATTAGTAGAACAGAAGCTAGAAAATATTAAAACATGGATACTATATGAATACTAGGTGTAAAACTGTGTGGTGAAAACTAACATAACTCAAGGATTTGAACATACAAATATACTGAGCACGAAAGAATAAACATACAAAACCAAAAATAACATATACTAAGATGATCTGATTAAGTGAATGACTGATAGCTAAATACTTAAGAACTAATGTTTGAATACTGAAAACTGGTATCTAGATACTGATTAGCTGATATTTGTCTACTGATTAACTAATAATTGTATACTGACTAACTTATAACTAAATACTGGTCATGTAAAACTAAACTATACTTAGTCTGAATAATTGGATTGAAACTGTAGGGTACTGTACATAGGAATAAGGACTAACTGAACAATATGATATACAGAGCATGAATATGTGAAAACTGTAATATCTAAGAATGCAAAACTAACTGTATATCTTTTATTTCACTAAGATAATCTGTAATTCTAAAATACCAAAATTTGTATAACTGAATACCTAAAAGTATATACACTTAGTCAAGCGAACATAAACTAAAGATACACTGAATACTGACTGAAAATATGGAAGCTATTATATAACCGACATAAATAATTTGAGCTATTATGGAGTCAAATATCTGACCCATATTGAGGGGGTTTGTTCTATCCTTTCCATCAGGTTAGAACATGAGCTATAGTGATCACTAAACCAATGTCCCAAAGTACTAGAGAGTTAAGCCTAAACTGACGTGTGACCCCTGAAAGGATGTCAAGCCTAAACTGATGGGTGAACCTTCATATCCTATGTTTTATACATAGTTCTAGAATACAGGGACAGCTACTAACGACTCTTCCTAACTAGAAGGGAAGCCGCCATCCCTGCATTCACTCGTTGCTAAATCCTACTCCCATTTAAAAAAAAAACTAAAACACTAACTGGTGCATGCATTAATAACTGATAACTGATAATTTCAAGTCATGGTATTCTAAAAAATATAAACTAATAATGCTCATCATGAATATGAATATATGAGTATACTGATAAGATTCATGGATTAACTATCTGAGAACTTGAAAAGTTTAATTTATGTAAATCACAAAGGTATCAGGTGTTCATAACCCACTAGCATTGAATGATGAAGTTATGTAAATCACAAATGTATCGGTTGTTCATAACCCACTAGTATTAAATGAGTATAAAATATGATATCAAACTTGAAATACTGCAAAAGTGATTATGGTTCAAAGACCCAAACATGGACATTTCCTCAAGTATGTGAAAATCATAAACTTATTCATGAGAATATCGTAAACATGAGGGAAACAATAGGATTTCATGGAAAAATTCATAACTTGAGGATTTACCCTAAATCAACTAAACATAACATGAGAATTACAATATTCAAAACATGATATAACTCATTCCACTTGAATGAACTTATAATCATAACTTCAACTTAAATTAACAAGAGATTCCTAGAGATAGTTCAACTTAATCATATAAAACTTATAATTTAAAACCAAAATGGGTTCTTGGGCTCTATTGTTGAAAGGGGACCCATGTATGAATTCCCATATACCTTAAGCTTTTGACTTAAAAGAGAGACACCAATATTGATGCTTTATTGAAGGTTCTTGAACTTGGGGAACTTTAATTCTTGATTTCTTGGGAAAAAAGGAATTGAATTTGTGTTCATAGGGAAGGGAATGGTTTTCTTGGTAGGATAATTGGAGAAAAAGGGCAAAATTATGCCCTAAATAATTCCCAAGTTGTGTTATGAATGATTGAGTTGAGGGGAAAGAACCAAATTGTCCCTTTGACATGTAAATTCATCACTGGATACAATAACATCACCATGACGTAGTCTAATCATGGCCATTGAATTCCCTCACTTTGATGCGGTGAAAATGAGTTTGGGATTATTACCGCGTCGTGGCCTTATCGCAGTGACACTCTAGTTCTGTGATCCAACATGACCCAAACCCCATTTGAAATATTCAACACTTATCCAAGATTGCTCCTTATATCCTTAAACATGAATCAACTTAAAAACAAACATTTTGGGATTGGGAAGATCAATTTAAAAATTCATTAAATATAGGCGTCTTGAACATAACTAAGTCCTCAACACTTGGGGAAATGTTCAAGTCTTAGCCCCTTAAACATGCAATTGAAAGCTGATTTAAACTAAGACTTTTATGGGGTATTATACCTAAACACTTTATTAAGGATTGTCCAATGAATAAAATGGAATATTGAGATTATCAAAATACAGGAGGTGGCAAATGAAGAGATAGGTACCAGGTCCCTATAATATCAAGAAGATAGGTCATAGCTAATCTTGTAGTTAAACAAGCATTAGCTGGTAGGGGTGATTCCTCAAGTTAATCTAATAAAGCTCAGAAGTCTACAGATGTCTCCATATTTGCATTAGAAAATAAAAAAGTAACCTTTGATTTCTTGTTTTCCTTCATAGAAAACACAGAACATGAGGAACAAAATAAGGTAACTATCTCTAACATTGAAGAAGATTAAAAATTATTCTGACAGAAAGATAAAGAAGTTATTAAATATATTGATTGATACAATGTAAACTTAGCACTGAGAAAAATATTCTAGAGAAAAGATAGTGAATTAGGAGCTTTAATTTATTATTTTAACCCACCAGATCTCTGAAATAGAAGAACAGTGTGCTAGGCTAAAATTTAACAATCCAAGGTTTATAAGCCAATTAAAAGAAGTAGATGCTTCTGATATAAAAGGGAAGAAAGAGGTCTCACAGTTTAATATTGATCTTTAAAAGGATTTGAAGAATCCTCAAGACCATTGCATGACTGTGTTTAAGAAGAATAAGGAGTTAGAAAGCGACCTGCTCCATTTGAAGAAAGAACTCAAAAATGCTCTTTAATGTACTTCATCCTCTCAAATTCTCTCTTATTTCATTGGACAGGGAGTCTACAATGACAAGGGGCCTGGATACCACTATAAAGATCAAACTTCTGGGTTACATGACAAGGTCGTTCAAGATATTAAATAGAATGTCCATAATCCATTTTGTACTCACTATGGAAAAGATGGGCACTCAAAGAAAAACTGTGAGAGCTGGAAAAAAACTAAAATCAATGGTTCTAGGTATATTTAGCAAGGGAATGTATATTCTAAAAGTTCAAAGTAGTAGAGAATTTTAAAAAGAACCTCTATACCTAGATGGTCCAAAACGAATTTGATCAAACCATTGTCTTCCCACTAGGAAGTCAAACTCAAATAGGTTTCCAAATGTAACTGGTGATCAAGGCTCTGGTAATGTGATAGGGGATGGTAGTAGAAAATAGATCATCGATAAGATCAAAATTTTTGACTCTACAATATCTGTCTAACCTATCTCTTAGGATATTTCATTTGGATATGTCATATGTTGAAAAGGTTGATTTTCAAGGACTAGTACCTGGTGAAACAAAGATGAAACTCTCAGAGTAAGAAGTGTATGGAGTTATGTATCCCTAGTGGTAGTAAATCCTCTAAAATTGAAGAAAAGTGTGATGATGATGATGATGGTAAAATATAGAAAAATACAGATGAGAATTGTATCATGTGGTGTAATAATTCTAACAAGCAAATGCTGAGGATGATCAAATCAGCTTGACGTACTATCAAGTAAATCCACGTCTCTTCATAAAATTGGCGATGCTTACGAGATAGGTATCCTCTGTAAATTATGTACATTTTGATCTAAATCATTACCATACCCTTTACGGTATAAAACCATGGGAATAGCTTTCAAGGTTATCAGATGTAACAAGCACAAATATGGTGATTTACTCAAATTGGGGAAGGGGTCTGGTCCCATCTCTCAAGTTAGTATCTTGTACGTGCAAATTTTGTCTGTTCTATTAAGAAAAGGTTGCGTCCTTCTATCTTTGTGTGATGCGACCCAAATGGAGGCCTTGTCGTAATGGGTGTCCCAAGTCCTTCCGGGACCAGATACCACCCTCATTACCCAACCCAACCTCCAATCACTTGCCCTAAGTTGGCTGAATTTGGAGAATGAAACTGGATAGTGCAATAACTCACAAGAAGACTCTGGGATAAGATCATAACCATGACCAAACTAACCGAGTCCAACCATCCAATGCAAATAATCCAACCATACCTAAACAAGGGTCATAAACCAGGCCATAACCAAATAAGTTCCAACATATAATATAATTAATCCCAAAATAAAATATGACATAACAGTGAGAAATTAGGTCTGATGGTGCCTTCCTCACAACTTATTCCAAACCAAGGCTAACACAATAGTAATCCCGCCCTTTCCAACCCATAGAAGTACCACAAATCCTCAAACTAAAAGAGTAATAAAATTTAGTTGGGATATGCCCCCAACCATAGCTAAAACCAATATCCAGAAATAAACCAAAATGTCTAAAAGTGTCCATAAAATGAAATGGAGCCTTTTAAAAGGATGGAAGCTCACCACTTCAGTACAAATGCTATCCCCGAGTCAATCACTATGTAGAAGGAGTAGAACAGCCAATTCCTACATAACGTAGGTATACAGTCACTGGTAGATGGGTTTGCAGGTAAATGCTAGCATGATCTCAAGATAAGGATAAAATAATGCCATTTATAAAAGTAAGTAAAACCATCCATATGAACACAACTATATATATATGTATAACCATTCTGGGAAAAGGGACTGGGTTTAGCATGCCGTTAAAACCTTTAATTGGTTGTATAGTGTTGCCGTACTAAACCATCCATAGGCTATATGGGTTCAGCTCACCTTGCTAAAAGGGCTCTAGTGCATGAAGCCGCACGATCAGGGAAGAAAAATTGGGATACTAGTACATCCCCAAAAATATAGTATGACATCATGCACACAGTCACCAAGACCAACCCCATATCGACAAACATGAGTTTCCAATTTTGGTTCCCCTGGAACCTCCACCTTCCATGGCTTTGCTATACATACCTTCTTTATTGCCCAATTAAAAAAATTCCAAATAACAAAACCATTAACCAATTAATAACCAAGGCTATTATTATTGATATCGTCATACCAATCCTCACTTGCAAGTATTATCCATGACTAACAATATATAGAATTAAGGGGACCTTTAAGTGCCCTTCCATTTAGCATATTAAACCACTTGAGGGATTCCATGTGCCCCAAAAGCATAACAATTTACCATTTACCATTCCAAGCGATTTAAACCATGTACAATTCCATTACCAAGTTTTAAAACAAGATAGAGTTCCACTAAAAGTAGTCAATATAATAAACATATCTTTATAAGCATTTTTTCAAACACATTGGGGGCATAATATACCCAAAACCAATTCTAATAACCATTAAACCATTTCCACGCAATCCAATTATTCAAAACCTCCATTAATGCATATGAAAGTATAATTAAAACTATGTAAAACCATAACCAACTATTTAATATCAAAACCTCCAAATCATATTTGAAAACCAAAATCATACAATCAATAAAGTCATATAAACATTTATAAAAAAATATGCCTTTAGATAGAATTAACAATGAGGGAAGAGAATAGGCCCTAAACTAAGATGTTGATGGAAAAAACTCACCAAGACAAGGCCCAAATCAATCCTCTAGTTGAAAACCTAGCTTCCCTTGCACAAAAGCTTTTGATATAATTATAGAGTGTTTAGAAGAGTTTCAAAGTATTAATGAATGGAATAATAGGATAAATAACCTCCAAAGTAGGTTAGAATTTGGGGGACCTTATTAGGGTAAGAGGGAAATATCCAGAATACCCCCACTTCAGTCGTACTGAAATCCCATCACAAGGGTACGACTGACCCACATGAGTTGTACCCTTCCAATATGAGGGGTACCCTCCACTCATATCCCAGCCTCAACCTTTTTATCTAACACTATCCTTCATATGACTCATCCAACCAAATTGGTTCCACAGTACATAATTTGTACCTTCCACCTATACCTTTGGCAAATTTAGACCCAAGAAAGATTTAGACACTATCCATTATGCGAGTCTTGGGTATGACTTGTACCCTAGCTTATGGCTCATGGTGAGCCACTCATACTTAAATCCAACCTAAGTAACCAAGTTAGAGATTAAGTTAAGGAAACAAGTGATCTGTAACCACCAATACGACTCATACCCCTAAGTCATACCATTCCAGTACTAAAAATTTATCTCACCAACCAACACTGGTAAGCATACTACTAGAACATACCATCATACCCTAACATATGGCTTGTACCTATAATTCGTATTGGGTCCAGAGATCAGAATTCTAGGAAATTTTCTAAGTTTCAGAAATCAAGGTATTTCATTATGTTAGAACAAAGTTGTCCTATTCAAAAAAAGGAAGATGAGTCACCCAAAAATCTGATACTGATCATATCTTGTTCCCCAAAAAAAACCCTTCCTTCTACCTATCTTCTCCCTTAAAACTTGATGCACCCATTCCTTTTTGTACCAAAAAGGGAAAAACCAAATTTGAAATAGCCTTTCTAAGGAAAAGACCTTCTTGATAGATGCAGCTCTCCCAGTTTCTTGTCATTTAAAGGGTTCTAATCTTAGCATTGTGAAAAATTCCTTTCAAAACCTTTTTGAAAAACATCCTTCTTCTCTTACTCTTACAAAGTTTAATTCCTTCATCACTCTACATGTCAATGAAGAATCATGCTTGAATGTTCAAAATTATTTTGATGATATTATGATGAATGAAACATGGGTTGCTGAAAATTTCATCTTGTGTCAAATATCCCAGGAAAGAGCTTCGTTGATCACAAGAAAACAAATGTAAGTAAAACATCAAAAAATTCTAGAGAATGGTCTAGAATTTTCACTGATAAGCAATTATCTCTTGAAAGACTTAGTCCCAAGAAGAGAAAAGTAGCTGAAAGAGAATCTATGATCACTTACACAATAATAAATAATTGGGAGAAAAGTAAGGATGTATCAAAGGACGAAAGAAATAGGTTCTTAAAGAATCAAAAATTTTTAATTGGAGGGATTTTTAATTCAAATGTGCTAGCAGAACCTGGTATGGTGAACCTTGTTGAGATGGTTAAACATCAAGGGTGGATGATCTCATAGAAGGACTTTTTCCTAAAATTTTTGATGAGATAGTTAGGGAATTTTATCTAACTTTAGAATTCTCAGAAGATGGAAAGAATCTGACTACATAAGTCCAAGGAAAGGACAGAAAGCTGAATAAGGAAATACTATGAAAGATTTTGGATGTTCCTATACATAGGGTGAGAACTGTCACCAAGCAGCTGCATTCAATAGAATTTTTAGCGAATGCATCAAAAATTAATGAGAAATATGTAGCTACAGTGAATATAAAGTCACTTAAAAGTGAGTTTTAATTGGTCTTTGACATTGTGATCAAGGTGATTCTATATAGATAGCAAAAGAAAAGCATTGCCTCATCCACTAATTTGTTTGCTATGGAATGCCTCAGCATTTTTGAATTTATTAGTCTACCTATACTGATGATGGAACACATTCACAAAGTGCTTCTTGGAATGAATGAAAAGCATGGCATGCCTTATGGATATTGGTTGAACAAGGTATTTGAATTGTTTGGTATTTTTTGTGAAAATTTAGCCAAAGGCTCTATGCTTTAAATTCTTAGCATAAATACTTTGGTTAAGATTGAATATGTTAATCGAGGTAGAATTTATCAAAAGGAGATCAGTAAGTAAATAGAGGTGCTAAAGGGAAATATAGCTACCAAGGATGAAGAAATTTGCAAGCTTCAGGAGAAAATTAAGTATCTCTCCAAAAGAAACCCATATGACAATAAAATGCTCAAAACTGAGAATGCTGAATTGAAGAAGAGGGTGTCAATATTAACTCATGAGGTCCTTAAGTCAAATGTAGAGATAAGGTATCTCAACAACAATCTTTCCCTACTCCTTCAAGCTCTTCTTCCTTGTCCTTCACCTATTAATCATTCTTGATTCATATGGATTTTTCCCTAAGAACATTTAATTTATGCACTACTATGATACTTATCCTGCTCATGAATTAATTTTTGCTTTTTATATTACATCTATTCTCTTTAAATTGCAAAGTTATTATTGATGTTAGTGTTGCCCCAGTGGCCAAGAGTTAATTAATTTGTGATTAATTTACTCTTGGTATAATGTTAATCCTTTTCGATTATGTCAAAAAGGGGAATACTGACTTCATATGGAAGTACCTAGTAGCATGGTATGGTAGCAAAGTGACAAATAGAAGTGTGACAAAGGAAAGTTTATAAATAACTAATGCAACTGCACTAAATAAAATAAAGGTGTACAATGATAGGGGGAAGTTTTTGTTGCAAAATGACAACAAAGGACTAGGTCCCTATGCATGATTGAGGAAGCATGATGATCGGGGGAAAATTAATATTCAAGTGCTAATCACTCTGATTAAATGTGATGAATGTGCACTAATGCACAAATTGTATGGTTTAGTTTGTCATCATAAAAAAGGTGGAAAATTGCTATATGTAGTTTTGATGATTAGAAGCCAAACCATGAGGGACTAGGTACTTCGATGTGGAAGGTACATTACAGCTGGCACGCTCTTTCTGCACAGATTTTTCATCTTGTGTAACAAACTTGCAGTTACTATTTTATGCTAATTTGTACTGACTTGGATAGCTGGTTCAATGATAGTTCAAGCCTTAATCATCACCCAGCTATAAAAACAAAGAGAATCCTCTTTAAAAATTATTTTTTTTTTGCAACTCTAAAGTGTGACGTGAAGCTGCAAAAACGCAGTTCAAAAATTGCTCAAGTTCTTATCTATTTATGTGAGCTTAAATTAAAAGTGTTCTTAAGTGATGATTTGTAAAAGAACTACTCATGTTGTAAGATTAGTTTTTTCGTATTTAGAGTATTGCTTAGGTAGAGTTTCCTAAGTGTAAAACTTATTCAAGTTAATCAGTATAGAGGGAGTCCTTGGGAGATTTACCAAGATGAGCTTGTAGTAGAGCTGTAACTAGAACAAGAAGCCTAGAGTTAGGCTCAAATATAGATTGGAAGCAGGAGGATTATTATAGTGGATTTCATTGGTTTTTATCATGGCAAGCCATTGTTTTTCCCATCTTGGGTTTCCACTTAAAAATACTTATGATTTTACCTTTTTTGCACTATCTTTAGTTTTCCTACACTCTATTGTTTGATTTCCTGTGTTTGTTTCTAAGGGACTTGGCCCCATACTGTGCAGAGCACCCCAAAGGGTTTCAACACTAGGAGTTTCTTGTGGCCTTAATACATGTCTAAATCACTTCTCATACCATAAAACCATGATGTTTGATTCTACATGTACATGAATCACAGTTCTAATTTTACCTTGGACTTCAAGAATGTTAAAATTTCTCCCCTCCTCCTTTGGGATCATTTGTCCCCAAATAAAAATTAACTAAGCTAAAGTATTGAGGAAAGATAAGCAATTTCCACACCAAATTTCTAAGAGTCGCATACTACCATGTTAGATGAGTCTATAAAATATTCACTGAACCACACTCATGAATGCATGTTATGACATAAGATTAACTAGGTGACATGAAATATAAACAATTAATTAAGGGAAAACTATTACCTCAAGCTGGAACTGAGTTAGAATAAAAAACATAGGGTTACTTGTTTATAATATTGGACTCCACTTCTGAAGTAGCTCTCTCAACTGACTAATTTTGTTAAAGAACCTTTACCAAAGCAACCTCATTATTCCTTAACTTACAAATGTAATTGTCGAAGATCTAAGATAGTACATCTTCGTAAGAGAGACAATTTTTAACACCTATAATCCCTAAGGTCACAACCAATATGGGATCACCACACTCAAATATCACCATCAATATGGTATCACCAATTCATTTCTTTAACAAAGAAAGAAGGAACATCGAATTCACTGATGCTAAGTCTGTAGGCAACTCTACCTCATAGGATACATTGCCAAAATAACCAAAAATATTATAAGAACCAACATAAAAAGGATTTATCTTTCTATTCCTAACAAATCTGTTCTCCCTTTTAATAGGAGAAATATTAAATAGACAAATCACCAATAGAAAACTCAAGTTCCCTTCTCCTTATATCTGCATAGGATATCTGACGACATTGAGTTGTTTTCAGACACTCTAATCAGTTAAACATTCTGCATAAACTCTAGAACTGAATCTGAAACTATAAAGGTAGCCTCACCAACTTCAAACCAACCAATTAGATATCTACACCTCCTACCATAATGTTCTTTAAATGGGCCATTTGAATACTAAAGTGATAACTGTTATTATAATAAAACTCAATCAAATCAAATGATAATCCCAACTACACTTGCAATCGGCCACAAAAACTCTCAACATATCTTCTAAGGTCCAAATTATCCTCTTGGTTAACCATCTATCTATGGATAAAAAGTCCTATGATGAAATTAGGTATCAAGACCCTTTTAAAAAGTCTTTAAGAATTGATAGGTAAAATGAGTAACTCTATCTGATATAATAGTCAAGTGAATCCATTAAATTTCACCAACTCCCTAAAATAGAAGCTATCATAATCCTTGGCTAAATATGAAGTGTTACTAAAAGTAAATGCATTGACTTGATCATTCGGTCCATGATAACCCAAATAGAATCATGTAGTCAAAGAGTACGAGGCAACACGATAATAAAGTCCATATTAACTACTCCCTATTACCATGTAGGAATACTTATATCTTGAACCATAACACTAGGTCTTTAGTGCTCAACCTTAACCTGCTGGTAATTTGGACACCTATCTATAAATGTCGTGATATTATTTTTCAAGCCATTCTACCAATAGACTTCTCGTAAATCATCATACATCTTAGTGGATAATGGGTGAATAAATCATCAATAACTATGAGATTCTATTAGCATCCATTATGTCAAATCATCTACATCTAGAACACATAGTCTATCCTAAGAACAAAGAACACCATTTACCCTTTGGTATGAGAACTAAAACTTCTAACTTTGTACTTTTTCTTTCAACCTAAGAAAATTAGGATCACTCTATTGATATTCTTTCACCTCAGATAGAAGATTTTACCTTTGACTGAATTCACCAACCGAACTACCAATCTAGAAAGATGGTGAACCTTGTGAACTAAATCTATCTTGTCATCTTCTATATGATCAATAGTTATCATAGACAACCTCCTAAGAGCATCAACCACAACTGTAATACCCCAAACTTTTCTAGCTTAAATTCATTCCTAAAATGTTAAGGGATATCTTCCAAAGTAAAAAATATTTATTTCATCTAGAATTTTCTAGATTTCGATATTCAATTGTGTGGAAAATTTAATAAGCTTTCCATCAATACCAAATTCACCCAATTTCAACACTCGGTGAATAAGTTAGAGCATTTTTAAGTTGACAGTGTGCCAACTGGGCAGTCACCACATAGCGGTAAAGGATAATTTCATTATTGTCACTTTCCAGTTAACCACCACGATGTTAGAATGTCACGGAGAGGTACAAATTCCCATTTGTCATTTTCAAGTGGACCTCCGTGATATTGGCACATCACAGAGAGGCTCATTTTCTCAATTGTCAAATTCCAGTAGTCCAACGCTATAGTGGCGCATCTCGTCGAAGGCTAAAATGGTATTTCTATAGGGCACCGTAATAGTGTCGTATCGTGTTAAAGTTCTAGGTCCTAATTTTCAAACTCCAGTAGGAAAACGTGATAGATCCGCATCACAAAGACCCCCAATTTCCCAATCTTCAAATTTCAGTGAACCACCATGATAGTGGCACGTTGCGGTGGCCCATTAAACCAGGACCCCAGTTCATTTTTCCAGTTTTGTTTAGAATTTAAAAAGAGTATTTTGGACATTTTAATATCCCTCAAAACTGTCCAAACATAAGATTAAGTCTATTATAAGCATTTTATGCTTATATTCATCAAAGTTTCTCTCAATCGAAACCCTAAGCTACAACATTAAAATTCAAGAATCCCAAAGATTTCACCATTTTTTTCGCAAATCAATTCAAGATTCAAAATCTCCAATTCAATAATTCCAAGAATCATCATTCAAAAGAACGAATAGAATCTCAAAAGCAATCTTGTTCATCTAGTTCATTATCCAAGGTATGTGGGGTTTTGAATAAGGATAAACCTTTCATCCTTTTTCCCAAAACTTAATTATGGTTTCAATTTTATTGAATATTCTATGATTTCCCATGATATTTAAGTTATGGTTGAAACCCAAATCCTTATTATTTTTGTTTATGACATTATTATGATATTTAAGGCTCCAATTGCATGAAATTTACATATATTCATGTTTGCAATTGTAGGATTCGTATTATGAGTTATATACCATTATCTTGACTGATATTGTTGAAAGCTTTTAACATGATTGTTGAGCATGAAGTTTAAATATAATTATTTATGTAATTAATAATGTATTAAAGCTTTATACTTTGAGTCCTAAGTAATATTTATGATTTTATAAGGAGATTATGATCTCAAATCCTATTGACAAGTTTTGATTAGTTCTTTCAAAAACAAAGATTAATATTTTGATCCTAAGATAAGATAGGAATACACATTATTCATAAGGTTTATGATTGAAAACAAAAAGAAGCATAATTGGTTTTAATTACGAACCCTTGTGCTATTTTAAGGTGGATTTTCTAAAAGTTCTAAGCAATAAGTATTGGAGCAGTATTTAGCAGTGAGTTGGGTTTGATTCCAAGGTCTCGTGCCCCAGAACTATGAGACACCATAGGTTTAAATGCCTATAGTGGGCTAAGATATTAATCACTTGAATTAACATTCTATTCTGATGGCAAGAATAGAATAACTCTCCCCAATGTGAGCTAGACGTTGAACTCCATGTTAGCTCACATGGTTTATGTCAGTAAGAAGAAACTCCTTAAGTGCCAAAGTTCCAAGATTTCAAAAGAATGATATAAAAGCTTTTATCAGACAAAGTGTTATGACTCATTAGATTTACAAGTATGATTTGTTATACATCATTTATATTTTGGTAGTTTAGATAATCAATGTTATATGAGTGATATACATCAAACATGTATTTACTTTCTAATTATGATGATGTATTACTTATGCATTACACCCCCATATACTTAGTACATCCTTAGAGTACTGATCCACATATACGTCTATGTGTAATACCCCATACTTTTTCCTAGCTTGAAATTTGTCCCAATAAATTTAGAAACTTTCTTTGAAAGATGAATCCACTTTTGTATATGTGGTATTTTTAATATTTTCACTTTTATTCAAGTGAAAAATTGAATTAGCTTTCCAATGATGCAAATTTCATCAAAATCCAGTATCAGGGTAAACATTTATGGACGTTTTACTCAGAACTATCAGAATCGCCCAAGTGCGATGGCCAGGTTGACAGACCGTCGACCTAGCGATGGACCGTTTCCTTGACCATCGTAGCCAAGGCAGTGAGGCCATTGCTACTTAGGCAGTAAGCCCTTTTCTTGGTCCACGTATGATGGTCAAAATGATGGATCCTTGCCCTAGCGATGGACCATCGCATGAGCCATCACAGGTTCCATTCAGTGATTTTAAAGCCATTTTTTAGGGGTTTTTGGTCTTTTAAAACCCGTTTATATACCTAATTATATCCGACCAAAGCTCAGAAATTCATTATTCTTCTACAAAAATAAAATTAGGATTTTCTCTCTAACGTTAATCTCTAAGAAAAAATCCAAATCTTCTTCAAGAACTAAGAGATTCAAATTCTTCAAGTTCAAGAACTTCAAGAAACTCAACCCAGGTATGCATAGTGTCTATTCATGGACTCCTTTCCTCCATCAAGCCCAACAATCTCTTTTAAAAGTTTAAGTTTATGATTTTCTTTATGAATTTCATGATTGTGCTACTCTTGTTCATGTTGATAATGAGTAATTGAATTCTATTCCATGTTGGGGGATAAATTTTATGTGGATTTGATTAGTATAGATATAGATTCATATAAATATATTATTAAACCCTTGAATGATGAAATTAGAATTGAATCATGATCTTTAATTGTTGTATAATGTTTTACACATACTATGCCTACCATGTGTTTAATTAAATGTCTTGATAAAGGAAAATTCCCAACTAGCATGACATCATGAAGTCCCCATGTATGTACAAGTTTATGCAGATCACATGTTTGATGAAATGCTTCAATAAATGTATTATGGATTATGAGTTAGTGATGTGTTCATGTAGGTCATACTTTGTACATACATCTGGACGTAAATCTAAAAGTAAATCTGAAAGCCTCTAAAATGTCTGAATAAGGAGTTGAAGGAATATGTCTCCAACTAACTCCGTAAAACTGAACTGAAGAAATAAATGAATCAAATCATATTGTCCTCGAATCAATGAGGACTCATTGTGTCTCTACAACTGGAACGCTACCGCTACTACTGGGCTGGAGCCCGTGTCTCAAAACCTATGGTGTAACATGAAAAGAAAGCACCATAGCACAAATGCGTTAGTACAACTGGAGTACTAAGTATACGAGAAAGGTAGGATGAACATAAAGGGTTTTATGCATGAACAACATTGACTGACTAATATGAACGTAGGAGCGCAAATGCATATATATAGAAACTGAGACCGTGAATACGTGATAGCATGACCTATAAGCTAATACATGATTTACTGATAACTGTCATGACTGATACTGAAACTGATAACATGGATGACTGTATCTGATAATCCTGTATATATTGAAATATAAAGAACTATCTGAGTTTTTTTACTGAAACTGTGGGAAGTAGCGTTTAACCGACATGCCCCATGTATGCCGTTATGGCTAAGCTAGGGTCCAATCTCTACTCCGACTGCAGGGGTTTCAATGCCGCGCCACTGGTAAGGAAAGCTGTGAGTGACCCTTATCTAGCAGGTACTCAATGAGAACGGTAGGAACCCTAAACTTATGGGTTAAGCCACCTCATCAACCCTAAGCTGATAGGTTAAGATGTCTTAACCTACGCTGGCTACATAGTTCTGGAACACAAGGATTGCTACTAAGAATCACACCCTTAACTGGCGGGTGAGTTCCCATCCTTGGGTTCACTCGGTGCTAACCTCTACTCCTATCTGGAGGGACTGGACATGAATAACTGACTGTGCATGACTTGATCTTACTAAATTCTATTGACTGGAGGAATGTTACTGATATCTGACAACTGACTAAGATCATGAGGTTTTCCTGAGTCACATGACTGACTGAAGTCTATGGAATCATAGCTTGAGTTCGGATATCGTTTAACATGACATGGATCTAGGCACACAACGATATTTTACAGGTACAAGTACCCCCAGGATTTGATGAAAGGAAACTGATGCGCATGACTGACTTGATCATACGAGTATAGTCCATAATATATAATATCATAAGTAGGGATCTCATACTATGAATAATTATCAACAATGAATTGCATGGAAAGGATTTCATATCACATGGAAGTACTTGCACAATCTTAATATCATGTTCGTTGCATAATCATATTGGCAACACATACTAATACCATGGAAGTTCATGTAGATTTCATGGTTATTCTACATCTTGCTCATAAGTAGGATTTGCAAGTAAACATAGCATAATCTCATAAGAATAGTTCATGAGTATTGCAACAACATTTACAAGGAACATTAACAACATAGAAGTCATTGGAACGTAAGGGCATATCATGAATCCTTCACTTAGTCACAATTCAGCTATATTCCATGATTTCTAGTTTCTTAGGCATTTTATCAAACACCTTACATGCACATCTTAAGCATAGGTGAATTCATCAAATTATACATCATGAACAACCAAATTTACATGTTTCCAACTCATATAATATCATGAATTCACAAAACATATAAAGATTCCATCTTGGGAATCACCCAATATCAACAACATGATCATCAACACACAATAATATAGAAATCATACTTTATAATAAAATAGAGGAAAACAAACAAGCATCAACATCGGTATGATCATATTACCACAATTACTCAAGCTTTTGTATTTTAAAGATTGATTCTTGAACTCTATGAAAGAATTGAATCCATAGAGGAACACTACACATACCTTAGAAGGAATATTCTTGATGATTGACGGAGGAATTTCCTTAAAATCGAATCTTCAAGCTTAATTATGCAACCCTAGTTGTTTTTCTCCTTTAGTGCTCTTGGATGATGATCTTTGAGATAAAAATAGGGTATTAATATGTTTAGAAGATATATATTTCATAGGGTTAAGTTTAGGGACGTGTTAGGAGTATTTAAAGACTTAATTACCTTTAAAATAACTCAAGACGAAACGTTTTTAACATCTGGAATTGACTTAGGCAGCGCCCAAGTGATCGACTATGCTTGGGTTGGGCAGCTCCTAACCAATCGCCTATGCTTAGGTTGGGTGGCGCCTAACCAATCGCCTATGCTTGGGTTGGGCGGTTCCTAACCAATCCCCTATGCTTACTTTCTCTCACGAAAATGGGCATAACTTTTTGCTCGGGCATTGGATTAAGGAGAAATTGGTATTGTTGGAAAGCTAATTCAATTTTCTATAATTTGGTGATTCTAACTCACATAAAATACCACATTAACATCGAGTTATACTTGTTCAAAGATGACCCTAGCAAAATCAAACACTAAAACTTAATGGATTCAAAAACTCTTAACTTGTATTACCTTGAGTGACTCATATGAATATGATTAATTCATCATAAGCTATCCTATCACTAGGATATTCGTTATAAGTCATGTACTCAAGTATGAATCACAGGATAGGAAATTTCATACATAGGAATACTTATTCACTTCCTAGCTTAGAAACATGCAGGGTATTATAATCATTTATCAGAATTTAGTCATTAGTCATTAGTCATGTTAGTCATCAGCATACTCAAGTTATCACGATTTCAGATATAGTTACTATGTATGCATGGATGTATTCTTACATTCATATTAGTCAGTTAGCCAGTATTTTTCAAGCATATGAACCTCATGCATTCAACCTACATCACATGCATTCTAGTACATTCAAAGTATGGACACATTTGCACTATGGTGTCTTATATCATAGGTTCTGAGACACTAGCTCCAGAGCATTAGTAGATTCCAAATATGAGCATTCAGAGTTAGAAGTGAGTCCTCATCCTTTGAGGACATGATTATTTCTCTATTTATCTCATTAATTAGTTTATTAGTTAGATTTAGATGGGGACATATCCCATCAACTCCTTACTCAGACAATTCAGTCAGTTAGAGGCTTTCTAGACTATTATGTTCAAACAGTCATTCCAGTTGTTTTGGATATTACATACCCCATTTAGATGTTATGTTTTACTTTAGTTATGTGAACCTCACCTCCTTTCAGTTCTTGTTTCCGTATTATTAAGCATATTATGTAGTATACAGGAACAAATATCAGTTATGGGTTAGCTTGTGGTCCTTTAGAGTCATAAGCACCATGTAGCATTCTGGGTACCAGATTCGGGGCTTTACAAACTTGGTATCAGAGCCTAAGGTTCAATAGAGTCTCAGGAAGTCTGAAATTTGCATCTAGTTGAGTCGTGTATGTGGGTGTGTTACGTATCAGTGAGCATAATCTCAATCTAATCTCTCATTCTAATCTATTTTTTCTCCTTATTTCAAAACATGCCTACAAAGAAATGAACCCAGCCTATCCAAGAAGATTCCTTTTATAAACATATTTCTCATGCAGAGTTCAGGGCCACATTCACTACTCTTGCTCAGTCAGTTGCTGCTCAGAATAAATGACCAATTGTCATTCTGGCTAATCCAGTGGCCAATTCATCTTCAGCTAGGATTTGGGACTTCACCTGAATGAATGCTCTATTTTTTCTTAGGTCTAAGACAGACGAGGACCCTCAGGAATTCTTAGATCAGGTCTAAAAGGTTACAAACATAATGGGGGTTACTCCTAGTGAGAGTGCTGAGCTAGTTACATATCAGTTGCAGGATATTGCTCACACTTGGTTCAAGCAGTGGAAGTTAGAGAGGGAAGATGATGCTGGGTCAATTAAGTGGGAGGAGTTTTCTTCTGTTTTCCTTGATAGATTCTTTCCCCTAGATCTTATAGAAGCTAAGGTGCTAGAATTCATCAACCTCAGGCCAAGAAATATGAAAGTGAAAGATTATTCTTTTAAGTTTACTCAATTAGCCAGATATACCCCTCATGAGGTTGCAAATTATAGGGAGAGGATGAGTAAGTTCATTTTAGGGGTGAATGATAGTGTGGTTAATGAGTGTAGATCCACCGTGCTAAATAGTGACATGACTTTAGCCAGGTTCATCACTCATGCTCAGTAGATAGAGGAGTAGAAAATTAAAATGAGGGAGAAGCAGAATAAAAGAGCGAAGATAGGTAGTTTCAACTTTGCTCAGCCTAAGTTACAAGGAGGAAACCATTCTCAGTTTTTTCCTAAGTCATTAGTTCCAGCTCCTTCTTCAGCCAATTCTCTAGTTCCTAAGTTCAGAGAGGGTAACAAAGATAGAGCACCAGGATCTTGGTCCCAGGGCAGTGTTAGCAGTGCCCACAACTATTCTCTTTGCTAGACTTATGGTAAGCACTATCAGGGTATTTGCAAAGTTGGCAGTGGTATTTGTTTCGGATGTGGTAAGATAGGCCATAGAGTCAGAGACTATCTTTAGCCAGGTCCTTAGGGTCAATAGAATTGCTCCTCAGCTCAGTCCGGTTACCCAAATCAGCAAGGTGCCACCTCTAGTGCTACTAGTGGGAAGCGTCCAAATTGTCTCTATGCTCTTTAGTCCTGATAGTATTAGGAAAATTTCCCTGATATGGCTATTGGTATGTTATAGACCTTTAATATGCACATTTACTCTTTGCTAGATCCAGGTGCTTCTTTGTCTTTTTACTCCCTATATAGCAGGCAATTTTAGAATCAGTCCCAAAATTCTAGCAGAGTCCTTTTTAGTCTCTACCCCAATGGGTATAACCATCATAGCCCAACAGGTATACAGGAATTTTCCAGTTATGATATCTCAGAAATTCACTTCAGCAGACTTAGTGAAATTAGAGATGACTGATTTTAATGTCATTCTAGGCATGGAATAGCTTCATTCCTGCTATGCCACAGTCGACTGTAGAAACAAAATAGTCCAATTTCAGTTTTCAAATAAACCCATCCTAGAGTGGAAGGGTAGTCTATCCGCTTTTACAGATTAGCTTATTTCCTACCTCTGGGCATGAAAAATAATATCTAAAGGATGTGTCTATAATCTTGTTCAAGTTAAGGACACTAGCTTTGAAACTCCCAGTCTTGAATCAGTCCTAGTCATGAATGTATATTGAGATGCCTTTATCGAAGATCTTCCAGGAATTCCTCCCAAAAGGGGAATAGATTTTGGTATTGATCTTCTCTCGGATACTTAGACTATATCTATTCCGCCATAAAGAATGGGACCAACAGAACTCAAAGAACTAAAAAAGAAGTTGAAGGATCTCTTAGATAAGGGATTCATCAGACCCAGTGTATCCCCGTGGGCTGCACCAATATTATTCGTATGCAATAAAGATGGTTCTCATAAAATATGTATAGACTACCATTATCTTAATAAGATCACGATCAAGAAAAAGTATCCTCTTCTTCGAATCGATGACTTGTTTGAACAACTTTAGCATGCTAGCTATTTTTCTAAGATAGACCTCAGATCCGGCTATCATTAGCTTAGAGTCGAGAATGTGATATTTTGAAAATAGCTTTCCATACTCAGTATGGTTATTTTGAATTTCTAGTCATGTCATTTGGTCTCACCAATGCCCCAGTAGCTTTCATGGACTTGATGAATCATGTGTTTAAGTAGTACCATCTTAGAACAGTGCTTCTGACTCTCAGATATCATCAACTATTCTCCAAATTCAATAAGTGCAAATTTTTGCTAAGGTCAGTAGAATTCCTTAGCCATATTGTCTTTGGTGGTGGCATTAGAGTAGATCCTCAAAAGAATGAAGCAGTAAGAAACTGGTCTCACCGTTTCTCTTCATAAAAAATCAAGAGTTTCCTGTATTTGGCTTCTATTATAGATGGTTTATTGAGGGATTTTCTTCTATTGCATCCCATACGTCCAAATTGACTTAGAAGAAAGTCAAGTTTCAGTGGTTAAATCCTTGTGAGAAAAGTTCTTAGGAGTTTACGACTCGACTCACCTCAGCTCCAGATCTAGCTCTTCCAGATGGTTCAGATGGGTTCATATTGTATTGTGATGTATCTAGAGTAGGTTTTGGTTGTTTCCTCATGCAGCCTCTTAAGGTTATAGCATACGCCTCCAAACAACTTAAACCCCATGAGAAGAATTATCGTACTCATGATCTTAAGTTATCCACCATAGTATTTACTTAAAGATTTGGAGGCATTATCTATACGGTGTTCATGTAGATGTGTTCACAGATAATAACAGCCTTTAGTATGTCTTTTCTCTGACTCAAAAAGATCTAAATCTTTGTCAGAGAAGATGGTTAGAGATCTTGAAAGATTATGACATTAGCGTCCTTTATCATCTGGGAAAGGCCAACGTAGTAGCCGATGCTCTCAGTAGACTATCTATGGGTAGTGCTGCTCATCTCAAGAAAGGTAAGAAAGAGTTAGCCCAGGAAGTCCATCAGCTTGCAAGACTAGGTATTCGCTTAGTCGATACAAAGGAGAGTGATATATGGGTTCAAAGTATTTCAGAATCATCTCTACTTTCCAAGGTTAAAGAAAAGCAATATAGGGATCCTAGCATTGTCAAGTTAAAAGTGTCAGTCAAGGATCAGAAGGTAGAGGTTTTATCCCAATGGGGAGATGGTATTGTGTGTTGTTAGGATTGACTGTGTGTTCCAGCTGTAGATGACTTAAGGTAGCGAATTCTTGTAGAAGCGCATGGTGCATACTACTCTATTCATCTAGGGGCCATAAAGATGTATCACGATTTTCAGGAAATCTAATGGTGGAGTGGGATGAAGAGCGACATTGCAGAGTTTGTGACTAAGTACTCTATATGTCAGCTGGTTAAGATAGAGTACCATAAGCCTAGTGGGTTAATATAGGAGTTCAGTATTCCTACTTAGAAGTGGGAAAAAGTTATCATGGACTTCATAATGGGTTTACCTCAAACTCGTCATCAACATAATTCAGTCTGGATCATTGTACATAGAATGACCAAATCAGCCTATTTTATTCCTGTCCATACCTCTTATTCAGCTGAGGATTATACCAAACTCTACATCAGGGAGTTAGTCAGATTACATGGTGTTCCGCTACCTACTATCTCAGACAGAGGCACCCAGTTCACCTCTCATTTCTGGAAAGCATTCCAAAAGGGTCTTGGTACCCAAGTTCATCTCAGTACAACCTTCTATCCTTAGATAGATGGTCAAGCATAAAGGACTACTCAGACTCTAGAAAATATTCTAAGGGTGTGTACAATTGATTTCAGGGGTAGTTGGGATGACCACTTGCCTTTGATTGAGTTTGCATACAACAATAACTATCATTTTAGTATTCATATGACTCCATTCGAAGCTCTCTATGGTAGGAGATGTAGATCTCCAATTGGTTGGTTCGAAGTTAGTGATGCCTCAGTTATAGGGGCAGACTTGGAATTTGATGCCTTAGAGAAAGTCCAGTTGATCAGAGAAAGACTCTGGGTTGCTCAGAGCCAACAAAAGTCTTATCCAGATTTTTGTAAAAAAGATCTCGAGTTCGAGCTTGGTGACTATGCCTATCTAATGATCTCTCTCATTAAAGGAGTGAAGTAGTTCGGCAAGAAGGGAAAGCTCAATCCCTGATATATCGGCCCCTTCAAGATTCTTAGTCGCTTTGGCAAGGTAGCTTATGAGCTTGAATTACCTTCAGATCTAGCCTCAGGTCATCCAGTGTTCAATGTTTCCTTTCTCTAGAAGTTCATAGGTGACCCAACAATCGTAGTCCCATTTCATAGCATAGATGTTCAGAATAACCTCTCTTATGAAGAGATTCTAGTCAAAATCCTAGACTATCGAACTCGTAGACTGAGGAACAAAAAAGTCCCTCTAGTCAAAGTTCTTTGGCAAAATTTGTCCATTGACGGAACTACTTGGGAAACAGAAGTATACATGCATTCCAAGTATCCTCACCTCTTCTCCGCCAACTCAGATCAAGCTCCAGGTAACAGTTCTCCTTAAGCTTACTCATTTTCAAGTTTAGTCTTCATCAAAAAATTGGTATCAAGTACCATTGCTTATTCAGTCATGCATTCATGTATCAGTTTAGTTATATAATTATACATCACACATGCATTCTCATTGTTAGAAAACTTAGTTCCTCAGAACACTCAGTCATGTATTCATGAATCAGTTACACATGCATCAGATATGCATGTTCAGTATACTATGTTCGGTTACTCAGTCATGTCAGTTATGAAATAATGTTTCAGTTATTCATTTTCAGTATCTATGCCAGTTCATGTTCTTCCCCTCACTCAGCCTCACTTGAGGATGAATGTTCTCAAGGGGAGATATTGTAATACCCCTTACTTTTTCCTAGCTTGAAATTTATCTCAAGAATATAAAAGCTTTCTTTGAAAGGTGAATCAACTTTTTTATGTGTGGTATTTTTAATATTTTCATTTTATTCATGTGGGAAATTTAATTAGCTTTCAAATGTTACCAATTTCGTCCAAATCCGCTATTGGAGTAAAAAGTTATGGATGTTTTACTCAGGGCTATTAGAATTGTCCAGGTGCGACAGCCAGGATGACGGACCGTTGACCTAGCGATGGACCATCGCCTTGACCATTGCAGCCAAGGTAGTGAGGAAAACTTCTGGATAAGATACGATAGACAGGTTGATGAACTATCGAACTTGCGACAGACTATCTGACAGGCCATCGCTACTTAGGCAGTAAGCCATTTTCTTGGTCAACGTATGATGGTCGAAACAATGGACCGTCGACTTAGCGATGAACCATCGCACAAGACATCAAAAGTTCCGTTCAGTGATTTTAAAGCCATTTTTTTTAATGGTTTTTGGTCTTTTACCACTTTTTTATATACCTAATTATATCTGACCAAAGCTCAAAAATTCATTATTCTTCTAAAATAAAAAAATTAGGGTTTTATCTCTAACGTTAATCTCTAAGAATAAAATCCAAATCTTCTTCAATAACTAAGAGATTCAAATTCTTTAAGTTTAAGAACTTCAGAAAAATCAATCCAGGTTTTCATAGTTCTCAATCATGGACTCCTTTAATCCATAACGCCCAAAAGTCTCTTTTCAAAGTGTAAGTTCATGGATTTCCTTTATGAATTTCACGATTGGGTTGCTATTGTTCATGTTAATAATGCATAACTGAATACTATTCCATGTTGAGTGATAAATTTTATGTGGATTTGATTAGTATAGATGTAGATTCATATAAATCTATGATTAAACCCTTGAATAATGAAATTAGAATTGAATCATGATGTTTAATTATTGTATAATGTTTTTTAGACATACTAAGCCTACCATGTGTTTGATTAAATGTCTAGAGGAAGGAAAATGCCCAACTATCATGATATCATGACGTCCCCATGTATGTACAAGTTTATGCAGATCACATGTTTGATTAAATACTTTAATAAATGTATTATGGATTATGAAGTTAGTGAAGTGTTCAAGTACGTCATGCTTTGTCCGTTTTATTCTATTGAGTCATGGGGGTACTTGTACCCGAAATATTAGTTGTGTGCCTAGAGCCATGTCATGTTTTCATGATACTCTCAGTCAAGCTATGAACTATAGACTTTAGACAGTCTTATGACTTAGGAAATCTCCCTGATCTCATAAACTAGTCTGTGGTCAGATATCAGTAGTATTCCATCAGTCAACAGAATTCAGTAACTCAGTGTATGTTCAGTTCAGTAAATCATGTTCAGTGTCTATTAAGATGGGAGTCGAAACTTGCACCGAGTGAACCCAAGGATGGGAACTCTCCTGTTATTGAGGGTGTGATTCTTAGAAGCAATCCGTGTATTCTAGAACTATGTATCCAGCATAGGTTGAGACATCATAGCCTTCTATATGAGGGTAGATGAGGCGTATTAACCTTCTATATGAGGGTTCCCACCATTATCACTAGAGTTTCCTGTTATATAAGGGTTACTCACATGTTGTCCTTACTAGTGGCACAGTATTGACACCCTTCCAATTAGGGAACAGATTGGAACCCAATCCATCTATAATGAATCATTTGGGGCATGTTGGTTAGATGACTACCTCCTATATTCTTAGTATCAGTCTCACTAAAAGAACTCAGATAATTCTTCAAAATTCAGGACTGTCAGATACAGCCAACTCAGATACAGTATCAAACTCAGCTAGTTCCATCAGATTCTAGACTATCAGATACAGTCACTCATGTTATCAGTTATTAGAATTCATTCATTAGTCATATTAGTCATCAGCATACTTATGTCATCACGATTTTTTTATAGTTACTATGTATGCATGCATGTATTCTCACGTTCATATTAGTCAGTTAGCTAGTATTGTTCATGCATATTAACCCTATGCATTCAGCCTACCTCACGGGCATACCAGTACATTCAAAGTATTGACTCATTTGCGCTATGGTGTCTTATACCATAAGTTCAGAGAAACAAGCTCCAGAGCATCAGTAGATTCCAGATACCAACAGTCAGAGTTAGTAGTGAGTCCTCATCTTTCGAGGACATGATTGTTTTTGTATTATCTCATTAATTAGTTTATTAGTTAGAGTTAGTTGGGGACATATCCCATCAACTCCTTACTTAGATAGTTCAGTCAGTTAGAGGCTTTCCAGACTATTATGTTCAGATAGTTATTCCAGTTGTTTTGGGTATTTCATACCCCATTTATATGTTATGTTTTAATTTAGTTATGTGAACCACATGGCCTTTCAGTTCATGTTTTCGCATTATTCAATATATTATGTATTATACAGGTACAGATATCAGTCATGGGTTAGCTTATGGTCCTTTGAGGTCATGAGCACCGTGTAGCATTTTGGGTACCAGATTTGGGATATTACACTATGTGTAGCATTGTCTTATAATATAGGTTTAGGTGATTAATATCAGCAGCATGATTAGTTCGAGCATCTCTATCTACGCTCCCATGATTCGAGATCCTACTTCTTCATATTTCCATCCTTCGTAGTATTTCAGTTATCGTTTTCAGTTTAGTCTGAGTCATTTGGGGGTCTGTCCCAATGGCTCTCTAGTTACTTACTAGTAGAGGCTTGTCAGACTACTAGTTGATTTACAAGATTTCAGTATATGTTATTCAAATAGTATCTATAGTTTATTCAGTTTAGTTTTGGTATAATACAACATTATTTCTTAGCTAGATTATCTTAAAGTAAGGTTCAGACCTAGTAGAATGCTCAAAGGGTTAGCTTGGGGGTACTCGTAGCCTTGAGCACCGTGTGACATCTAAGGATGAGATTTGGCTTTACACAAATAGTAAAAGACACTTAAATAATCATCCTTTAATAACATTAACTACCTCCTCTGACAACAATTTAGATCTTTCTAACCAAACATATATTGAAGGCTCTTGTGATCCGTGGCCAAATCAACATGAATCCCAAGATATAATGCCTCCAATTATTTTAGGCAATAACAAATTGCTGCCAACTCATGATTATGAGTTGGGTAATTCTTCTAATGATGCTAGAGTTTTTTTAAAGGAATATGTTATAACCTTTTTATAACATATAAACATAACCAAGTCTAACTCTATAAAAATCACAATAAACAACAAAACCATCTAAACTCGTTCGAAGAGTCAAAATTAGAGTAGTGGTAAGTAAAGTCTTCAACTTCTGCAAACTCTTCTCTCATGAATCAGATCATTGAAATTTGACTTTTTTCTGAGTTAGTCTTGATATGGGAGAACGAATTGAGTAAAATTCTTTAATAACCCACCTCTTGTAACCATCGAACCTAATAAATTTTTGATATCTGATAGAGAGATGGGTCTAGGCTTGTTCCTCATTTTTTTGGTATTTTGAGGATCTCATAGAATGACTTCACCAAAAATAATATGACCAAGGAATGTCACTAATTTCAACTATAATTAACACTTGCTAAAATTCATAAATAGGTGGTGATATTTCAGAGTCTGCAATATAATTCTTAAATGGTCTGCATATTCATTCTCACTCCAATAATAAAAAAGGATGCCTTCTATAACGACTTTAATAAACATGTCCAAGTACCTTTAGAAAACTTTGCTCATAAAAGTTTTAGGATCATTCATTAATTCAAAGACATAAAAAAATTTGAAGTGACCATAAAGAGTTCTAAATGTTGTCTTCAGAATTTCAAGTTCTCTGACTCTGAGCTAAAGATAGTCAGATCTGAGGTCTATCTTAGAAAATCACTTGGAATCTTGATGTTTTTGAACAAGTTATATATCCTGGCAATGGGATACTTATTCTTAACTGTGACTTTGTTCAACTGAATAAAGTTGATGTATATTTTGACAAAACCATCGTTCTTGTGCACGAAAAAAATGAGAGCACCACAAGAAAAGACGTTAGGTCTAAGGAAACCCTTGTATAGGAGATCTTTCAACTATTTCTTCAAATCCTTAACTTTAGTTGAATTAATTATGTTGGGTGGAATTGAAATAGGTTGGGTATCTAAAAGAAGATCTATTTTAAAGTCAATAGAAACTCCAGACAGATCATCAAAAAAACTTTTGGAAGTTTATTTACCCAAGGAACTCACTCAAAGTTGCGGTTTTTTAATTTTAATCCTTAACCCAATCAAGATAATATATGCACCCTTTAGAAATCATTGTTCTTGCTTTAAGACAAGAGAGTAACCAATCTGTAAGCACTCAGGTACTGCACTTCCACCCTATGGATGTTTTATTTAGGAATTAAAACTAAACTACTCTATTTCGACAATCAGCTAAATGATATAAAGAATGGAGCCAACATAAGCCAAGAATAATATCAAAATATATCATTTATAATTTTATAAGATTGTCTAAGGTAATTTCTATATACCCATCTGGCTATGACTAAATGTTTTACTAGAGTAGAGACTGAGAAGGTCTTTGAGACGATATTAAAAACTGACACCAAAGACTACTATTATATAGGGAGTCAAGAAATTGTTGCTTAGGAATCTAACCATGCATAAATATGAATATGAAAGACTTGTAACATACTAGTGACCATATCAAAAGAACCCTCCTGATACTGTTAATCAGAAGAGCATAGAACCTGTTATAATATTTTTCCCTAGCTGCACTAGATAAGGCACCCTTCTAAGTTGGGCGAACTACTGGAGGTGCTGGAAATTTAAACTGACTTTGTTGACAAAAATACATACCTCTCTTTGAAGATACTAGACATCCCCTCAATTTATGGCTTGGCTTTCCACACCTAAAAAAATCATCACCACAATCAATACACTCAATCTTGTAGTTCTTACCATATTTCTTGCAAACCAGGTTAGTAGGAATACTATTCATACTACCCAGGGACTTAAGCTTTGTGCTCTATCTCGATTTTTTTCCTGAACTTGGGCACTAGAGTAATATAACAATATGGGGTTGGAAGTAAAGATTTCTGGTAGAACCAAGAATAATTACCACTATCTGACCTATGTCAACTAAAATTAAAGCTACCTATTCTATCACTCTTACTCTGTCTTTTCTTCTCCTTGATTTTTATGTCCTTAGTTTGTTAAGCATGAACCATCAACCTGGATATTTGTATATCCTTAAATAACATAGATTTTCTACAATATTTGACCATATCCATAGAAAGACCTAATACTAACTTACTCATTTGGGCCCTAAAGTAAGCAACCATCGCCGGAGCATACTTTACCAACTGATGAAATTAAGAGATTGGTCCTTCACACTCATGTTAATCTGCTTCAAATTTATGAATTTCTAAATCTTGGCTTCTGATACACCCAAATTACAACTTTTTTTAAAAAGTGTAAGTGGTCATTCATAGATAACCCAACTAGTTTGGTGTCAAATTCCATAGGGAATAAGGTGTTGATAAAGATTATTTGTGATTTAACCAACTAATAATCAAGGGTTTCCTTTAAATGGGGGTTTTTATCATTCAAGATTATAGTTACTCTTTTTGTTTTGCTCAGAAACTCAAAGTTAATATTGTGGAATTTCAAATCAGTAATGAATTCGAACTAGAATTGTGATCACTATAATTAATATCAATATTAATTAGTAGTTATGGAATACAATTATCATGACTTGTGGGGAACACCAAATTATCAACGTCTACGGTTTATCTAAGTACTTTTCAACCTACATAGATACTAAGTTCTCTGATTCTTCCATACTTAGAGAAACTTTCTATTCTTGTTGTTCTTATTTTGAATTGATTAATCTTGTTAAAGCATTAACCATTAGGTGGAAAATTTATATTTCCAAATCCTTGTTGGTAATTCACTACCTTTAATTGATTTATTATTTCAAGCAAACCAAGTAAGTCATGTCCTATTGTTTGCAACCAATAGAAAATAATCAACATAATAGAATAACAAATATGAATCCCATAATCATTCAAATCTAACCCAAACTAACAAATAAAAAAGGTATTAATCATGGATCCCATTACTCTAGTTGTGGAGTTTAGTTCCCTATGAATTTAAAAGAGATTGCAAAAGATGAATTCATAATTCAATAGAGCTATGCTTACAAAAAAAGGAAATCAAATGTCGTTCTTCTTCAATGATTGACCAGAATTTTCCAAAACTTAATCAAAAAATGAATTCAAGACTTCAATGCCAAACATAAAGTAACATTTATAGAAAAAAAGTTTAAGGTGCCAAGGAAACCCTACAAGATGCAATTTATATCCTTAAAATTCAATATTTTAAAATTTAAACAACAAGATCTCCACACAACAGTTGAGACATGGCAGATGGCTTATCACTTAGTTGACAGCTTATCAACCAAGTCATCAACTAAGTTCTTCAACTACTCAATTCTATCAATAGTTGATGATGTAGCTGATGGCTTATCACTTATCTGATGACATACCAGTATAGCCATCACTTGACTCTTACCACACTTCATAAGGTTGACGGCTAATATGATGACTTATACTTGGCTAATGACTTATCAGTTTAGTCATCACTTTACTCTTCACACACTGTTTTACACTGATGGCTAAGCTGACGACTTCTCACTTGGCTGATGACTTATCACCTCCAGTCACCAAATAACTTTTTATTATTTTTTATTTGTATTTCTCAAACCTTGATTTTTCCAACATAATTAAACAAAATATAATAAAAACGACACAAGTTGCTTAAGAACTTAAAATTATTTCAAGATAAAAGCCTTAAATGTATTGTCGACAAGATAGCACACCACCTTCCCTTAGCAAAGTGGGATGAACCTATCAAGAAACATAATAATAAACTCGTCCCACTATACCAATATGCATTTGTACCTCTATCATAATTCTATGGCTTATACCAGGTGTGAGACTCTTCTTACAATTTATAAAATGCCAAGTTAGCACTATCATTGTAGTGACACACATGATATTAATAACTTTTTGAATACTATCCAAGAACTCCTACAGATTCTCTTCATATTTATACCTAAAGAAGACCTAAGGATTTATTCGAGTGATATCTCAAACTATGGCTACTATCGTATTCATTACTATGTTATCTAGTGCATTAGCCTACTAGTTATTTAGGGTGGTCAAGGATTGGGATAATGCTATGAAATCAAAATTGAATTTGGAATGTGACACTTGTTCGTTTAGAGGGTTTGCTGGAGTTGGTGGTGGTGCTTGCTGATTCCTAATATAATTGCCATTCTTATTCCTCTTTCTCTTAGTTTTAATAGAAGACATATTTAGTAAACATGTAGAGAATGACTTAGAAGAAGTTTTTAATAGTGTTCACACTTAATCGCATGATATGAGCAACAAAGAAGTAAAATTTTTCATAAAATATTTCATAGCCTCTCACTCATAAGTGTGGCATGCTTCACACCAATAAATGAGACTCTACTTAATATGGCTTTCAGATGCCATAGGACACTTTGAACCTAAATCTCTAATACAAAGTTTTTTATGACCCAAGACTACTCCTTAGTCCTAACACGATACTTAGAGTCATAAGTTACCCAAGCTAACCCATGGCTTTATATGACACTACAAATACTAAATAAAACTGAATTACACTGTACTTAAGCTAAAGTCTAATTGATATATAAAAAGAAAAACCAAATGTCCATGATAAACAAAATGGAAACCACTAAACGTAGTAGGAAACTAAACTTCTATTATCTGTCTAAAAGTCTCTACTAAGTGAGTTCTTGGGATAAGCCCCGAGATAACTCTAACTATCTAAAACAAAAATGTACATAACAAAATACTGATACTTTTCCTCTAATATTAAGGAATCACAAAAGTATTATTGCTAATTTAATAGGAGATCATACTATGTGCGATATGAATGCTGAATGTTAGAACCAATATTATGAGACACTATAACTCAAAAGAAAGTATGCAATCAGTACTTTGATTGTATTGTGTATGTGAGATAGAAAATAATTGGTATAGCATAAACAAGATACATGTAATAAGGTAAATTGATGCAAGACCAGGTAATGAACATGTACTATATGATAAGTCAAATAATTGAATAACAAATCATATAATTATCCAAATCTAAACTATTGGATGTGGAGTGTGGAATCTACTAATAACTAAAATAACCTAAAATTAGCTAATAAGGGTAAAACCTATAACCTCAACTTGAAGGGTGTAATGTACTTTGCCAAGGGTACAAACGCTAAATTTCATAGATCCACCAAACTGATGCCTCAAAGGACTAAGGTGTTGAGCTTGGTTTGATTAATAACCCTTTAGAACCTAAATTAGTGCCATAGTTCTAGGACATAGGTACTTCTACTAAAGTTATTAGAATAACAAACATTTGAGCCTTCATCCCTGCATCCACTCCGTGCTAAGTACTACTCTCAATTAAATGACATTAATAATTAAAATGCTCAATAATAGTAATACTTGAAAAATAAAAATAAATGTATTATCTGAGAGAAATTAAACATGTAAAATATAGGTTATAATACTCACAAGTATATGCATTAATTCTAGATCATCAAGTATTCACAACCAGCCATCTCTAAAGAATGCAGCTATTTTGACAATTCCATAAATTTCGTGAATTAAGGAATTAATAACTCAAGTAAAACAATCATGGATGTCATAATACAATTATAGTTTATACTTTTGAGTATGTAATAGTACTAAATTTCATGTTTGAATGTTTGTTTATTACTCAATAAGATCAAGGAACTGGAATATCAATAAATTTACAACATTACTCAATCCTAAGCTCTAAGGAAAGAATTAAACTGAGAATTGAGTTAACTTTGGAACTCAACAGGTGAAATAGCACCCATTGATGAAATCCAAATACTTGGATTTAAAAATCCTAAATAATTCTTTGAAATTGGAATCTTGAAGAAAATAAACCCTACTTTCCCTAAAGGAAAGAAATCATCTCTTTCTTTCTCTAAGATTCTAAGTTTCGGGTGTTTTTTGAGTAATGAGAGCTTAGAGTATATTAAAACTAGTAATCATCTTTAGGGTGGCTTAAATTATGTAATTTTGATGTTAAAATAGTGTAAGAAGATAGCCCATCATAAAATGTAATTGAAAATCAACAAAATTTAGTCGTACAGACCATCCCACTATCGTGTGTGGTGCTTGCGGTTTGGAGGCTAAATTTACGCTATTTGAATTACATCAGATGAGCCTTGTTAAGATATTGGGACCCACTTATGATCATTTCTTGGTTCATAGGTTGTAGGTTCCAACTGTATCAACTTTAAAAGTCAAGATTGTAATAATGAATATGGTTTCTACCCGTGGTCGTGGTTCCCTATTTTGGTTAGAAGGTATACTTGTAGACTTTTAGATATTTCTGACTATTCTAATCATGCAAGAGCATTGTATGGTCGTATAATCTCACCACGATCATATGTATGCTCGCAAGTTTTCACTATTAGACAGTGCTTCACTAAAATGGCCATAACATTTTACTCGAATATCAAATTAAGGTGAAAATACATACGTTGGAAATATAATTCAAATATCTATAATTTAATAGATTTTGAGATAAAAATACTTTAGAATATTGGAGTTATGCTTATTTAAAGTTTACTAAAGGGAGAATCTGTACAAAAAATCAATCAATAAGGGATGTTTCAACTTAGACATGATCTAGGAGTTACTTTATTCCTTAATATATGTTTATATTACTTCTCATAGCACCAAAACATGATGTTTGATACTACGTATACATGAAGCATGGTTCTAATGTGAGCTTGGAATTTTGGGGTGTTACATGGTAAAACCCCACATTATTAGGGTTTTTTCTAGTTTGGTGAATAGTTAGAGTCTGAGTTACAGACTTTGGATATTATAATGCCCCAAATCTAGTACTCAGAATGCTACACGGTGATCATGACCCTTGAAGGACCACAATCTAACCCATGATAGATATCTGTACCTATACACTATATAACATGCTAGATATAATGTGGAAATAGAGGGTGAAAGGCCATAAGGTTCAAATCTACATGACTGATAAAATATAACATCTAAGTGGGGTAATAGAACACCCAAAACTAAAATACTATCTGAATATTCTGTAGCCTAAAAAACCTCTAAAACATAATTGTATGGATAAGGAGTTGACGGGACACTTCCCAAACTAACTCAAACTTATAAATTAGTTTATGAGATAATAAATAATTAATCATTTACTCAAAAGATGAGGACTCACTAATAACTCTAACTGCTGAGACTAGAATGCTATTGATGCTCTGGAGCTCGTGCTTCTTAACTGATGGTATGAGACACCATAGCGCAAATGCATCAGTACCTTGAATGTACTGGTATGCATGGAAGTTATACTGAATGCATAGGGTCTATATGCATGAAAAATATGAGCTAACTGACTAATATAAACATGAAAATAGATGCATGAATACGTCGTAAATATATCTGAGATCGTGATAACATGAATTTACTATTAACTAACATGACTGATAACTGATTTCTAATGACTGATATAACTACTGACATGAGTGATTGTATCTGATAGTCCTGAATCTGATGGAACAAGCTGAGTTTCATACTATTCTGAGTTGACTGTATCTGATAGTCCTAAATTCTATAGAACTATCTGAGTTCTATTACTGAGACTGAATGACTGTATTTTATAGTCCTGATTATGTAACTGAAACTATGGGAATTAGTTATCTAACAAACATGCCCCTAATATGCCATTATGGCTAAGTTGGGGTCCAATCTATAACCCCAATTGGAAGGGTGTCAATACTACGCCCCCTGTAAGGACAAGCATGAGTGAACCTCATTTGACAGTGTCTCTAAAAAAGAATGGTGGGGACCTCATCTGACAGTACTTATCCACCTCATCAACCCTCATTTGGCAGTGTTGATGTCTCAACCTATACTAGCTACACAGTTTTGGAATGCAAAGATGACTTCTAAGAATCACTCAGTGCTAATTCCTACTCCCATCTGAATTGACACTGATCATGGATTACTGAATTGAACTAGAATGAATTAACTGAGTTTCGTTGACTGACGGAATAGAACTGAGATTACTATATTACTGAGCTTTCCTGAGTCATATGACTAACTGAGTTGTATGGATCATGGCTTGACTGAGGATATCATGAAAACATGACATGGACTCTAGGCATACAACTATATTTTTCTGGTACAAGTACCCCAGGACTTAATAGAAGAAAACTGACAAAGCACGACTTTCTTGAGTACAGGACCAACATCAACAAAACATAATCCATTGGATAAGACGTTTCATCAAACACTTGACATACATAAATTTTACATGAATGGATATTTCATATTATCATACTATCATGGCACTTTTCCTTCACATGGGCATTTATTCAAATATGGGGGAGCATGCTATGGTTATAGAATCATCAACTCATCTAATAATCAAAGATATATCAATCAACTTATGTATTGAAGGGTTTACCATGAATACTTCATAATTTCTCACATACAAGAATCAATTCTTGTAATTAATAGTGTATAACATAGAATGAAACCAAACAACAACATGAACATCACTTTTTAATTCAATTAAATCATAAACATTTGTAAATATACAAATCTTTGATTTTGAAAAGAGATTCTTGAGCTTCATGGGTGAAAGAGACCCATGAATCAATACATGACATACATTAGTTCTTGATTTATCAAATATTGATGGAGATAATTTCTTGAAATTGAATCCCCAGTTGAAACCCTAGCTTGTTCTTGAGAGAAAATTGAGAGAAACTAGTATATTTTAAGTTCCAAATAGCTGAATCTCGTGTTAAAGGGCTTAAATAGGGGTAGGATACTAGCCCTTTTAACCCTAGAATGGCCTTTTAAATTGGTGAAAATTTCCCGACCTAGGCCGTTGGTGCGACATGGCGCTGTCGTGCCGTGTCATTGGAATTTGACAATTGGGAAATAGGAAAATGGCACGACGCGGAGCCATCACGTTACCATTTTATTTCTGACCTGGAAGTTTGGAAGGACATGGATTAATTGTGATGGGACACTAGAAAAAGGATAATTATCATTTTATCTTGTGGTGCGGCGCACCACTGACCAATATGGCATTGTTTTACGACGGAGACTTGAAATAGTCATGACTTCTTATACGGTTATCGAATTTAGGTGAATTTTATATCGATAGAAAGCTTATTGAATTTCCCACATGACAAAAAGTGAAAATCATGAAAATTCCCCATGGAATAAACATCATTAAATTTAGAAGATAATACTTGACATTCTTGAGATAAAAATAGTTAGAAAACTTTGGGGTATTACAATATCTCCCCCTTCGGAACATTCGTCCTCAAATGAGACTGACTGAGAGGGGAGAAACAATAAGATGAATTACATACTAAACATGAACACTAAAACATGACTACATAATTGACATTTCTGAGATTCATATAGAGCATGCATATCTGATGCATGATTTCATGACTAAGCTGATACATGAATGCATGACTGAGAGTACTGATAAGCTCATCACACATATATGATGCGTGAATATATGAGGAAACTTATTACATTACTAAGATTTCTAATATCTAAGTCTTCTCATAGGACAATGCATGTTTGATGCATGAACATACGACTAATCTGATGTATGAACATATAATTAGATATGCAATGGTACTTAGTACCTAGTTTAAAAATGGAATCCTAAATATGAGGTTGATACCACGTTGTAACTAAAATATGGACGTGAAAACTGAAAATCTTAAGGAGAACTATTACCTTGAGCTTGATCTGATTCAGCAGAGAAAAGGTAAGGGTACTTGGTACGCATGTCTACTTTTTCTTCCCAAGTAGTTCCCTCAATAAACTGATTCCGCTAAAGAAATTTGACTAGAGGGGCATCTTTGTTCCTCATCTATGAATTTTGACTGGAATCTCCTCATAAGAGAGGTTGTTCTAAACATCTATGCTCTGAATAGGGAGTACAACTATTGGGTTACCTATACACTTCTTGAGCAAAGAGACATGGAAGACTGGATGAACTAAAGATAGATATGAAGTCAATTCAAGCTCATAAGCAACCTTGCCGAAGCGACTGAGAATTTTGAAGAGACTAAAATATCGGGGACTGAGCTTTCCGTTCTTGCCAAACCTCTTCACTCTCTTAAGGATAGAGATCTTTAGATAAACATAATAACCAACCTCAAACTCGACATCCTTTCTATGCATATCTGCATAAGACTTCTATCGGCTCTGAGCAACCCAGAGTCTTTCTCTAATCAACTGGACTTTCTCTAAGGCATCAAATACCAAGTCAGGTCTTATCATTGAGGCTTCACTAACTTTGAAGCAACCGACTAGAGATCTACATCTCCTACCATAGAGAGCTTCAAATAAAACCATCCAAATATTGTAATGATAGTCATTGTTGTACGCAAACTCAATCAAAGGTAAGTGATCATCTCAACTACCCATGAAATCAATTACACACGTCCTTAGCATATCTTCTAAGGTCTAAATTTTCCTTGTTGCTAGACTATCTATCTGAGGATGAAAGGTTGTACTGAGATAAACTTGGGTACCAAGACCCATTTGGAATACTTTCTAGAAATAAGAGGTGAACTGGGTACCTCTATCTGAAATAATAGATAATGGAATACCATGTAATCTAACCAACGCCCTTATGTAGAGTTTTACATAATCCTTGGTTTAATAAGAGGTATGAACTAGAAAAAAATGGGTTGATTTGGTCATTCTGTCTACCATGACCCAAACTCAATCATACTGGCAATGAGTAAGAGGAAAACCTATCACAAAGTTCATGTTCACTTCTTCCCACTTCCAAGTAGGAATACAGAACTCCTACATGAACCCACTAGGATTTTGATGATCTATTTTAACCTGCTGATATGTAGAGCATTTAGCCATAAACTCTGCAACATATCTCTTCATCCTACTCCACCAATAGATTTCTCGTATGTCATGGTACATCTTTGTGGACCTTGGATAAATAGAGTAGCGTGCACTATGTGTTTCTACATTAATTTGCTGCCTTAAGTCATCTATACCTAGAACACAAAGATGACCCTGACAATGCAATACTCTATCTCCCTACTGGGAGAAAACCTCTACTTTGTGGTCCATAGCTGACTCTTTCAACTTGACTAAACTGGGGTCTCTATCATGCTTTTCTTTCACCTTGGAAACTAGAGATAATTCTGAACTACTCTGAACCCATATGTCACCCACCTCTGAATCTACTAAGCAAATGCCTTATCTGGAAAGCTGATGGACTTCCTGAGCTAACTTTTTCTTACAATCCTAGACATGATTAACACTACCCATAGATAGCCTACTGAGAGCGTTGGCCACTATATTGGCCTTGCCTGAATGATAAAGGACACTCATGTCATAATCTTTCAAGAGCTCTAACTATCTTTTCTGATGAAGATTAAGATCTTTTTGAGAAAATACATACTGAAGGCTCTTATGATCGGTGAAAACATCTACATAAACTCCATACAAGTAATGCCTCCAAATATTTAAGGAAAACATCGCGGCTGTTAACTCAAGATCATGAGTAGGATAATTCTTTTCATGGGGTTTAAGCTATCTGGAGGCTTAGGCTATGGCCTTCCCATGCTGCGTGATAACACACCCCAAACAAACTCTGGATGCATCACCGTATACTATAAAACCATCTGGACTGTTTGGAAGAGCTAAACTGGGGTTGAGCTGAGTTGAGTCTTCAACTCCTGTAAGCTTTTCTCGTAAAGATCTAACCACTAAAACTTGACTTTCTTCTGAGTTAATCTAGACACAAGGAATGCAATATACGAAAATAATTCAACAAACCATCTATAATAGCCAGCCAAACCTAGAAAACTCCTGATGTCTGATAGAGAGAGAGGTATGGGCCAGTTTCTTACCGCTTCGCTCTTTTGAGGATCTACGCTAATGACATCACCAAAAATGGTATGGCCAAGGAATGCTGCTGACCTTAGCCAAAATTTTCTCTTACTAAATTTGGCGAACAACTAATGATTTCTGAGAGTCTGAAGTACAATTCTGAGACGGTTTGCATTATCATGCTCTCTGTGGGAATAGACCAAAATATCATCTATAAAGACTATGACAAACATGTACAAGTACTGATTGAACACATGGTTCATCAAGTCCATGAAAGTTGTTGGGGTAGTGGTAAGACCAAAGGACATGAATAGGAATTTGAAGTGACTATACTGGGTACGGAAGGCTTTTTTGGAATGTCATACTCTCTGACTTTGAGCTAATGATAGCCGAATTTGAGGTCTATCTTACAGAAATAACTGACACCCTAAAGTTGGTCAAACAAGTCATCAATTCTAGAGAGAGGATACTTGTTCTTAACCATGACTTTATTGAGTTGACGGTAATCTATACACATTCTGAGAGAACCATCTGACTTTTGCACGAATACGACTGGTGCACCCCACGAGGACACACTGGGCCTGATAAATCCCTCACCTAAGAGATCCTTCAACTGCTCTTTCAATTCTTTGAGTTTGGCAGGTGCCATTCTGTATGGCCGAATAGATATAGGCTGAGTATTTAGAAGAAGATCAATACTAAAGTTTATTTCCCTTTCAGGAGGAATTCCTAGAAGATCTTTGGGAAAGACATCTGAATATTCATTTACTACTAGGATTGATTCAAGACTAGGAGTTTCAAAACTAGTGTCCTTAACTTGCACAAGATTATAGACACATCCTTTAGATATCATTTTTCGTGCTTGAAGGTAGGAAACAAGATGACCTCTGAAAGCTGAAGCACTACCCCTCCACTTTAGGATGGGTTTATTTGGAAACTAAAATTAGACTATTCTATTTCTGTAGTTGACTGTCTCATAGCAGGAATAAAGTCAATCCAAGTCGAGAATGACATCAAAATCAATCATCTCTACTTTAACTAAATTTGCTGACGTGACTTTCTAGAATATCATAATCGGGTAGTTTTTGTATACCCGTCGGGCTATGATGGTCTAACACACTAGGGTAGAGACTAAAAATGGCTCTACTATAATTTTGGGACTAATTTTGAAATCAGCTGCTACATAGGGAGTGACAAAATACAAGGAATATCTTGGATCTAGGAAAGCATAAACATGCATATAAAAGATCTGTAATGTACCAGTAACCATATCAGGGGAATTTTCCTAATCTTTCCAGGACTGGAGAGCATAGAGTCTGTTTAGGCATTGCCTACTAGCAGCACTAGAAGTCGTACCCTGCTAATTTGGGCAACTGGACTGAGTTGAGGAACTATTATGCTGACCCTGATAACCTGACTAGGGACATTCTTTGACTCTGTGGCCTCTCTTGCCACATTCAAAACAGACATCGCTACCAGTTCTTTCCTTGTGGTTCTTATCATAAGTCTGACAAAGGGTATTAGTTTGGGCTTTACTGACACAGCCCTAAGACTTAGATCCTGGCGTCCTATCTCTATTTCCATCCCTTAACTTAGGAGCTGGAGCACTGGCTGAAGAAAAAGCTGGAACTGATGACTTATGATGGAACTGAGAGCAGTTTTCTCCTTTTGATTTGGGTTGAACAAAGTTGAAACTACCTATCTTTGCTCTCTTATTTTATTTCTCCCTTATCTTAACCTTTTGATCTTCTATCTGCTGAGCATAAGTGATAAGACTAGCTAAAGTCGTGTCATTATTCAACATCACAGACCTACACTCATTGACCATACTATCGTTCACCCCAGAAACAAACTTACTTATCTTTGTCCTACTATCTGCAACCACATAAGGAGCATATATGGATAATTGAGTAAACTTAAGAGAATAGACTTTCGCCGTCATGTTGCTCGGCCTGAGGTTGATGAATTCTAACACCTTAGCCTCTCTCAGCTCTTGGGGAAAGAATATATCTAAGAATGCAGTGACAAACTCCTCCCACTCAATAGGCCCTGCATCATCTGGTCTTTCTAACTTCCACTATTTAAACCAAATATAGACAACATCCCACAACTGGTATGCAGCTAACTCAACACTCTCAATAGGAGTAACCCCCATGATGTCTGTAACCTTCTGAACCTGATCAATGAATTCTTAGGGGTCCTCATTAAACATAGACCCAGGAAATGATGGACGATTCATTTGAATGAAGTCTGAAATCGTGGTTGCAGTTGAATTGGCCACTAGGTTGATTGGAATGATGGCTAGTCGTTCATTCTAAGCAACAACTGACTAAGTAAGAGTAGTAAATGTAGATGTCAACTCTGCATAAGAAACATATTCTCCTAAAGATTCTTTGGGATGAGAAGCTATCTGATTCCTATTTCTTCTTTAAGGAGGCATGTTTTGTAGAAAAAATGGAGAAACAAATTAGATCCGACTAAGAGATTGACTTGAGATTATGCTAAATGGCATGAAATGAATACTAAAAGAAGGAAAAACTATTCCTAAAACATCTTATAAGCTCCTTTACATAAATATAGAGAGCAACACACCCATGTACACGACTCCGCTAGATGCAGCTTTCAGACTTCTTAGGACACTATTGAACCTTATGCTTTGATACAAAGTTTGTAAGGCCCCGAATCTTGTACTCGAAATGCTACGCGGTGCTCACGACTCGTGAGGGACCACAAGCTAACCTATGACTGATATTTGTACCTATACACTATATAACATACTAAATATAATGCAGAAATGGAGGCTGAAAGGCTATAACGTTCAAAACTGCATGAATGACAAAATATAACATCAAGGTGGGGTAATAGAATACCCAAAACTAAAATACTATCTGAACATATTGTAGTCTGAAAAACCTTTAAAACATAACTATCTGGATAAGGAGTAGATGAGATCTGTCCCCAACTAACTCCAACTTATAAATTAATTAACGAGATAATAAACAAATGATTATGTCCTCAAAAGATGAGGACGCACTTCTAACTCTGACTGCTGAGACTGGAATGCTACTAATGCTCCGGAGTTCGTACTTTTGAACGTATGGTATAAGACACCATATTGCAAATGCATCAGTACTTTGAATGTACTGGTATGCATGGAAGGTAGGCTGAATGCATAGGGTTCATATGCATGAATAATACTGGCTAACTGACTAATATGAACTTGAGAATACAGGCATGAATACATCATAACTATATCTAAGATTGTGATAACATGAATTCTGATAACTAACATGACTGATAACTGAATTCTGATGAATAATATAACTTATGACATGAGTGAATTTATCTTACAGTCCTAAATTTGATGGAACTAGCTGAGTTTCGTACTTTTTTGATTTGACTGTATCTAACAGTCCTGAATTATGTAGAACTATCTGGGTTCTATTGCTAAAATTGAATGACTGTATCTGACAGTCCTGATTCTATAGCTGAAACTGTAGGAAGTAGTTATCTAATCGATATGCCCTTAATACACCATTATGGCTGAGTTGGGGTCCAATCTGTAACCCCAATTAGAAGAGTAACAATACCGCACCATTGGTAAGGAAAAGCTATGAGCGACCCTCAACTAATAGTTTCCCCAAAAGAGAATGGTGGGGCCCTCATCTGACAATGCTTATCCACCTTATCAACCCTCATCTGACAGTGTTGATGTCTCAAACTATGTTGGCTACATAGTTCTGGAATTCAAGGATGACTTCTAAGAATCAAACCCTCATCTGACGGTGTGTGTTCCTATACTTGGATTCACTCGGTGCTAATTCCTACTCCCATTTGAATAGACACTGATCATGGATTACTGAACTGAACTAGACTGAATTAATTGAGTTTCGTTGACTGGCGAAATAGTACTAAGATTACTATATTACTGAGATTTCCTGAGTCACATGACTGACTGAGTTCTATGGATCATGGCTTGACTGAGGATATCGTGAAAACATAACACGGACTCTAGGCACACAGCTATATTTTTTGAGTACAAGTACCCACAAGCCTCGATAAAAGAAAACTAACAAATCATGACTTTCTTGAGTACAGGACCAACATCCACAATACATAAGCCATTTGCTAATACATTTCATTAAACACTTGACTTACATAACTTGTACATGAATGGAGATTTCGTATTATCATACTAGTATGGAAATTTTTCTTCACGTAGGCATTTAATCAAACATGGGGGGGGGCATGCTATGGTTATACAATCATCAACACATCTATAATCAAGGATACATCAATATACTTGTGAATTGAAGGGTTTATCATGAATAGCGCATAACTCCTCACATATTAGAATCAATTCTTGTAATTAATAGTCTATAACATGGAATGAAACCAAAACAACAACATAAACATCACTCTTCAATTCAATCAAATCATGCACATTCATAAATATTAAAATCCTTCATTTTGAAATGATATTCTTGAGCTTCATGGGTGAAATATACCCATGAATCAACACATGACATACCTTAGTTCTTGATTTAGTATAGATTGACGGAGAGACTTTTTTGTAATTGAATCCCTAATTGAAACTCTAGCTTATTCTTGATAGAAAATTAAGAGAAACTAGTATATTTTGGGTTCCAAATAGTTGAATCTCGCGTTAAAGGGCTTAAACAGGGGTGTGAAATTGACCCTTTTTACCCTAGATTCGTCATTTTAATTATTGAAAATTTCCAGACCTGGACCCCTAGCGTGATGCGGCGCTATCACGCCGTGTCACTTGAATTTGACAATTGGGAAATAGGGAAATAGAGAGATGTAGAGCAATCACATTGGGACACTGGAAAAAGGATAATTGCCATTTTATCTTGTGGCGCGGTGCGCCACTGACCAATATGGCACAGTTTTACGACGAGGACTTGAAATAGTCATAACTTTTTATTCGGTTATCAAATTTAGGCAAACTATATATCGATGGAAAGTTTATTGAATTTCCCATATGACAAAAAGTAAAAATATTAAAAATTCCCCATGGAATAAACATCATTCAATTTAGACGTTAATACTTGACATTCTTGAGACAAAATTAGTTAGGAAACTTCGGGGTATTACAAATATGTACCCTTTGTAAGTGGGAAAATTGTGACTCATTTTCCCAAAAAATAGGAAGAAAATATGTCTTTGATGCTAAATTGAATGTGTTTTAATGTTGTTTTTCTTTAGTTTCAAGATAAAAGGCCGAGAAGTGATCAAAATACCGAAAGGGATTAGGAAAAGGAAAAAATATGGAATATTTGAGTAAAAATTGCACAAAAAGCACAAAAATGGCACTTTGGTGCATTGTCGAAGTCATATGTTGATCACTAAAGGGATAGCTCCATCGTAAATTCTCACATTCTGGGGACATGAGTTATCAGGACAAAATAGATACTTATCATGCATTTTTGCTCTAAAATTTTTAGGAGCTGACTCTTGGGGCTTGTCATATTGATGAATTAGTGAACCACGAATAATTAAACACTATACCAACTTAATCTATAATGGACTATTGACACGATCCAAACTGGGGCCTTGTAATAATGGGAATCCCAAGTCCAACCAAGATTGAGGACCACCCCAGAAACCCAACCCAAGCATCTTAACAAACCCTCTAAGTCAGATTAATTTCAAACATATAAGAAGATAGCATTTCTAACAATTCCAAACACTGGGATAGGTCCATAACCATGACTAACCTAAGAAATCCCAACCAACTAATATCAAACCAACAACCAAAATCTAATTAAAACAATAACCAAGTATGATTCCATAAGATAATAGGATGGAACAATCATAAATATAGTCAAATGGTATCAACCCCAATACCAATGCCAATACTAAGGATGAAACAAATACCAACACATCCCATACCAACCTATTGTAGTTCTACAAAGCCTTTAACAAAAAGTAAAGCAATATCCGATTGGGTCATGCCCCCAACCATAGCCAAAACCAATATCTATAAAATGACCAAAGTATGTGAAAACATACATAATATGAAATAGAGGCTTTCAGAATATTGAAGCTCACCACTTCAATCCAACAGAGATGATCCCTAATTTGAGCACTAAGAAGGAGCAGTAGAATGGTTGGTTCCTACATCACGTAGGGATACAGCTGCCCGAAGTTGGGTCAGCGGGTGAATGCTAAAAAGTACTCAAGCTAAGGATAAAATAATACCAAACATTAAAACCATGTAAACCAACCATATGAATTCACAATAATACATAAATATATGTAACCATGCTGGTAAAGGAAATTAAGATTAGCATGCCTGTAAAACTATTAACCTAGGTATGTGTATCTTAACCATCCTTGAACTGCCCATGGGCTATATAATTCTAGTGTGATCCCTTGAACGAGCCTCGATGCATATAGCCGCATGAATCGGAGATACCATAGGAGTAAGGTATTTTTAAATACACTTCTCTCTCCATGACATATATGTATGTATAAGGTCACTTAGGGGATTCCCGTGTACCCCATAAGTATAATATATGGTCTCCATGACCAATCCTCATGTCGGCAAACATGAGTTTCTAGTGTCCGTCCATTGGACTCACACCTTCATGATTAGCTATCATACCCTACCATTATTGCCAAATTAAAACCATTGCCACATAACCAAACCACAATTCAATTTATTATTAACCATAGCTAAAAGTGGTGGTATCGTCATGCTGACTATTGCTTGAAAGCAATGTCCTTAGCCATTCTTTTTAATAAAAAGGAATTCTTATGTATCCATAGATTATATAGATGTCTTGGGTGAATCCCATGTACCCCATATTTGATCATTATTATTTTTCCTTGGGGGATTCCCTTGTACCCCATAAGGCTTTTAAATAGACCAATGATGTCACCCAAAATATCCTTCTCTCAGAAGTGTAATACGGTCGATTGCAAATATAATAACCCAACTAAGTTGAGGTCGATCCCACATGGAAAACATGAATATCATCTTGACTTTATATAATCTGCAAGTAATATAAGAAATTAAATAGGGGGAATTTTACCATCAATTGCAAGTAGTAACCAAATCTTGAGTGTTTTTGAGTTGTCATCAATAAGAGACAAATGCTAGATTTGTGCTTCCCCTCACTTCTCAATTCCATAAATTTCTCGTGATCAACCCAACTATTCGGTAATTTTGAATGAAAAGTCTACAAGATAGGGATTATCAACTATTGGGTAAGCTCAAAGATAAATTTTATCTTTTATCGGTTAAGTCTTAGGGTGTCTCCTTATTTCCCCTAGCTAGACCTTAGTTCACTAACATTGGGTATTATCAAATGATTAGATGAGATGGCCGAAACTAAATGGTGGAGGTGAATCCCAAATCACTATCCTAATATTCTTTTTCTAATCACAAACTCCCTTGTGGGGATGGATGTGAATAAAGTCTATCTCAAGATACTGCAGATACTTTAGATTAATTATTATGAAGAAGATTAAGATACATACAGAAACCTTAGAATAGTTGAATCTCACACTTCCTCTACGTAGATAATCTGGTTGGGTTACTACAACCCTAGTCAAAGAAATTAATCGCTCATGATTGTGTAAGAAACTGTGATTATCAATGAATAACACATAAAATCAACTGCATAAGAATAAGATGATTAAACTGCAAAGTCTTTAATTGAATAAACCCTAAAATCTCTAGAATATTTGTGAAAGTATTATAATAATATGTTAAACAATGTAAAATAACATAACCTAATAAAACATACACCCTAGGGTATTTATAGTATCTAATAATAACCTTAAAATCATATTAAAAATGGAAAAGGTAAAGTTAGTAGTCGGTATAACTCGGTCTTCACTCGTATTGGCATTATATGAGTCGTTCCCTTCCTTGTCGTATTCATTTCAGTGTCTGATCTTCCCAAGGATTCAACTTTTTACTCAGCATAGACTTCTTCTTATGAGTCATACCTGAGTGTACAACTTCTATCATTCATTCATCTCCGCCTGGGACTTTTATCCTTCCAAGTTTTGAACACTTGTTTGTATATGACATCCTTATATGAGTCGTACTCACACTTTCGACATGTATACTTCTGAAACTTTAATATTTGAATAGTGTCTTAGGTTCTATTATTCCCATGAATTCTTTGTACATATCGTATCCTCAATGTACAGCTTGTATGGATGAGTCGTATCTTTTCTTCACTTGGTCTTTTATTTGGGTCTTTGATTTCTCGAATTCTTACAATTGGTTGACACAACTCTTATACTCATCTTACAAATCATATACATGAATCAAATATTACCCTTACTTGGCATTTTATCCTGGTATTTGCTTCTGTTATGGTTACAATTCCCCCTGTGAGTTGTATGTTGAATATACGACTCATGAATAAATTCATATCTTGATCAGGTCTGATCGTTTTTAGATATTTTTGTTTTCTTTTCATTCAAACACTATTGTGGACCTTTTTTAACTGCAACATGCGCCAAATATTATTTTGGACCTATTTCCATCGATACTAAATTCGCGCAATTCCAACACTCGGTGAAAAAATTTGAGCATTTTTAAGTTGACAGTTTGCCAACTGGGCAGTCATCACATCGTGGTGAAGTACAATTTCATAATTGTCAATTTTTAGAAAACCACCATGATGTTGGCGCATCGCAGCAAGGTACAAATTCCCATTTGTCAATTTCCAGTGGACCTCCTTGAAATTGGCACATCATGGAGAGGTCTATTTTCCAAATTGTCCAATTCAAGTAGTCCAATGCTATAGTGGCGCATAGCGCCAAAGGTCAAAATGGAATTTCTATAAGGCATTGTAATGGTGGCACATCGAATTAAAGTTCTAGGTCCCAATTGTAAAAATCCAGTGGGAAAACGCAATAGATCCACATCGCGGAGACCCCTAATTTTCCAGTCGTCAAATTCCAGTGTGCCACGGCGATAGTGGCGTGTCGCGGTGTCCCATTAAATCGGGACCTCAGTTCATTTTGCTAGTTTCGTTTAGAAGTTAAAAAGGGTATTTTAGACTTTTTATCAGCTCTCAAAACCGTCCAAACACAAGATTTAAGTTTATTACAAGTATTTTATGCTTATATTCATCAAGGTTTCTCTCAAGAAAAACCCTAAGCTTCAACATTCAACTTCAAGAATCCGCAAGATTTCACCATTATTTTCCCAAATCAATTCAAGATTCAAAGTTCTAAATTCAAGAATTTGAAGAATCATTATTCAATAGCATGAATAGAATCTCAAAAGCAAGCTTGTTCATCTAGCTCATCATCCAAGGTATGTGGGGTTTGAACAAGGATAAACCTTTCATCATTGTTCCCAAAACTTAATTATGGTTTCACTTTTACTGAATATTTTATGATTTCCCATGAAATTTAAGTTATGGTTGATACCCAAATTTAAGACCAATGCATGACTGTGTTTCAGAAGAATAAGGAGTTAAAAAGAGACCTGCTCCATTTGAAGAAAGAACTCAAAAATGCTCTCAAATTGACTTCATCCTCTAAAATTCTCTCTAATTTCATTGGTTAGGGATTCTATAATGACAAGGGGCCTGGATATCACTACAAAGATCAAATATCTAGGTCACATGACAAGGTCATTCAAGATATCAAATAGAAAGTCCATAAGCCAGTTTTTACTCACTATAGAAGAGATGTGCACTCAAAGTAAAACTGTCAGAGCTAGACTAAAACTAAAATCAATGGATCTAGGTATATTCAGTAAGGGAATGTATATTCTAGAGGTTCAAAGCAGCAGAAAATTTTAAAAATAACCTTTATACCTAGATGGGCCAAAACGGATTTTATAAAACCATTGTCCTCCTACTAGGAACTCAAACTCAAATGGGTTCCCAAATTTAACTAGTGATCAAGGCTCTGGTAATGTGATAGGGGATGGTAGTCGAAAATGGTTCATCGATAAGGTCAAAAATTTTAACTCTATAATATCTGACTAGCCTCTCTCTCAAGCCATTTTATTTAGATATGTCATATGTTTAAAAGGTTGATTTTAAAGCACCGGGTACCTGGTGAAACAAAGCTGAAACTCTCAGAGTAAGAAGTGCATGGAGTTATGTATCCCTAGTTGTAGTAAAGCCTCTAAAATTGAAGAAAAGAGTGATGACGATGATGATGATGATGATAGTAAAAGATAGAAAATATAGATGGTAGCGGCATCATATGGTGTAATGATTCTAAAAAGCTGATGCTGAGGATGATCAAATCATCCTGATATACTATCAAGTGAATCAATGTCTCTTCATAAAATTAGCTATGTTTAGGAGGCAGGTATCCTTTGTAAATTATGTACATATTGATCTAACTATGTACCATACCTTTTAAGGTATAAACCCATGGGAATAGCTTTAGAGGTTTTCAGATGTAACAAGCACAATGATGGAGATTTACTCAAATTAGAGAAGGGGCCTGGTCCCATCTCTCAGGTTAGTATCTTGTATGTGCAAATTTTATCTGTTCTATCAAGAAAAAATTATGTCCTTCTGTCCATATATAATGCGACCCGACTGGGGGCCTTGTCTTAATGGGTGTCCCAAGTCCGTCCGGGACCGGAGACCACCCATATTACCTAACCTAACCTCCAGTCGCTGCCCTGAGTTGTCTGAATTTCGAGCATGAAACTGGATAGTGTAATAACTCAGATGAAGACTCTGGGATAAGATCACAACCTTGACCAACCCAACTCTAACCATCTTATACCAATAATCTAATCATACCAAAACAAGGATCATAAACTAGGCCATAACCAAATAAGTTCCAAAATATAATATAATTAATCCCAAAATGAAATATGACAGAACTGTGAGAAATTATGTCTGATGGTGCCAGCCTCATAGTTTATTCCAATACCAAGGCTAACACAATAATAACCCCGCCCTTTCCAACCCTTAGAAGTACCACAAAGCTTTCAACCAAAAGAGTAATAGAATCTGGTTGGGACATGCCCCTAACCATATCCGAAACCAATATCCAGAAATAAACCAAAATGTGTAGAAGTATCCATAAAATAAAATGGAGCCTTTCAAAAGGATGGAAGCTCACCACTTTAGTCCAAATGTTATCCCTAAGTCAATCACTATGTAGAAAGAGTAGAATAGCCAACTCCTACATAACGTAGGTATACAATCGCTGGTAGATGGGTTTGTGGGTGAACGCTAGCATGATCTCAAGATAAGGATAAAATAATGCCATTTATAAAAGTAAGTAAAACCATCCATATGAACACAACCATATATATATATATATACATAACCATGACGGGAATAGGGACCGGGTTTGGCATGCTTTAAAACCCTTTACCTGGGTTGTATAGCATTTCCGTCCTAAACCATCCATAGGCTATATGGGTTTAGCTCACCCTGTTGAACGGGATCTAGTGCGTGAAGCCGCACGATCAGGGAAGAAAAACTAGGATGACTAGTACATCCCCCAAAATATAGTATGACATCATGCACACAGTCACCAAGACCAACCCCACATCGACAAATATGAGTTTCCAGTTTTCGTTCCCCTGGGACCTCCACCTTCCACGGCTTTGCTACACATACCGCCTTTATTTCCCAATTAAAAATTCCAAATAAAAAAACCATTAACCAATTAATAAGAAAGTCTATTATTAGTGGTATCATCATAACAATCCTTACTTGCAAGTATTATCCATAACTAACAATATATACGTTTAAGGGGACCTTTAAGTGCCCTTCTATTTAGCATATTAAACCACTTAAGAGATTCCATGTTCCCCAAAATCTTAACCAAGGAAGATTTAGACACTATACACTATATGATTCTTGGGTACGACTCGCACCTTAACTTATGGCTCATGGTGAGCCACTCATACTTAGATCCAACCTAAGTAATCAAGTTAAATATAAAGTTAAGGAAACAAATGATCTTTAGCCACTAATACGACTCGTACCCTAAGTCGTACTATTCCAGTACCCAAAATCCATCCCACCAACCAACACTGGTCACCATACTTCTATACCATACCCTCATACCCCAATATAAGGCTCGTACCTATGAGTCGTATTGGGTCCAGAGATTAGAATTCCAGGAAATTTTCTTAGGTCCAGAAATCAAGGCGTTTCTTTGTGTTAGAATAAATTTGTCCTATTCCAAAAAGAAAGGTGAGTCACCCAAAAATCTGATATTGATCATATCTTTTTCCCCCAAAAAAACCCTTACTTATACCTATCTTCTCTCTTAAAACTTGATGCACCCATTCCTTCTCATACCAAAATAGAAAAAAAACAAATTTCAAATAGCCTTTCTAAGTAAAAGACCTTCTTGATGGTTGCAGCTCTCCCAGTTTCTTGTTGTTTAAAGGGTTCTAATCTTAGAATTGTAAAAAATCCTTTCAAAACCTTTTTGGAAAACATCCTTCTTCTCTTAGTCTTCCCAAGTTTAATTCCTTCATCACAGACCTATCACTAATGAATCATGCTTGAATGCTCAAAATTATTTTGATGATATTGTGATGGCTGAAACCTGGGTTGCTAAAAATCTCATCTTGTTGTCAAATAGCCCAGGAAAGATCTTCGTTGATCATAAGAAAACAAATGTAAGTAAAACCCTAAAAACTTTTAGAGAATGGTATAGAATTTTCAATGATAAATAACTAACTCGTGAGACACCTGGTCCCAAGAAAAGAAAATTAGCTGAAAGAGAATCTATGATCACTTACACAATAAGAAAGAATGGGCAGAAAAGTAAGGATGTATCAAAGGAGGAAAGAAATAGGTTCTTAAAGAATCAAAAAGTTTTAATTGGAAAGATTTTTAATTCAAACGTGCTAGAAGAACCTGGTATAGTGAACTTTGTTGAGATGGTTAAACATCAAGGGTGAATGCATCTCATGGAAGGATTTTTTTTTCCCACTATTATTGATGAGATAGTTAGGGAATTCTATCTTACTTTGTAATTCTCAAAAGATAGAAAGCATCTGACTACACAAGTCCAAGGAAAGTAGATAAAGCTAAATAAGGAAATACTTGGAAAGATTTTGGAAGTTCCTATATATGGGGTGAGAACTGTCACCAAGCACCTGCCTTCAATAAAATTTTTAAAAAATGCATCAAAAATTAATGGGAAATCAGTGGCTTTAGTGAATAGAAAGTCACATAAGAGTGAGTTTCAATTGGTTTTTGACATTGTGAACAAGGTGTTTCTGCATAGATCGCAAAAGAAAGCATTGCATCATCCACTAATTTGTTTGTTATGGAATGCCTCAGCATCTTTGAATTCATTAATCTACCTACATTGATGATGGAAAACATTCACAAGGTGGTTCTTGGAAAGAATGGAAAGCATGGCATGCCTTATGGATGTCGGTTGAACAAGGCATTTGAATTGTTTGGTATTGTCTACGAAAATTTAACCAAAGGGTCTGTGCTTTAAATTCTTGGCATGAAGACTTTGGTTAAGACTGAATGTGTTAATCTAGGCAGCATTTATAAAAAGAATCTTAGTAAGTAAATAGAGGAGCTATGTCATCTCATGAACAATCTTACCCAACTCTTTCAAGCTCTTCCTCCTAGTCCTTAACCTATTAATCATTCTTGATTCCTGTGACTTTTTCCCTAAGAACATTTAATTTATGCACTTTTATGATACTTATCCTACTTATGAATTAATATTTGCTTTGTTTATTACATCTATTCTCTTTAAATTGCAAAGTTATTCTTGATGTTAGTGTTTCCCAGTGGCCATGAGTCAATAAATTTGTGATGTATTTACTCTTGGTATAATGTTAATCCTTTTCAATGATGTCAAAAAGGGGAATATTGACTTCATATGTAAGTACCTGGTAGCACGGTATGTTAGCAAAGTGACAAATAGAAGTGTGACAAAGGAAAGTGTGCAAATAACTAATGCAACTGCACTAAATAAAATAAAGGTGCACAATGATAGGGAGAAGTTTTTGTTGCAAAATGACAATAAGGGAACATGTCTCTATGTTGTTAGATAGAGAAAGCATGATGATCGGGGGGAAATTAATATTTAGGTGGTAATCACTCTGATTAAATATGATGAATGTACAATAATGCTCAAATTGTATGGCTTAGTTTGTCATCATCAAAAAGGGGGAAAATTGCTATATGTAGTTTTGATGATGAGAAGACAAACTACAAGGGACTAGGTACTTGGATGTGGAAGGTACAGTACAGCTGGCATGATTATTTTGCACAATTTTGTCATCTTGTGTAACAAACTTGCAGGTGCTATTTTATGCTAATTTGTACTGACTTGGATAGCTGGTTCACTGATATTTGAAGCCTTAATCATCACCCATCTATAAAAAGAAAGAGACTCCTCTTTAAAAATTGGTTTTTTGCAATTCTAAAGAGTGAAGTGAGGCAACAAAACCCAGTTCAAAAATTGCTCAAGTTCTTATCTATTTATGTGAACTTAAATTAAAAGTATTCTTAAGTGCTGATTTGTAAAAGAACTACTCATGTTATACGAGTAGTGTTTTCTTATTTAGAGTATTGGTTAGGTAGAGTTTCCTAAGTGTAAAGATTATTAGAGTTAATCATAGTAGAGGAAGTCCTTGGGAGATTTACCAAGATGAGCTTGTAGTAGAGTTACAACTAGAACAAGGAGCCTAGAGTTAGGCTGAAATATTGATTGTAATCAGGAGGATTATTATAGTGGATTTCATTGGTGCTTATGAGGGTAAGCTGTGTTTTTTCCCATCTTGGGTTTCCACTTAAAAATCCTTATACTTTTACCCTTTTTGCACTGTTTTTAGTTTCCCTACACTCTATTGTTTGATTGCATGTGTTTGATTCTAAGGGACCTGGTCCCTTACTATGCAGAGCACCCCAAAGGGTTTCAACACTAGGAGTTTGTTGTGGCCTTACTACATGTCTAAATCACTTCTCATACTATAAAACCATGATAATTAAAGTTATAACAGTTATTATAATAAAACTCAATCAAATCAATATGATAATCCCAATTACACTTGTAATATACCACAAAAAATCTTAACATATGTTCTAAGGTCCAAATTATCCTCTCGGTTAACCATCTATCTATTGATAAAAAGTCTTATTATGAAATTGGGTATCGAGACCCATTTGAAAAGTCTTTAAGAATTGATAAGTAAACTGAGTAACTCTATGTGATATAATACTCAAGTGAATCCATCACATTTCACCAACTCCCTAAAATAGAATCTAGCATAATCCTTGGCTAAATTTGAAGTATTACTAAAAGGAAATGGTCTGACTTGATCATTCGGTCCATGATAATCCAAATAGAATCATGTAGTCGAAGAGTATGAGGCAACACAATAATAAAGTCCATATTAACTACTTCCTACTACCATGTAGGAATACTTATATCTTGAAGCATAACATCAGGTCTTTAGTGCTCAACCTTAACCTACTGGTAATTTTGACACCTAGCTACAAATGTCGTGACATTATTTTTCATGCCATTCCACCAATAGACTTCTCGTAAATCATCGTCCATCTTAGTGGATAATGGGTGAATAAAGCATCAAGAACTGTGAGATTCTATTAGCATCAACTATGTCAAATCATCTACATCTCAAACACATAGTCTTTCCTAAGAACAAAGAACACCATCTCCCATTTGGTATAAGAACTAAAAATTCTAACTTTGTACTTCTTCTTTCAGCTTAAGCAAATTAGGATCACTCTCTTGATATTATTTCACCTCGGATATCAAAGAGGACTCTCACTCCCTTGGAATCAAGATTTTACCTTTGACTGAATTCACCAATAGAACTCCCAATCTAGAAAGATGGTGAATCTCATGAACTAACTCCATCTTCTTATCTTCTCTATGGTCAATATTTACCATAGAAAACCTACTAAGAGCATCAACCACAACTGTAATACCCCAAACTTTTCTAGCTTAAATTCATTCCTAGAATGTTACGGGATATCTTCAAAAGTAAAAAATATTTGTTTCATATAGAATTTTCCATATTTCATCTTTCAATTGTGTGAGAAATTTAATAATATTTCCATCGATACCAAATTCACCGAATTTTGACACTCGGTGAAGAAGTTAGAGCATTTTTATGTTGACAGTGTGCCAACTGGGCAGTCACCACAATACGGTAAAGGACAATTTCATAATTGTCACTTTCCAGTGGACCACCTTGATGTTGGTGCGTCTTGGTGAGGTACAAATTCCCATTTTTCATTTTTTAGTGGACCTCCACAATATTGGTACATCGCAAAGAGGTCCATTCTCCTAATTATTAAATTCTAGTAGTCCAACGCTCTAGTGGCACATCGCGCCGAAGGCCAAAATGGCATTTCTATAAGGCACCGTAATAGTGGCACATTTCATTGAAGTTCTAGGTCTTGATTGTAAAAATCTAGTAGGACAACGCAATAGATCTGCATCGCAGAGACCCTCACTTTCCTATTCATCAAATTCCAGTAAGCCACCGCGATAGTGGCGCGTCGCGGTGGCCCATTTAATCGGGACCCCAGTTCAAGATTCAAAGTTCCCAATTCAATAATTCCAAGAATCATAATTCAAGAGCATAAATAGAATTTCAAAAGAAAGCTTGGTCATATAGTTCCTCATCCAAGGTATGTGGGATTTTGAACAAGGATAAAGCTTTCATCCTATTGCCCAAAACTTAATTATGGTTTCAATTTTACTGAATATTCTATGATTCCCCATGAAATTTAACTTATGGTTGATACCCAAATCCTCATTATTTTAGTTTATGACATTATTATGATATTTAAGGCTCCAATTGCAAGAAATTTAAATATATTCATGTTTGCAATTATAGGATTCGTATTATGAGTTATATTCCATTACCTTGGCTGAGATTGTTGAAAGCTTTTAAGATGATTCTTGAGCATGAAGTTTAAATCTGATTATTGATGTAATTATTGATGCATTAAAGCTTTATACTGTGAGTCCTAAGTACTATTTATGATTTTATAAGAAGATTATGATCTCAAATACTATTGACAAGTTTTGATTAGTTCTTTCAAAAACAAAGATTGATATTTTTATCCTAAGCTAAGATAGGAATCCACATTATTCATAAGGTTTATAATTGAAAACAAAGAGAAGCATAATTGGTTTTAGTTACAAACCCTTATACTATTTTAAGGTGGATTTTCTAAAAGTTCTGAGCAATAAGTATGGGAGTAGTATTTAGCATCGAGTTGGGTATGATTCCAAGGTCTCATGCCCCAGAACTACGAGCCATCATAGGTTTTAAATACCCATAGTGGGCTAAGATAGTGAATACTTAAGTTAAGGTTTTATTTAGATGGGAAGGATTGTACAACTTTCCCCAATGTGGGCAAGACGTTTGACTCTATGTTATCTTACATGGTTTATGTCGGTTAGAAGAAACTCCCTAAGTCCCAAAGGTCCAAAACTTCCAAAGCTCTCAAAGCCTCTCTGTTTCGAAAGAAAAGAATGATAGAAAAGCTTTTATAAGACCAAGTTTTATGACTCACTAGATTTACAAGTATGATTTGTTATACATAATTTTATAGTTTGGTATTTCAGATAATCAATCTTATGTGAGTCATATACATCCAGCATACATTTACTTTTTAATTATGATTATATCTTACTTATACATTACACCCCTATATACTCAGTACATCCTCAAAGTACTGATCCACATATTCGTCTATGTATTGTATTTTCTTATAATGTAGGTTTAGGTGCTCAGTATCACTAGTGTGAGTAGTTCATGCATCTCTATCTACGCTCCCACAGTGGTGAGTCCTCATGATTTGAGGGTCTACTTCTTCAGATTTTTAGCCTTCATACCATTTAAGTTATCATTTTTAGTTTAGTCTGAGTCAGTTGGGGCCCTATCCCAATGGCTCTCTAGTTATTTAGTAGTAGAGTGTTGTCAGACTACTAGTTGATTTACATACTTTCAGTATATGTTATTTAGACAGTATCTATATTTTATTCAGTTCAATTTTGGTGTAATACAATATTATTTCTTGACTAGATTATCATAAAGTAAGGTTCAGACCTAGTAGCAATCTCAAAGGGTTAGCTTGGGGCTACTCGTAGCCTTGAGCACCATGTGACATCTCGGAATGAGAATTTGGGGTATTACAACAACATTGGCTTTACACAAATGGTACAAGACACTTAAATCATCATCCTTTAATAATTATAACTATCTCCTCTTACAAAGATTTAGATCTTTCTAACTTAACACATATTGAAGGCTCTGGTGATCCCTGGGTAAATCAACATAAATCCCAAAGATATAATGCCTCCAATTATTTAAGGCAATAACAAATTTATACCAACTCATGATCATGAGTTGGGTAATTCTTCTAATGATGGTAGAGTTGTCTAAAGGAATATGTTATAACCTTGTCATAACATATCAACATAACCAAGTCCAACTCGAGAAAAATCATAATAAACAACAAAACCATTTGAACTCACTAGAAGAGTCAAAATTAAAGTGGTGGTGAGTAGAGTCTTCAACTCCTGCAAACTCTTTTCTCATAAATCAGACCATTCAAATTTGACATTCTTCTGAGTCAGTCTTGACATGGGGGAACCAATAGAGTAAAATCCTTTAACAAACCACCCGTTGTAACAATCTAAACCCAAGAAATTTTTTATATCTGATAGAGAGATTGGTCTAGGCTAGTTTGTCACTTTTTTGGTCTTTTAAGGATCTAATAGAATGCCTTCACCAAAAATGATATGACAAAGGAATGTCACTAATTTCAACTATAATTAACACTAGCTAAAATTCATAAATAGCTAGTGATAGTTGAAAGCCGGCAATACAATCCTTAAATGGTCTGCATATTTATTCTCACTCCAATAATAAATAAGGATGTCGTCTATAACGACTATAATAAACATGTCCAAGTTCCTTTTAAACACTTTGTTCATCAAGTTCATAAAATTTGTAGGAGCATTAATTCATCCAAAGACATGAAAAAAAATTTGAAGTGACCATACAGAGTTCAAAATGTTGTCTTTGGAATGTCATGTTCTTTGACTCTGAGCTAATGATAGTTGGATCTAAATCTATCTTAGAAAATCACTTAGAATCTTGACGTTTTTTAAAACGTCATAAATCCTGGCAATAGGATACTTATTCTTAACTGTAACTTTGTTCAACTGACGAAAGTTGATATATATTCTGACAAAACCATCTTTCTTGCGCACGGAAAAATGAGAGCACCCTACGAAAAGATGTTAGGTCTAAGGAAACCCCTGTATAGGAGATCTTTCAGTTGTTTCTTCAACTCCTTAAGCTTAGTTGAATCCATTATGTAGGTTGGAATTTGAATAGATTGGGTATCTTGAGGAAGATCTAATTTAACGTCAATTACCTACTCAATAGAAACTTCGGACATATCATTAGAAAAAGATTTTGGAAGTTTATTTACCCCAAGAAGTCACTTGGAGCTAGGGTTTGGGAATTTGAATCCTTAACCCAAATAAGATGATATGTGCACCCTTTAAAAATCATTTTTATTGCTAAAGATAAGAGACTAACCAATCTATAAGTACTGAGGTACTACCCTTCCACACATGGATGTCTTATTTTGGAATGAAAACTAGACTACTACATTTCTACAATCAGCTAAGTCATAGAAAGAATGGAGCAAACATATGCCAAGAATAACATCAAAATATATCATGTCTAACTGTAGAAGATTGACTAAGGTGACTTTTTAGGAAATTTAGACTAGGCAATTTCTATATACTCATCTGGCTATGACTAAACTATTGAATGGAGTAGAGACTGAGAAGGTCTTTGAGACGATATTCAAAACTGACACCAAAGTCTACTATTATATAGGGAGTCAAAAAAGTGTGGCTTAGGAATCTAATAATGCGTAAATATGAATATGAAAGACTTATAACGTACTAGTGACCACATCGAAAGAACCTTTCTGATCCTGTCGAGTCAGAAGACCATAGAACCTATTATAATATTTTTCCCTTGCTGCACTAAATAAGGCACCCTTCTAAGTTGGGCGGCCTGCTGAAGTTGCTGAAGATTTAAACTGACTTTATTAACAAGAATCCCTACCTCTCTTTGAAGCCACTATACATCCCCTCAATTTGTGGTTTGTCTTTCCACACTTAAAAAAGGCATCACTATAATCAATACATTCAACCTTGTGATTCTTACCGTATTTCTTGCAAACCAGGTTAGTAGGACTACTATTCACTCTACCCAGGGAATTACAGCTTGGTGTTTTATCTCAATTTTTTTCCTAAACTTGGGCACTAGAGTAATATAAAAATATGGTACTGGAAGTAAAGATTTCTGGTAGAGCCAAGAATAAGTACCACTATCTGACCTATGTCAAGTAAAATTAAAGCTACCTATTCTATCACTCTTACTCTCTCTTTTCTTCTCCTTGATTTTTACATCTTTAATTAGTTAAGCATGAACCATCAACCTGGAGATGTCTATATCCTTAAATAACATATATTTTCTACACTATTTGTCCATATCTATATGCAAACCTAACACTAACTTACTCGTCTGGGCCCTAAAGTAAACAAACATCGTCGGATCATACTTTACCAACTGAGTGAACTTAAGAGAATGGTCATTCACGCTCATGTTAATCTACTTCAAATTTATGAATTTTTACATCTTGGCTTCTGATACACCTAAATTACAACTTTTATTTAAAAGTGTAAGTGGTCATTCATATATAACCCAACTAGGTTGGGATCAAATCCCACAGGGAATAAGGTGTTGATAAAGATTATTTTTTATTTAAGCAACTAATAATCAAGAGTTTCCTTTAAATGGGGGTTTTTTATCATACAAGATTATAGTTAATGTTTTTGTTTTGCTAAGAAACTCAAAGTTAATATTGTGGAATTTCAAATCAGTAATGAATTCGAACTAGAATTGTGATCATTATGATTAATATCAGTGTTAATTAGTAGTTAAGAAATATGATTATCATAAATTGTGAGGAATACCAAATTATCAACGTCTACGATTTATCTAAGTATTTTTCAACCCACTTAGATACTAAGTTCCCTAATTCTTCCATACTTATAGAAACTTTCTATTCTTGTTGGTCTTATTTTGAATTGATTAATCTTGGTAAAGCATTAATGATTAGATGGAAAATTTATATTTCCCAATCCTCATTGGCAATTCACTACCTTTAATTGATTTATTATTTTAAGCAAACCAATGTAAGGCATGTCCAATTGTTTGCAACCAATAGAAAACAATCAACATAATAGAATTACAAATATGAATTCCATAATAATTCAAATCTAACCCAAACTAACAAATAAATAATGTATTAATCATGGCTCCCACAACTCTAGTTGTGGAGTTTAGTTCCCTATGAATTTAAAAGAGATTGCGAAATATGAATTCATAATTCAATAGAGTTATGCATACAAACGATGTAATCAAATGTCATTCTACTTCAATGATTCACCAGAATTTTCCAAAACTTAATCAAAAAATGAATTCAAAACTTCAATGCAAAACATAAACTAACATTTCTGGACAAAATAGTTTAAGGTGCCAAGGAAACCCTAAAAGCTGCAATTTATATCCTTTAAATTCAATATTTTAAAATTTAAATAACAATATTTCCACACAACAGTTGATGACATGGCAGATGGCTTATCACTTAGTTGACAACTTATCAGCCAAGTTATCAACTAAGTTATTCAGCTACTTAATTCTATTAACAGTTGATGATGAGGCTGATGGCTTATCACTTAGCTAATGACTTACCAGTCTAGCCGTTATTTGACTCTTACCATACTTTTTGAGGTTAACAGCTAAGATGATGACTTATTCTTGGATAATGAGTTATCAGTCTAGTCATCACTTGACTCTTCGCACACTGCTTTAGGCTGATAGCTAAGCTGAGGACTTATCACTTGGTTGATGACTTATGACCTACAGTCACCAAATAACTTTTTATTCTTTTTTCTTTTGTTTTCTTAAACCTTGACTTTTCCTGCATAATTAAATAAAATACGACAAAAACAACACAAGTTGATTAAGAACATATAATTATTCCAAGATAAAAGCCTCAAATGTGTTGTCGACAAGCTAGCACATCAGCTTCCCTTACAGAAGTGGGATGAACCTGTCAAGAAACATAACACTAAACTCATCCCACTATACCAATAATGCATTTGTACCTCTATCATAATTCTATGGTTTATACCAGGTGTGATCCATTCCTTACAATTGATAAAATGGCAAGTTAGCACTTTCATTGTACTGATATCCATGATATTAATAACTTTCTGTATACTATCCAAGAATTCCTATAGATTCTCTTCATATTTATACCCAAAGAACACCTAAGGATTTATCTGAGTGATATCTCAAACTATGGCTACTATCGAACTCACTACCGGGTTATGTAGTGCAATAGCCTACTTGAAGTTTAGGATGGTCATGGTCTAGGCTAATGCTATGAAATCAGCTTTGAATTTGGAATGTGAGACTTGTTCGTTTAGAGGGTTTGCTGGAGTTAGTGGTGGTGCTTGATGATTCCTAATATAATTGCCACTCTTATTCCTCTTTCTCTTAGTTTCCATAGAAGGCATATTCAGTAAACATGTAGAGAATGACTTACAAGAAGGTTTTAATAGTCTTCAGACTCTATCACACGATATGAGCAACAAAGAAGTAAAATTTTTCCTAGCCTCTCACTCAATAAGTTTGGCATACTTCACACCCATAAATAAGACTCTACTTAATACAGCTTTCAGACACCATAGTACACTTCAAATCTAAATCTCTAATACAAAGTTTTTCATGACCCAAGACTACCCCTTAGTTGTAACACGATACTTAGATTCATAAGTGATCTAAGCTAAGCCATGGCTTGACATCACACTACAAATACTATATAAAACTGAATTACACTATACATAAGCTAAAGTCTGAATTATATATAAAAAGAAAAACCAAATGTCAATGATAAACAAAATGGAAACCACTAAACGTAGCATGAAACTAAACCTCTATTATCTGTCTAAATGACTCTACTAAGTGAGTTATTGGGATAAGCCCCCAGATAACTCTAATTATCTAAACCAAAAATGATATTGTAATGCCCCGAAAATCATCCCGAGATGCCACACGGTGCCCAAGGCTACACGTAGCCTCAAGCTAACTCTTTAAGCCAAAACACTACCCTTGGGTTCCAACACAACAACATACAGGCTACGCTAAGGAAATATATATATGTACATATCACATCAAATAGCACATGGCACGAAATATCGTTATACTGTACATATATGGAATATCTATACACAAACCAACCCAACAATAAACTAGTCTGACATAGCCTCAATACATCAAAATCAACGAGCCATTGGGACAAACCCCCAACTGACTCAACAGACCAAAAGGATCACAAAACATCAGCACCAAAACTAGCAACTTCGTCCTCGAACCATGAGTACTCACCATTAAAGGAACATAGATGCGGTACTCGGATATCACTATTGCGGCTGTAGCTGAGTACCTGAACCTACATCATGGTAAGAATATAACCCATAGAGAAATATGTGGGTCAGCACAAGATACGTACTAAGTCTGTGGGAGCGCATGGAAAATATAAATAATATCATAAATTTCATAAAAATGTACATACAGACCATAATGATACACCTGGCTTGAGTGACGTTGAATCATGCAATTCATAACATCTTAGATAGGAAATGTAGGAGAAAAACCTCATAAATCATTATAGATCATCATAGGCAAATTGACTTACTACATCAAAACTCGGAGTGACTCGGTATTTCAATAAACATAACTTTTATGGACAGGGGAGTTTCCTATAACCGAAAACCCCACGAGAGCAACGTAGAATACCAATGTTTGAAACCCCCATTGGCAGGAGCATCATACTCTTTCCCAGGGAGTACAACCTTAAAACTACAATAATCAAAATCGGGCTCTCTAGCTAATAATATCATCATCAAACAACCCTATGGTGGCACATAGGTTTGGGGAAATACCAAATTTCTCTCTTGGTGCTAAGTACTACTCCCCGACAAGCTCAGAACGCGTTAGGAAATCCACCACACCATCACAAGGGTCTATAATAAAGACCAAATCAAATCTCTTTCTCATTTATCAATTCATATCAATTTGTGGATTCCTAACTCAACACATTTTAGCTTAAAACATTTTAATCTTTCTCAACATCAACAAGGTATCAATGCATTGAACCATAACCGACTCGACATTTGGACAAGGATATGAAGACTCAATACATAATATTTTCAATAATTTAACTCATTAAAACCATCGGAAAAATACCAAGACTCATTGCAACTTCAATATTAACATTTCTCAATTTTCCATCCAACTCTCATTTAAAGGTACTTGAGACATCAACCCATAGTAGGGATATAGAATTTTCAATATCAATTATAAATTCATAATAAGGAAATAGTGGAATGATAGTATAAATCAAATCTTAACAAATTAAATCATCATACTCTCATAATCAAATACTTTTTGGACATAATTCTATCTCAACATCATACACATATCAGATGACATAATCTCATAGCTCATGGACAATAATATAAGATATAAAACCATATTTCCAATTCGTGGTAAAACATGTAAAATCTCATGTCAATGTAATTCAACAAAAATACCGGACACAAGATCGAAAGAATAATCTTATTCAAAGCCCCACATACCTAAAAATGAAAGATGAATATGAACTTCCAACTCCGAAACTTTATTCATGAAAATAAAGGGTGCTTCTCGAAGCACTTAACATGATCAACTCAAAACCCAAATCAATTTGAAATTTCTACGGTTCAATCAAGAGACATAAAAGGATGAAATTTGGAGTAGTAGGGTTGGGGTTTGAACCTTAGGAAATTTTAGAGAAAAATGAGCTATTGAATGATCTTAATGGACTTAAATCCATGGTTTACCCGGATGGATTGGAGTGGGAATGACCAAAATACCCTTAAATATAAAATAATATCAAGTTTGTCCTTTGGTGGACTGTTTTGATAGGCTGAAGTAGATCGACCATAACTTTTTGCTTCGATGGCCAAATTGGATGAAAAAAATTTCATTGGAAAGACGACTTTCAGAGATTTCTGTTGATATATAGTAGCTCACCCAGATCATTATATACAAGGATTTATGATTGTTTGAAGTTGACACTAAAATTCGTCTGGCCTCAGTATTTTTTTCCTGCACATTTACTGTTCGCCACTATTCACAGTTAGATCGGAATGATCATAACTCATCGCTCGAGTGTCCGTTTTGGATGATCCACATATCGTTTGAAACCTTATTCGATGATATACGCGATGACGGATCGCATATCCAGAAATTCCACACAAAACAATTATTAATCACGATATAGAACAGAATTCAACACAATTTCGTCTGAGATCTTAATGGAAAAATTTTCCAGGGCATCACATCATCTCCCACTTGGAAAAATTCATCCTCAAATGTTGATAGGTAGGTCAAGAATACTATGAAAATGAGTATATAGAGAAAAATCATCTTGCCCAAGCATATACTCTATTCTAGATTTTTTTTGGATATCGTAGAAAACACACAAGCCAAGATGAACATAGCAATAAGGATTAAATCAAAAGAGAACGATACCTTTGACATGCTTAGGATTCGTAGGAAAGAGGTGGTGATATTTGGCGCGCATATCCGCTTCAGCTTGTCAAGTGTCACTCTCCACAGATTGATTTCACGAAAGCACTTTAACCAAAGGAACTTCTTTGTTTCTTAGCCTACGAACTTGAAAGTCAAAAACCTCAACCGGAACTCTTCATATGAAAGACTATCTTAAATACCCGAGCTTTCGGAAGGATCAATCACAACAGAATCACCAATAGACTTCTTAAGCATAGAAACATGGAAAATCATATGGATATTAGATAATTCCGTGGGCAATTCAACCTTATACGCTAGCTTACCAATGCGATCCACAATCTTATAGGGACCAATGTAACGGAGACTTAGTTTCACTTTCTTCGCAAATCTCTTCACCCCTTTCATGGGGGAAACTTTCAAGTACACTAAATCACCAACATCAAATTCAAGGTCTTTCCTCCTTGCATCTACGTATGATTTTTGATGACTTTAGGCGGTTTTCAACCTTTCCTGAATTAACTTAACTTTCTCCATGGCCTCGAACACCGCATCTGGTACAGTCGCGGTAGCCTCACCAACTTCAAACCAACCAGTGAGTGATCTACACCTTCTACCATACGAAGCTTTAAACGGGGCTATTCCAATAGTAGCATAAAAACTGTTATTGTAAGCAAACTCGATTAATGCTAAGTGCTCATCCCAACTACCTTTAAAATCAAACATACAAGCCCTCAACATATCTTCTAAAGTCTGAATGGTCAGCTCGGCCTGACCATCTATTTGCGGATGGAAAGCAGAACTTAAACGAATTTGGGTACCGAGACCCTTCTGGAAAGTTTTCCAAAACTGAGAGGTAAACTGAGTACCTCTGTCAAAAATAATAGCCAAAGGGATTCCATGAAGTTTGACGAGTTCCCAAATATATATTTTAGCATAATCTTCAGGTGTATACGATGAATGCACAGGTAAGAAATGAGCTGATTTCGTCAGCTGACCTATGACAACCCAAATTAAATTGTGATGGCAACGAGAAGGAGGCAAACCAACTATAAAGTCCATATTCACTTCTTCCTACTTCCAAGTAGGAATGCTAAACTCTTGCATCACGCCACTGGGCCTTTGATGCTCTATTTTAACCTGTTGACACGTGGAACACTTCACCACAATTTCTGCTATGTTTCTCTTCATACCGTTCCACTAATAGATTTCTCGTAAATCATGGTACATCTTGGTAGCACCAGGATGGATGGAGTATCACGTACCATGCTCTTCCGCTATAATCCTTTCCTTCAAGTTATCAACATCAGGAACACATAATCTTTCTAGGAGTCTCAAAATACCATCTCCCCCTTGGGATAAAACCTCCACCTTTTGGTCTTTAACTGACTCTTTTAACCCGATCAAGGTAGGATCCCTTTCTTGCATCTCCTTCACTTCCGAAACTAAAGAGGACTCAGAACTGCTTTGCACTACTATACTACCCTCAACATCACCAAACAACCTAACCCCAAATCTAGCCAAGTGATGTACCTCACGGGATAACTCCTTCTTACCAATCTCCACATGTGCTATGCTACCCATGGATTTCCGACTAAGGGCATCTACTACTACATTGGCCTTGCCTGAATGATATAGCACACTCATATCATAGTCTTTCAATAGTTCTAACTATCGTCTCTGCCTAAGACTCAACTCCTTTTGGGTGAATACATACTGCAAGCTCTTATGGTTCATGAAGACATCGACATGGACACCATAAAAATAATGTCTCCATATTTTCAAAGCAAAAACCACGGCAGCTAATTCAAGGTCATGGGTAGGATAATTCTTCTCGTGAGGCTTTAGCTTCCTGAAAGAATAAGTTATAACCTTGCCTTTTTGCATCAATACACAACCCAAACTGACTCTGGAAGCATCACAATACACCACAAAACCATCAACACCATCAGGCAAAGTCAACACAGGGGCTGAAGTGAGTCTAGTCTTCAACTCCTAAAAACTCTTCTCGCAAGATTCAGACCAAAGAAACTTCACTTTATTTTGGGTCAAATGGGTCATAAGAAACGCAATAGAAGAAAACCCTTCAACAAAACGATGATAATAACCAGCTAGACCCAAGAAACTTTGGATATCAGATGGAGAAATAGGTCTAGGCCAACTCTTTATAGCCTCTATCTTTTGAGGATCAACTCTAATACCTTCAGAAGAAAGAACATGACCTAAGAAGGCTACAGAGTTCAGCCAGAACTCACACTTACTAATCTTATCATACAACCAATGAGTTCGAAGATTTTCCAACATAATTCGGAGATGATCCGCATGATCAGCCTCACTTCGAGAGTAAATAAGAATATCATCAAGGAATACTATTACAAATTAATCTAGATATGGCTGGAATATACGGTTCATAAGATCCATGAAAGCCACTGGAGCAATAGTTAACCCGAAAGAAATCACTAGAAATTTAAAATGACCATAACGGGTTTAGAAGTCTATCTTTGGGATATCACATTCCCTAACCTTAAGTTGGTAATAACTGGATCTGAGGTCTATCATTGAAAAGTAGCTCGCACCTTGTAATTGATCAAATAAATCATTAATTCAAGGAAACAGATATTTATTCTTGATAGTAACCCTATTAAGCTGCCGATAATCAATACACATCCGCAAAGAACCATCTTTCTTATGCACAAATAGGATAGGTGCACCCCACGGGGACACACTAGGTATGATAAATCTTTTTTCTAAAAGATCTTTCAATTGCTCCTTCAATTCTTTAAGTTTCATGGGAGCCATGCAATACGAAGGAATAAAAATAGGCTAAGTATCGGAAAAAAGGTCAATCCCGAACTCTATCTCTCTATCAATAGGTACTCCAGGGAGATCTTCCAAAAAGATATCAAGAAACTAATTAACAACATTAATTAACTGAATGGTCAGGGTTTCAGACTTAGTGTCTTTAACCTGAACCAAATTATGGATGCAACCCTTGGAAATCAACTTCTTAGCTTTGAGATAGGATACTAAACAACCCTTTGGAAACACAGAACTCCCAGACCATTCGAGGATAGGCTCATCAGGAAACTGAAACTTGACCACACAGGTACGACAATCAATAGACGCATAGAATGAGTAAAGCCAATTGATACACAAAATGATATCAAAGTAAACCATATCTAGCTCAAACAAATCAGCATACATAACCTGATAAAAGACAGTAATGGGACATTTCTTATACACCGGCTTAGCAATGACAGACTCTCCTATCGGAGAAGAAACCAAAATAAGCTCAGAAATTAGTTCAAGATCCATTTCAAAATTTATAGCAATTGGAGGTGTCACATAAGAAAAACTCAAACCGGGGTCGATCAACACATTGAAATTAAAATAGAAAACATGAAGCATACCAGTGACAACATTGAGAGTGTCCTCCTGATCCTGATGAGGTGGTATAGCATAGCAATGATTCTGGCATTGATCGCTAGCTGTACTAGATGAAGCACCCTAAGAAGGAACTAGACAGGCTACGGGAGGCGGTGCACTGGTAACCTGACTCTGGGGATGGGCATCATGACTCCACTGTCTGGCATATGGGTAGTCTCTAAGTATGTGGCCCAATTTTCCACATCCAGAACAGCCCCGCTGCCCCATATAACACTCCCCAAAATGGTCTTAACCACACTTAGCACACGAAGGAGAATGAGGTCGGTTGCTTACAGTGTCTTGAGACCTAGAAGGTACCGACCTATTCCCGAACTCTCCTACCCCAATATACGGGAGCACTAGCTGAGGAACGTGCAGGTATAAATCGATGTCGCTAAAACTGAGGGCGACTCCCTCGGAGAATCGAGTCTGACCAGACCCTTGTTGCTCTGATCTTACTCTCTTAACCCCTCTTACTCTTTCTCTTTCCTTTATCTTGTCTGACTCAATTTGTTGGGCGTGAATCATTAACCTAGGAAAATCAATCTCCCTGTTGATCATAGCAGATCTACATTCTTTCACCCAGATAGAAACTTGCTCATACTAGTCCTCGAGTCAGCCATCATATTTGGAGCATACTTCGATAGCTGATTAAACTTAAGATAATACTCCTTAACCGACATGGAGCCTTGTCTCAAATTCATAAAATCCTCTATCTTAGCTTCCCTTAACTCAATATGAAAGAATCTATCAAGAAAGCATCTTGGAATAATTACCAAGTCACCGGAGCAGTATATTTCTCTCTACTCTTATTCCACATCTACATCCAGTCATAGGCAACATCCTTCAACCTATAAGAAGCCAGATCCACACTTTCTTCCTCGTTCACGTGTATAATCTGTGTAATTTTCTTCATTTCATCAACATACATCTGCGGGTCCTCACCTACTCTCGACCCATGAAACTCTGGCGGATTCAACCGCATAAAGTCATGAATTTGTACTACTGGCGAATTATTTTCCTGCGGAGGTAGAGTGTTGGCCTGAGTATTGGCGGTAATTTCCTCAGCTAGTTTCTAAAAAACTGCTGGATATTCGGCATGGGATACCGTCTAATGTAACGGATCAATGGGTTGAGGTTGGTTGTTGTTTCCGCGAGCTCGATGTGAAGGCATTTTCTATCATAAGAACGCATGAATTAACAGTAGAAGGAAATAGTTGTAAGCATGTTGGACTTTTGTAGAAAGAAAGAAATGACTATTCCTAGAATGCCCCACAGCCTCTTGATCATAGGTGTGGTGCGCTACACACCAATGATCAAGACTTTACATAACGCGGCTTCTCAGTCTCCCAAGGACTCTTCACAACCTTAGGCTTTGATACCAAGGCTACACGGTGCCCAACGTAGCCTTAAGCTAACACTTCAAGCCAAATCACTACCCTTGGGTTCCAACACAACAACATACACGCTACGCTAAGGATATATATATATATGTTCATATCATATCATATCGCACATGGCACGGAATATCGTTAGACTGTACGCATATGGAATGTTTATACACAAACCAACCCAACAATACACTAGTCTGATATAGCCTCTATACAGCAAAATCAACGAGCCATTGGGACAAACCCCCAATTGACTCAATAGACCAAAGGGATCACCAAACAACAACACCTAAACTAGCAACTTGGTCCTCAAACCATGAGGACTCACCACTGAAGGAACGTAGATGCGACACTTGGATATCACTATCGTGGTTGCGGCTGAGTACCCGAACGTACATTATAGTAAGAATGTAGCCCATAGAGAAGTATGTGGGTTAGCATAAGATACATACTGAGTATGTGGGGGCGCATGCAAAATATAAATAATATCATAAATTTCATAAAAATGTACATACAAACCATAATGACACACTTGGCTTAAGTGACATTGAATCATGCAACTCATAACATCTTAGATAGGAAATATAGGAGAAAAAACTCATAAATCATTATAGATCATCATAGGCAACTTGACTTACCACATCAAAACTCGGAGTGACTCGGTATTTCAATAATCATGACTCTTATGGACAGGGGAGTTTCCTATAACGACAACACCACGTGAGCTACGTGGAATACAAATATTTGAAACCTCCATTGGTGGGAGCGTCATACTCTTTTTTAGGGAGTACGACCTTAAAACTGCAATAATCACAATCGGGCTCTCTGGCCAATAATATCATTATCAAACAACCCTACGGTGGCACATAGGTTTGGGAAAATACCAAATTTCCCTCGCGGTGCTAAGTACTACTCCCCGACAAGCTCAGAACGCGTTAAGAAATCTACCACAACATCACAAGGGTCTATCATAAAGACCAAATCAAATCTCTTTCTCATTTATCAAATCATATCAATTTATGGATTCCTAACTCAACACATTTTAGCTCAAAATATTTTAATCTTCCTCAACATCTACAAGGTATCAATGTATTGAACCATAACCGACTCGACATTTGGACAAGGATATGAAGACTCAATACATAATATTTTCAACAATTTAACTCATCAAAACCATTCGGAAAATACCAAGACTCATTGCAACTTCAATATCAACATTTCTCAATTTGCCATCCAACTCTCATTTAAAGGTACTTGAGACACCAACCCATAGTAGGGATATAGAATTTCCAATATAAATTATAAATTCATAATAAGGAAATTGTGGAAAGATAGTATAAATCAAGGTTTCACAAATTAAATCATCACAGTCTCATAATCAAATACTTTTTGGACATAATTCCATCTAAACATTATACACATATCGGATGACATTATACCATAGCTCATGGACACTAATGTAAGATATAAAACTATATTTCTAATTCATGGTAAAACATGTAAATCCTCATGTCAATGTAATTCAACAAAAATACCGGGCACAAGAACGAAAGGATAATCTTTTTCAAAGCCCCACATACCTAAAAATGGAAGATGAATATGAACATCCGACTACGGAACTTTATTTATGAAAATAAAGGGTGCTTCTCGAAGCCCTTAACAAGATCAACTCGAATCCCAAATCAATTTAAAATTTCTACGGTTCAATCAAGAGTCATAGAAGGATGAAATTTGGAGTAGTAGGGTGGGGGTTTGAGCCTTATGAAATTTTGGAGAAAACTGAGCTGTTGAATTCTCTTAATGGACTTAAATCCATGGTTTACCAAGATGGATTGGAGTGGAAATGACCAAAATACCCTTAAAAATCAAATAATGTCAAATCTGTCCTTTGGTGAACTGTTTTGATAGGCTGAAGTAGATTGACCACAAATTTTTTATCCGACTGCCAAATTTGATGAAACCAATTTCATTGGAAAGAAGACTTTCAGAGTTTTTTGTTGATATATAGTAGCTCACCCAGATCATTATGTAAAAGGAGTGATGATCGTTTGAAATTGACCTTAAAATTCACCTGGCCTCAGTATTTTTTTCCTGCACATTACTGTTCACCCTTATTCATGATTAGATCGAAATGATTATAACTTATCGCTCGAGTGTACGTTTTGGATGATCCACATACCGTTGAAAATATTATTCGGTTCTATACGTGATGACGGGTCGCATATCCAGAAATTTCCCATAGAAAAATTATTAATCACAATAAAGAACATAATTCAACATATTTCCGTCCGAGATCTTAACGAAAAAAGATTTCGGGGCATCACAGATATATAACAAAATATTGATACTTGTCCTCTAATAATAAGGAATCATAAAAGTATTTTTTCTGGTGTAATAGGAGATCATTCTATGAGCGATATAAATGTTGAACGTTAGAACCAATATTATGAGACACTATAACTCAAAAGAAAGTTTGCAATCAGTACTTTGAATATACTGTGTATGTGTGATAGAAAATAACTGATATATACTAAACATGATACATGTATTATGGTAAATTTATGCAATACCAAGTAATGAACATATACTGTATGATATGCTAAGTAATTGAATAAAAGGTCATAAAATTATCTAAATCTAAACTGTTGGTTGTAGAGTGTGGAATCTACTAATAACTAAAATAACCTAATATTAGCTAATAAGGTTCCAACCTACAACCCCAACTTGAAGGGTATCATGTACTTTTCCAAGGTTACAAACACTAACTCACATAGATCAATAAAGCTGATGTCCCAAAGGACTAAGGTGTGGAGCTTGGTTTGACGAATGGCCCTTTACAACCTAAATTAGTTCCATAGTTCTAGGACATAGGGACTTCTACTAAAGTTCATGTTAAAACATTAGTTTATTGCTCAATGAGATCAAGGAACTGGAATATCAATAACTTCACAACATTAATGAATCATAAGCTCTAAGAAAGGAATCAAACTGAGAATTGAGTTAACTTTGGGATTCAATGGGTGAAATTACACCCATTTATGAAATCCACATACTTGGAGATAAAAATCCTGAATAATTCCTTGAAATTGGAATCTTGAAGAAAATGAACCCTACTTTCCCTAATAGAAAGAAATCATCTCTTAGAGAGAGAAAGAGATGATTGGAATCTTGAAAAAAATGAACCCTACTTTCCCTTAGATGATTTCTCTAATATTAATAGTACTATTAATATTACTAATCAATTTTAGGGTGGCTTAAATTATGAAATTTTTATGTTAAAATATTGTAAGAATATATCCCATCATAAAATGTAATTGAAAATCAGCAAAAATTTAGTCGTACAGACCATCCCACTATCGTGTGTGGCGCTTGCGGTTTGAAGTCTAAATTTAGGCTATTTTAATTCCATCATATGAGCCTTGGTAAGATATTGGCACCCAGTTATGATCATTTCCTGGATAATAGGTTGTAGGTTCCAACTGTAACAACTTTAAAAGTCAAGATCGTAACAAAGAATATGGTTTTACCCATAGTCGTGGTAGCCTATTATGGTTGGAAGGTATACTTGTATACTTTCAGATATTTATGACTATTCCAATCAATCAAGATCATTGTATGATCGTACAATCTCACCACGAGTGTACCTATGCTCGAAAGTTCTTACTATTGGATAGTGCTTCACTAAAATGGCCATAACATTTTACTCGAATATCAGATTAAGGTGAAACTACATGAGTTGGAAATATAATTCAAATATCTATAATTTTATAGATCTTGAGATAAAAAATACTTCAGAATCTAGGATTTATGCTTATTTTAATTTTACTGTAGGGAGAATCTTTACAAAAAATCAATCGATAAGGGATGTTTCAACCTGGACATGATCTAGGGGTTACATTATTCGTTAATATATGTTTATATTACTTCTCATACTACTAAAACATGATATTTGATACCATATATACATGAAGCATGGTTCTAATATGAGCTTGGATTTTTGGGGTGTTACATGGTAAGAACCCACATTATTAGAGTTTCTTGTAGTTTGGTGAATAGGTAGAGTCCGAGTTACAGACTTTGAATATGTACCCTTTGTGAGTGGGAAAATTGTGACTCATTTTCCTAAAATATAGAAAGAAAACATGACCTCGATTCTAAATTGAATGTGTTTTAATGTTGTTTTGCTTTAGTTTCAAGATAAAAAGGTGATAAGTGATCAAAATAGCAAAAAGGATTGGGACAAGGAAAAATATGGAATATTGGAGTAAAAATTGCACAAAAGGAACAAAAAGGGCACTTTGGTGCATCGTTGAAGTGATATATGGATGTCTAAAGGGATAGATCCATCACAAATTCTCACATTCTGGGGACATGGGTTATCTGTATAAAATGGATACTTATCGTGCATTTTCACTCCAAAATTTATAGGAGCTGACTCTTGGGGCTTGTCATGTTGATGACTTAGTGAGCCACGAACAATTCAACACTATGCCAACTCAATATATGATAGACTATTGACACGACCCAAGCTGGGGCCTTGTTGTAATGGGAATCCCAAGTCCAACTAGTATTGAGGACCACTCCAGATACCTAACCCAACCATCTAAACAAACCCTCTGAATCAGATTAATTTCAAACATCTAAGAAGATAGCATTTATTACAATTCCAAACACTAGAATAGGTCCATGACCATGACCAACCTAAGTAAGTCCAACAAACTTATATCAAACCAATAACAAAAACCAACCCAAAACAATAACCAAGTGTGATTCCATAACATAATAGGATGAAACAATCATAAATATAATCAAACGGTATCAACCCTAATACTAATGCCAAAACTAAGGCTGACACGAATACCAGCACGACCTATACCAACCCATAGTAGTTCCACAAAGCCTCTAATAAAAAGTGAAGCAAGATCTGATTGTGTCATGCCCCCAACCATAGCCAAAACCAATGTCTATAAAATGACAAAAGTATGTGAAAACATCCATAACATGAAATAGAGCCTTTTGGAATATTGAAGCTCACCACTTCAATCAAACAGAGTTGATCCCGAATTTGAGCGCTAAACAGGAGGAGTAGAATGGTTGGTTCCTACATCGCATAGGGATATAGCCGCCCAAAGTTGGGTTAGCAGATGAAGGCTAGAAAGTACTCAGGATAAGGATAAAATAATACCAAACATTAAAACCATGGAAACCAACCATATGCATTCACAACAATACATAAATATATGTAACCATGCTGGGAAAGAGAATTGTGTTTAGCTTGCCTATAAAATAATTAACCTATGTATGTGAAGCTTAACCATCCTAGAACCACCCACGGGCTCTATGGGTCAAGTGTAATTCATTTAACGATCCCAATGCATATAGTTGCATGAACTAGAGATACCATAGGAGTAAGGTATTTTTGAATACCCTTCTCTCTCTATAACACATATTTACAAGTATGCTTAGGGGATTCCCCATGTGCGCCATAAGTATAATATATGGTCTCCATAAACAATCCTCATGTCGGCAAACATAAGTTTCCAGTGTCCATCCATTAGACTCACACCTTCATGATTAGCTATCATACCCTGCCATTATTTTCAAAATTAAAACCATTATCACATAACCAAAAGACCATTCCATTTATTATTAACCATAGCTAAAAATGGTGGTATCATCACAAGTTATCATTATTATGTTTTCTTAGGGGATTCCCTTTTACCCCATAACGTTTTTAATTAGACCAATGATGTCACCCAAAATACACTCCTCTCAAATGTATAATATGGTCGATTGCAAATATAATAACCAAACTAAGTTGAGGTCTATCCCATAGGGAAAACATGAATAACATCTTAACTTAATGTAATCTGCAAGTAATATAGGAACGTAAATAGGGGGAATGGTACTATCAATTGTAAATAGTAACCAAATCTTGAGTACTTATTTTTCTTATTCTTTCTCTTTTGATTTTCATTACAACTTTTCTTTCTTATATTTTCACCACACCTGTTTAGGTTTCAACTATTTTCTTTTCTCATATTTTATTCATACTCATTTTCTCTCATGCACCCCTATAATAGTCACCCTTAACTTAGGCTATTTGATTATTTTAAGATGCATAGTGTCCTCGGGAGGGATAGGGCCAAAATAGGTTCACTGTAAGGTAAATGGAAAGGCGATAGGTGTAACAAGAAAAATTAGTCTATGAAGGCTCAACTATTTGGATCAAAGGGGACTCATTCGGTTAGGGCATTTTAGGCTCTACTGGACTGAAATAAAAAGGGGCTATAATCATCTGCTACATAACTATCCTAGAACTGATAAGACCAACTAGTCAAGTTCTAGAGTCCAACACACTGGGAACTCAGTATATCTCACGCACACTTGCATAGGGCTATCTTACTAAGTACTAGTTATCCAACTATGCAAGTATTTTGATACTAACTATTCTATCCCTAATCCTAATGTCATTTTCAGATTTACAATAGTCTCACACACGTATACCAATATAAACAAAAATTTGAGTGGGGATCAAACACAACTTTCCATAATAGCATTTCAAATCAGCAGTGTTTCAATAATCACAAATTAAAAATCAATACAAGATATTTCAATACAACTAAAAGTTTTCAAAATCTTTAAAAATAATAATAAAAAATAGTCTGTTGCCATTGGCATGCTGATCTACTCCCTATTTCAGATGCCTACTTCAAACATGAGAGTCATAACATACTTTCAGTTTTTAGTTACATCTTTCTTTTTATCGCTCCCAATTTTTTTGAAATAACCCCACCTCTAACTAAAATCCGTTGCACTATCCCTAGTGCTACAAAAATAAAAAAAGACTAATAATAAAGGTCATGCCTAGGCGCTCAAGGCATCGATAAATCAACATTCGTATATGGGCCCATAATTTGGGTCCCACTCTCATAAGCTACCATCCCATCAATGGGACTAAATTAACACTAGACAAGGGCATAACATCAACCTCTTCAGAATCAACAACCAAAGCACTCGATCTACCAGCACCCATGGCCATCTCATGGACCCTTGTCTCGCGGTCCATCTTATTCTGAAAACTCTCAGCATATGGATTTTTCTCAACTGCTTGATATTCTTTCTTCTTTCTCTTATTCTTTCTTATTTCTCTCTCTATCTCCTTAATTCTTAGCTCTGGGATGGCCCAAATATTTGGTACATGGATAGTGACCAGGTTCTTCTTATTTATTTTCCACTGAGGGCAATGTGTCCCGTCTAAGTGTGGGGTGCTGGTATTTGCATGCTATACTTCTCTATCTACTTTTGCATTTATGTTTGTTTTGTTTTTCTTTTTATTAGTTAATTTTTTTTATAAACTTTGCATAAAATTGTTCTAATAGGCAGCATGAGATTATGACAAGAGTTTGTGCTAAAATCATGACTATTGAGACATTTAGGCTCTAATTGTGACTCACTATGTGATATTGTGTGGTTCAATTCCTTCATTTGTTGGGTCAAGAGTCTATGCTACTCCCAATAAATTCGACCATGTGTCTTGTGTGTGTGAGGATATAGTATATTCTGTGTTTGTGGCTGATGCTAGAACTTGCCTGGTATTATGTAAAGCGAAATAAAGAGTGTGAGTTTAGGAGATGATTTAGGCATTTCTTTGGCAACCTGTGATTGTTTACCTTCGTTTTATCTACCCATGGACGTCATCCTAGATAACCCCCTTTGAGTCTTTAGCCTATTTTCTTTGACAACCTTATATGTAAGCCTAATCTATTTTCTTCAAGACCATAATTTGATCCAAATTCCTAAGTGCTTTAAAGTGTAAAGTCATGTGACTAAATAAGAGGAAATTGGGTGAGTATGATGCTTTAGAATGTAATGGTGCTTGAATTTGTTATAAAAAAGAATTTCTATCATAAGAGGTGTTATGAAAAGAAAAAAAAAGGGAAAGGAAAACTGAAAAGTTAGTTATGTTTAAAATTGAAAAACAAAGGTGGAGAAAAGGGGTGGTAGAATAAAAGAAAGTAGAAAGGTTGTTTGAAAGAAAAGTATTAATGGCATAATGTGATGTATTAAAGCGCTTGGGAACATAGTCACTATTTCTGGCCAAAATCGTCCTACCCGTCCCTTAGCCTACATTACAAACTGTAAAAGACCTATTTGATCCTGTGCTTAGCATTCTGATATTTAGTGGAGCATTACACTAAGGGCAAGCCTATGGTCATCAGTTGCAACATACGAATTCTTTGTGAGAGTGAGAGCAAGGATAATCTTATACCCATGTTTCGATAAATATACTATACTTGTGAGTGATTATGGGTAATATATTGTGAGACACACATGGTTGATGAGTTTTGGGTGGTTGTGTATGATTCTCTGTGCCTTAACTTTTTGATACGAATTAACCATCATCACAAATCTATGTTAGAGGTTAAATTGTTTCTAGTAAGTGATCAGAAAACTACTCTTTGTTAAAGATTGCTATGCCTGTCTTGATGAATATTTTTTGTTGTTACTATGAAATCTTAAGTAGATGTTTTGATGGACGTGATAGTTTGTTCGAGGACGAACAAAGCTTTAAGTGTCGGGTGTTGATGATAGGAGAATTTACACGCCTAATGTACTATATTTTACCCATATTTTAGCTAAGTTTTGAGGACAAAATATATAATTCATGCACTTTTAGTCCTTTTTCCTGTAATTGATCTAACAAACATGATTAGCAAGTTTTCAAGTATAAATGATGCAGATTTCAGCATTTTATGGATAACTTGACGACAAAGGAAGCTTCACGAAAGAAGGAAGGGAAAGTTTGGACGCCAAGGACCAAAAGTGACGCATGGAAAATCTGTCCCGGGCAGAAACAGCAATTCTAAAGACTTTGGGGACTAGCAGTAACTTAGTAGGATTAGGATAATGATACATTAACCTAGGAGGAATAGGATATAGGTATTATAAATACCCTATTCTGCTAGAGATTTTGAGGCATTCCTCCATTAGTTACAATTCATTCTATTCTCATTCTACTTCTTATTCCACAACTTACAACTCGGATTCTAATTCTTCCATTAATTCTACTTCTTATTCTTCTTTTATTCATCTAATCAATTCTTATTTTTCCACAATAAGAGAAACGTTACTTTGCAAGGGAGTTCATGCCTAACGCCTACCACACTCTACTACACGAGATCTTTATTATGGTACAATGATAATGTCTATTGTGATTTCCTTCGCACTCATGGGTAACTAAACTTCTCTGTTGGGGTTATGGAAGCCTTATGAGATACTATCTAAGGCTATGAGTTTGTGAATTCGTGACACGTGTGTTGCTTATATCATTATTCTCTTCATCTTAATGCAAATTCTTATGGTTGCAGACGCATAGAATAACGCCAGTATAGCATTAACTTGTTCGAAAGAAAAGTTATATGTCTGGAAAAGATATAATGTCAAGGTAATAGGGTCCCATCCCCTATTAAAAAGTTAGTGCCGTAACTGGATTAACCTTTTGGAGAATTCGTACCATTATATACTCTTTAAGCTCGAAAGAGTTAAAGTGAAATAGTCCTTGTTTAGGTCGAAAAACGCTTGGATTTACCATCGAATACAATTCTCTATAAGCACAAGCATGTCTGAATTCCGCACAACTCATAGACAGTAGAGACGTACAACTCATAAGGTGGACATAACCCCAACTTCTTAATTCTCATTGTTTTACATCTTACCAAACATTCTTACTTTTTACTTTGCTATTTTCCGTTTTTACCTTATTACTTTGGTTACATTACTTGCACGACAAAACTCCCCCCTTTTTACGAGACTTGCACTAAAAGTCTAGTAATCTTTGCTTACTTGTTGATCAAGCTATTCCCTGTGGGATCGATACCCAACCGAGTTGGGTTATATATTTGAGAACGACCGCTTTACACTCCTACAAGAGCTGTAGATTGAGCGTTATCAGCCACTCATACTCAGATCCAAGTTAACTTACAAAGTTTCATATTAAGTTAATGAAAACCAAAACCATTAACCCATCACTTACCATATGACTTATTCCAGAAACTCAACCACCCAATACTGAACAATATACGACTAGGTTAACTGACCTATACCCTAACAAACGACTAGTACCTCCTAGTCGTATGATGTCCAGAATCCAAAATCCAAGATATTTTTCTAAGGGTGAAAACCCAGGGTGTTTCAGTCTCCCCCACTTGGATCATTCATCCACAAATGACGGACAAGGTAGTACAAGCATGAATTATACCCCAACATAACCCTTACAACTTTTGACTATGTTAGAAAACTAAAATTCAAGGAAACAAAGCTTCATTATCCAAGTTAAAAAAAAGATGTGATCAAGAACATAAACCTTCCAGACAAATATCCAAAGAAGAAAACAAATGTAGATACTTGGAATTCATGTCCTCTTCCACTTTCCAAGTTACTTCTTCCACCTTGTGGTTTCGCCATAGAACCATAATCGAATCTACATACTTGGTTCTCAACCAATGAACCTACCAATCTAAGATCTCAATTGGGATCTTTTGATAAGATAGTAAATCCAAGATACCCAACCCTACCAAAGGAAAAAGCAATAAAGGAGCACCTATACACTTTCTTAACATAGAAACATGGAATACCAGATAAATGGAGCTCCAACTAGAAGGAAACTCTAAATCATATACAATATTACCAACCTTTCTTAAAATGATATAAGGACTAATATATCAGGGATTGAGCATTCCCTTCTTCCAAAACTACATTACTCTCTCCTTGGGATATGCCTTTAGGAATACCCTATCCATAACCCCAGACTCAAAGTCCCTATTCTTATATCCATAACCCTAGATGCATCATGGTAATGATGTTTCCTATGCTTCAAGCAACTCAAGGTTTGTGAGAGAAATTATCCAACACTCTATCTAGAGTTGGCAGTTATGGTTTTTGCATTGAAAATTTAGTGCCATTACCTATATAGGGTGCATGTGGATATTTATTAAGATCATAAGTGATTGCAGTAGGTGTTTAAATATAAGGAATTGAATCTTAGATAGAGGCAGTGACTTGAATTACTTAAGGATTATTATAAGATCCTTTACTACCACCTAGGTGAAGCTAATATTGTTGTTGATATTGTGAACAGGTTATTTATAGGTAGCTTATCCGATGTTAATATGGATAAAATATGATTGGTGAAGGACATTCATAGGTTGGCTAATTTAGGAGCTCATATCTTAGACTCTGGGGATGGAGGAGTGATTGTTCAAGAAGTGGTTAAATTATCTCTTGGTGTTGAGGTGAAGGAGAAGAAGTATTTGGATCCCATACTTATACAACTTAAGGATGGTGTGAGTCAGCAAAAGGTTATGGCTTTTGAGATTACGGGAGATGGCATCTTGAGGGATTAAGGTAGGTTGTGTGTCTAGATGTTAATGAACTACGGGAAAGGATTTTAGTGAGGTTCATAAGTCTAGATATACAATTCATCTAGGTTTAACTATGATGTACCATGACTTGCCGGAAATCTACTGGTGGAATAATATGAAGAGAGATGTGGAGAATTTTGTAGCTAATTGTATAGTTTGTCAGCAAGTCAAGGTTAAATAGATAGATTTTATACAGTGTCATCTATTAAGAGATAGAGTTTCCCATGTGAAAGTAGGAGATGATCAATATAGATCTCATTATAGATATCTCGGGTCTCACAATAAGTATGATTCTATTTGGGTTATTGTGGATAGGATGACTAAGTCTGCTTACTTTTTGCCTGTGAGGACTAAAAAATCAAGAGAGAAATATTCAAAGTTGTTCATTTAGGATATTGTGAAGTTGTGTAGTGTATCGAAGTCTATTATTTCAAACTGAGGTATGCAATTTTTTTCTTACTTATGGCATTCATTTTAGAAATGTTTGAGGATCTTTATTGTAAAAGGTGTAGGTCTACTATTGGATGGTTTGAGGTCAGTGAGACTAGGTTATTTGGTCCTGACTTGGTTCACCAAGCCATAGAAAAGGTAAAGGTTATTAGAGAAAGACTTATGATTGCTCAAAGTCACCAAAAGTCTTATACAAATATGAGGCAAAGAAATTTAGAGTTTGAAGTAAGTGATTGGTTATTCTTGAAGGTGTCTCTTATGAAAAGAGTCATAAGGTTTGGGAAGAAGGGGAAGCTCAATCCCTGTCATATTAGTCTATATCAGATTTTAAGGAGAGTTGGGAATCTTGAGTATGAGTTAACTTTCCCTGCAATTTTATCTTTGATTCATTTTGTGTTTCATGTGTCCATGCTGAAAAGGTGTGTAGATGATCCTTCTTTGATAGTGTGGTTGAGGATGTTGGTGTTATGGATTCCTTGTCTTATAATGAAATCTATGATTGATATATTGGATAGATAAGTTTATAGATAGAAGACAAAGGACATTGCTTCAGTGAAGGTTTATTGGATGAATTAAAAGATAGAAAAGGCTACATGGAAAGCTGAGGAAGATATGAAGGCCAAGAATCCATTATAGTTCCCCAGGTTGGATCAAAGTGCTTAAGGTATGAGTTTTATTCTCCTTGTGTCACTTTCTGAGTTTGTCAGTTGATTTTAATGTATTCATGATATTCTTGAGCTAAAAGTGTCCTAAATCATCATTCAGGGATGAATGCTCCTAATGGGGGATAATGTAAGACCCCATAGAACTTTGATGATTCTATTTTTAACCCTCCCATGTACGTAATATTAATTTTTGACTTGAATTGTGTTTAGGGATGTTAAAAGGGTGTTTTGGGAAAGTTTTAGAAATTTCAAAAGGGGTTTGGGGTCATTTTAGGACCCCAAGAGAGTAAGCGTCCACAAGAAAGTTGTGTCACAAGGGTTAACCTTCATAATATTGGCGTTGAATAGAGTCTAACCTCTGTGATAATGGCATGCCATGTTGATATTTTAATTTCATCCAGATTTTATATTTTTTCACTTGGAGTGAGGGGCTTTTGGTCTTTCTTCCCCATGTATGACCTTATAACATAAAATAACCCCACTTCTTCAGTTTTCAAATATCAAATCATTCTCTTTCTCTCTCAAACACAAAACCCAAAAACATTCAAGGGTTTTATAGTGCATTCACTATCTTGGTTCCAAACGTTGAATTGTCTTCAATCTCCTATGTGTTTCAGGCATGTTTCTCTTTCTTAAACTTGAGTTTATGTTATGGAATCAATTGAATAGATTTTTATGTGATTTAAATAATGGGTTTTAAAATTGGGTTAAGGGGTTTTAGTTGTTACTGATTGAATTTATTGTCCCATGTTTTACATTGATTATTTATGATTTAAATTGATGTTTTTGGGACAGAATTGTTGAATCATTTAAATGATTGGAATGGGGGACATGCGTTTCCCCAAATTGGATGAATTTTTGCTTAGAATTGGCATTAACCTCAACCCACTTTATAATCTTAGTTTTAAATGTGGGCAGTTGTATGGTTTAACTTGTTTTGAACCCATTACATTGCATTAAAGTATAAATGGATATGAATATAGTTTTGGATGGCCTTGGTCGCCTTTGTTTTAGATTTTAAATGGAACTTGGGAGTCTAATTTGTGTTTGTGAATAGGTTTGGCATAGTTAAATATGCTTGCAAGCATATTGTGACGATACCAAGTGGTAAATATGTTAATGAATGACTCTAGGGTTAAAGGATTGGTTTATGTGCAAATTATTTTAATTTAGGCTTAAAAGGAATTATGTAGCTCACCGTGAAGGTGTAAGTCCCTGAGGGGAGAACACTGGAAACCATGTTTGCTGGTGTTGGAGGTCTATATGACTATGTGCTTGATGCACAATTGATGTATATATTTTGGGATGGCTGTTTCCTTGGTGGATTTAGTTTTTCCTCAATTTTTTCTTGGTTTGTATGGATAAAAGATATTGGTGCCCTTTCAGAAGGGAGAGATAAACCTATATAGCTCATAGGTGCCTTTACGATGGATCAAGCTGCACAGTTCAGGTTAAACCTTTAAACCCTCATGTCCATTACCCTTTACCCTATCTCAACATCCTATATTTATATATTTATATGTGCATGTGGTTTTGATTGATTTTATAAAAGGCATTACTTTATCACTTTCCCTGAGATACATGTCAATGCTTATCCCACTGACCTTCCAAGAATGCTACATCATTTCATGATAAAGGTTCCAAATACTTTTCTATTGCTCTTGTGCAGAGTTAGGTGGTTGAGCATGTCTGTTTAGTTGTTGTGAAGTGGTGAGCCTCCATCCTTCGGAATACCTTGTCATTTCATTATTCCTTCTTTATTGATTTAGTATTGGTGGATTCTTTTCTTTGGTCATAGTTGGGGGCATGTCACGAATTAGTTGCTATTTTGTTTTTAGAGGCTATTGTGGACAAGTGTGGGCTATTTTTATTTGAGTTATCTATTCATCTTTTTACTATCTTGATTATCTTTTACTCTATTGTTATTATTGTGCTCTTGAGGTTAGGTTATGGGGATGGTTTTCGGTCCATGGTGAGCTTGAGATACCCATCATGTCCACGCCCTTGTTTGGGTCATGAAAGGATTACTCCCAAACTCCATCCTATAGGATTTTAATGAAATATGAGCAGAGGACTGAACCAACGATTGCAGGTTTCTCTCAAAATCATACAACCATCTTTGTGGGTTCAATGTTGAGTCCAATTCTGCACTTTTTCCTGTATCATCCCTACATAAGAGACACACATTACCTTATAAAAGTAGTAAGTTCAAAATTAGGGGTTGCCTCCTATAAAGAACTTGATTTAATATCGTGCCATGATGTTGTTATGCTGGTTTCTCATACTTTACCAACAAGCCCATGGGTTGCGTCCCATGAAGTGTCCAATTTAACATTGTGGTACGACTTATTTTTTCTTTATTTCTCAAGCCTCCTCTAACTCCACTTCATAAATCTACTTTGGGTCCTTCCTTTTGCCCAAGTAATGCTTTACCCTTTGGATATTGACCTTAAATTTCAGTCCTTATTTTCAAGTTCAATTGCGCCATAACGAAACACTATAACCACTCTATATTGGCTTTCCATATTGATTTCAACTTCCTAGGAAATAACTTTTGCCTTGACTTAAACAATAGTACCATATCACCATAAGCAAATTTTCTTCTCTCAATCTTGCAGCCATGATACAGATCTAATATTTTCTTTATAGAAAGTTTAGCTATCATAAGAACGGAGAGAAAATTCATTCATCTCATTCATCATTCTTAATCTCGTCTTTATTTCTTTATTTTATTCCAGATTCAGCCTCTTAATGGCAGTAATGCTTTATGCTCAAATTTGAAAAGCAAGTGGCGTGCTTTGTCATGCATAAACTGATAGGAAGAGGCACCAAGAAGAGTTTTGAATGTTATCTAGTAATCCCATAATACATTATCTATCTTCCTAGCCCAATCCATCCTATTGGCATTCACAGTCTTATCCAAAATGGACTTAATTTCCTTATTGGAGACCTCAACTTACCCACTTTTTTGAGGATAGTAAGGTTTAACCACCTTGTGTTTCACACCATATTTCTCAAGAAGGGCGTTAAGTCGACAATTGCAAAAATGGGATCCTTCATCACTAATGATAACCTAGGTGTCCCAAATTTGGAGAATATGTTCTTTTTCAAGAAATCAGTGATGCTCTTACCTTCATATTTTGTAAGTGCAACTGCCTCCACCCTGTTTAAAACATACTCAACAGCCGCCAATATATAATTCATGCTATGTGATCTCATAAAGATGCCCATAAAGTTAATAACCCAAACATCAAACAACTTGAGCTGAAGGATAGTAATTGGAATTTTATGTCTTTGCGAGATGTTCCCTTGCCTTTGACATTGGTCACAAGCCCTTACATAGTCATGGGCATCTTTGTGAATGGTGGTCCAGTAATACCCATATTGCAAGATCGTATACGCAGTCTATGAACCTCCAAGATGACCCCCACCTGGTGATGGGTGACATTCCTCTAATATGCGCATCATCTCAACCTTGGGAACACGTCTCTGAATTATACCATCTACACGTACCAAAAAAGTATCTCATCCCAAAATACTTTTCTCACCTCACAAATGAACCACTTTTACTATTGAAATAAAATATCATCTGGAACTAGATCACTTGCTAAATAATTGGTGAAATGTTCAAACCAGGGAATTAAGTCTTGTGATGTTGCCAACACTTGCTTTTCTGGAAAAGTATCATCAATTTCAAGCCCATTCTCTAATTTAAACATTGTTGCCTTCTCAAGGCATGATAAATAGTTAGCTACTTAATTCTTAGTTCCCTTTCGATCCTTGAATTCAAAGTCGAATTCCTATAATAGAAGTACCCATCTAATTAACCCTGACTTTACATATGTCACGACCCAATTACTCAGGTCATTATGGTGCCTACTATAACCAGTAGGCAAGCCAAGCCCATAGTCTGAAACGGATAGTAGTGGACTATCCAAAAATATAAATGAAACAATCCGGAATAGATGTAACAAAAGATCAAATACATAATATAGTCCAAAGACCTGGTGGTATCAAGAGCTTCTAATAGAATCAGATTACAAAAATAAAATACCAAGGGAATTACACTATAATACAACATTAAGACTAGTCTAGGACATAAGAGGGATGATAGTAATACTCCTAATGTCAGGAGCTCACATTGTATCTAAACCATGGCTGCCCCGCATAATGCACACATCAATGGCAGTTAACCCACACTATGATTTGCAGGCTGCAAAAGTGTAGTATGAGTACCAAACACGTGGCACACAGTAGGCAGCTGCTGACTCAGCTCAAAAGATAATGCAAATACACAACATATAAATAAAATGAAAACTGCATCCAAATGTTCAGCAACCACATAAGAAATCCAAAAACATAATAAAGTTAATTATCCTATTCATAACCAAGAAACTAGCATAATAAGTCTAAGGAAATATTAAGGATGAACTTTTCTATTCCAACCACACATAGGAATCTCAACACTATACCGTATATCACCAGTCAATATACAAATAAAAGGGCAAAAAAAGATATATATAAAAGTATACAAGCCCAAGGAATGAATAAACAATTTGAATCAATTTAGGTAGGAAGAGATATACGGTAATACCTTAGCTACATATATATATGTATATATATATGAGGTCAACTCAATGTATAGCCTTAATCATTAGACTAGCATTTTAATACCTCATAATTATAGTAGGAACTAGTGCTAGTATACTCAAGGTTCCTAACTCATACATTTAATCATGTATAATAATGAAATCGTAACATAGAAGAGCCAGATCATACCACAAATGTTGATACTGAATCAATAACCAATATATCACAAACTATCCATAATAATGATCATAACAATAATAATAATAATATCAATGACAACGGGGGTAACCGGCTAGCCTGGAAAACTTATACCTAGCCGAGCCTTTCACGTACCCCCACCGCCACAATTTTAGAAGGTTCATGCAACATACAACACACCACAAGGCATAATCATCACCCATACCTGTGCAACACCCCATAAGGTTGATAGATATAGGCGCATACTGGTCATAGGAAATGCGCATGCAAGAATGAATGCAGAAGTATATAATTAATATCACAATCAGTCTCCGAACTTAAAATAAGTATATAATCAGTATCACAATCATCCTCCAGCCTTGTTAGGTATATAAGCATAGCATTAAATTCATGCTCCGTCCTTGCCAGGTATATAAGCATATCATCACAATAATCCTCCAGCCTTACCTGGTGAATAAACATATCATCACAATCATCTTTTAGCCTTGTCGTGTATATAAGAATATCATCATAATCATCCTCCGACCTTGCCGGGTGAATAAACATATATATAAACTTATCATCATAGTAATCCTCTAGACTTGTTGGGTATATAAGCATATCATCATAATCATCAATACACATATATATAACATCAATACTATAGTTTGTTATCGGGTTTTACCCAAACTTTATATCTTCAATACAACACCTTTCTCTGTCCCATACCGAAGAGATGTGTATATAGATATACAATAGGTGCACGTACTTAAGTTGTGGCTAAAAGGAGTGTAAATTCATAAATCAACTACCCGGAGTAAACTTTAGAACTGAATAACTATAAAAGTGTAGAAAGGGTTGGAATCTTTCATGATCAGAGTAATTAGAAGTATCAAATCATAGATTGGAATTTGTCTCATTCAAATCTTTAAAACATCATCATTAATATCTTTTACACATAAGTTATTCACTAAGACAGGCAGTTTTTGTTATGAAGAAATCCGTTTTTAAGGTGAAAATTGGGCTTTAACCTTTATTTAGGAAAAATAGTAATAAGCTAATATTTTAGCTAGAATCAAATCATTTACCAATTTAATGATCATAAATATACTGAATCTATTCATGAAATCACTAGTATTCAAACAATGGAACCATAAGCATCAATATATTCATAAACTACAACTGCATCCTTTACAATGGTAAACACTTCACAAATGTCCAACCTATATCATAATATAGCCTTGGGACCAATAATATGTTTGGAATAGTTAAAACATAATAATCATGGACTTGGTCCCTCATACGTATATTAAACTCATATCAATAATCATATTTGTAAGCCATCTCGTATCTATAAGCCATAGCATAACTATAACACATATCATCTTTATAGGATATCAACCGTATCTATGAGGCATATCATATTATCATAAATCATCTTTATAAGGCAACTCAAATATGGGAGGCATACTATCAATAAGGCATCTCACATTTGGGAGGAATTTATCAATAAGGAATCTCACATCTAGGAGGCATAATATTAATAAGGCATCTCATATCTAGGAGGCATAATATCAATAAAGTATCTCATATTTAGGAGGCATAATATGAATAAGGCATCAAAAATCTCATATCTATAGGCCATATATCATAACTATGTCTATGCCTACATTATTAAGCATGTCGATGGACCATATCATAAATCAAGTCCAAAAGCCATATGATAGCTACAAACATGTAATCATAATCTAGGAAAACCATTATCATTCACCAAGTCATGAAGTAACCTTATAATAATGGCTCAAAAGTCTCAACTATGTCTTGCATGCGAACATAAGTCCACAAGGGATAACACAAGTCTTGGCCTAAGGTGGGCTTGAAGAACCCACTTCTAATCCTCGAATTTCATATTTAGTCAAATTCTACCCCGAACTAGGCTAAGGTATCTAAATTAACTTCTAGATAGTATGTAAGTTATAATCAATCCTAAGATAGGACTTCCACCTACAACATGAGCAATTAGGTCAATTCCACCTAATTACTATTTCAAGATCAGCAAAATGGCCCAAATAAGGTTAATCTGCTAGTCATGCTTCCAACACTTAAGCCACACCCAAATATAAAATTGTATCATATCCATTCTATGAACTATATCAATCTTTGAAGAAGACAATAGGATCTTAGAAATATAACAAGTATTTCACCTTATGAGTCAAATCCCTCATCTAATCCCCAAACATAAAGAATCAAGGCTATGTTATAGTTTTCTACCAATAATTAATTTTCAAATTCTCATTCATATGCAATACATAACACACATCATCTCATGAAGAAGAGTAGACAGAATCCTACCTCGTTGTCGAACTGCAAATCCTTGAATCATCTACCGAATGTCTTCTTCACTCCATAATCTCAAAATGTCACTACACTATCAAAATTGTAATCTTTATATTATTAGGATTAAAATAAGACCCATATTTCCATCTAACAAGTGGGTCAAATATCAGGTCAAGAACGAGCCTGTGAGGTCGGCTAATGGAATCCAAAATTAAAACCATCACGAGGTCCCTCAAAGTACAAGGAAGTTGTGCTCAAAAGTTTAGTAAAAACAGTAATCAATTCAGTCTTAAATCAACCACTGAAGTTTTGGAATTCAAATCCCTAATTTCTAAGAATTTATCAAGAAATTAAAGGAACCTTACAATGAATTCTAAGGAAAATCATGGAATAATCATTATCTAAGATCTCTAAATTATCTACAAGCTTCAATCCCACCTTATCTCACACTTTAGGGTGTTTTATCTCAAGATATGAGTTGTTATCGTGACAAGGCTATGGTAATCATAAAATATCCCTACCAAGGGTACTGATAATCATATCTCTATGTTGGAGATCATCACCACACCAGTTGACAAAACTTGACTTTGAAATTCTAAGTCCTCGCCAATCCTTTAGGATTCATTCGACCATGTATACGCAAACAAACTATGTAATCATACTAAATTTGATGTTCCATACCTAATGGAACAATCAGATTTTCCATCTAAGGTAGTTTCGACCAAATATGGGCCCTAGACCTAAATTTCCAATTCTAAATTTCCAATTTCTCAACTTTCCGACCAATAGGTCAAAATGAGCTCAGGTGCATCATAACTCGAACCAAAGTTTTACCTAGGATAAAATCAATATTCCAGATTACTGGCACAATCAAAATTCTCATCTGAGGCCATCTACAGGGATTTTCAGTCTGAGACCAAATCCTTACTAGTGAAAGCTCCTAAATAAGGAAATGAGCCTAAAATCCAAACAAACTATCCAATCATCAAACCGATCATTCTAGCAAGTCATAAATAACTTGTAGACACTGTCAAAAGACTCAAAATGCTGAAAATGTATGTAAATCAAGGAAATGACTTGCAGGGTCATTACAGCTTATTTCTTTGCAATGAGGTATCTAAGAGCTGCATGGTAAGTTGAAGAATCATTTTTGTGCTAAGTAAATAAGACCAAAATTTCTTAAATGCAAACATAATATCAAACAACTTTTGTTCAGTCACAATGTAATTCTTCTAGGTAGGATTAAGTGTTTTGATAGCATAGTAGATGAGATGAAAGATCACCAAGCTCTATGCCACTAGCATCTCACATACCCTCAAAAGGCAATGTCCAATCGAGAGACATAATAATGGGGTTGAAATGAGCCTTTCTTTTAGACACTAGAATGCCTTTAGGTAAACCTCATCAAACACAAATTTTACTTCCTTCTCTGACAAATGGTAAAATGAATTTACGATTTTTTAGAAATCCTTGATGAATGTTAAATAGAAACCTACATCCCCGAAAAAGGCCATGAATGCCTTATGTAGAAATTAGTGGAGGCAATTTTTCAATAAACTCAATCTTTCCCTTATCGACCTCAATCATATTCTTTGAAATCTTATATACAAATACTATTCCTTATTTAACCATGAGGTAACACTTCTCCTAAAAAACACCAAGTTACATTCCTCATTTTTACTCAAAACATTGGCAAGATATGTCAAACAATCATCAAATGAGTCACCCATAATTGAGAAGTTATTCTTGAAAACCTTGATAGTGTCCTCCAACATGTTAGAAAAGATGGACATTATTCAATGTAGAAAAGTTGCAAGATCATTGAATAGATTAAACGACATCTTTCCAAATGCAAATATCCCATATAGACAAGTGAAAGTGGTTTTGTCTTGATGTTTGGGGGAGGTAAAAGTCTAATTGTATCCCGAATAACCATCAAGAAAACAACACCATCTTGTACTAGAAAGAAGGTCTGGCATTTGGTCCATCAAAACAATAGGAAATTCATCCTTCTTAGTCCAAGAATTTATCTTCCTATAGTCTATGCAAACTCTCAATCTAGTGACTGGCCTCATGGGAATCACCTCATTCTTTTCATTTGAAACCACAGTGATTCTATCGTTCTTCGGTACACATTGGACTAGGCTCACCCACTTGTTGTCAATAATTTAATAAATCATGCCTACATCAAAATACTTAGAATCTCTTTTTTTACAACCTCTTTCATAGAAAGATTCAATCTATATTGGTGCTCAATTCAAGGTCTACAATCTAGCTCAAATTGAACCTTGCACGTATAAATTCAAGTAAATTTCCAATAATGTCAGCAATGGACCACCTAATGGCCCATTTGAACCTTTGAAAAAACTAAAATAAGGCCTCAACTTGACACTCCAATAAATCAGTTGCAATAATAACTGACACAATGTTGTTGTCCCCCAAAAATACATAATACAAATGATAAGGAACAACATTAATCTCAAAAATAGAAGGTTTCTCAATAGAAGGTTTGGTTGGCAAGGTCACTCTATTCTTCAGATCTAGATCTAGATTTATTGATGCATAAGTGTATGAACCCCTATCAATAAGTGAACCAACCATCTTATCATACTCTTAGATACCATCACTGTCAAAATTCATTATTACTACCGCAAATGACTCAACATCAAGTCTCTCCTTAATATGAACTACCAACTCATCATTATGTATTGTATCTATCATAGAGATCATATGCTTGTCCTTTGGCTACTTTGTGGACTGGAATATATTAAAAGTAACCTACTCATTATTCAATTGAAACTTTATTTTCCTAATTTTCTTATCAACCAATTCCAGTCTAGTTTAGATAAAAGGACTTTCAAATATAATGGAACCATAAATTTAACCTCAAATTCTAGGATGAAAAAATCAGCTGGAAAGATGAAGCACCCAAATCTCACAATGCCTTCACAAAATAAAAACTCCTAATAGTGTATGCGATCATGAATTTATCAGAGTCTTTCTTTTTCTCAACACGTGATCTAAAGGCTATTGAACTATAATGATGCATATTATCCATGAACTTAGAACTCACAGTCCTATTCTTTGTCACCAAGTCCTTCATAAGTTTTGCAAATCCTGGCATTTGTCCTAAAGCCTATAAGAGGGATGTCACTAAAAACTCCTTCAACATCAAGATAAACCTTTGATATTTTCCCTCTTTGGATTTTTTGTTCAATCTTCGTGGAAAAGAAGGAGAAGGTCATGGAATGGTCTTCAATAATGGTGTGACCTTATTTCCCTTCCCCAAGTCAAACTTAACCTCTTTTTTAGTGACTAGAGGCATTTGAGATGCATCCTCATCTACCACTAAATTCTCTACTCCATTCACATTCACATCATCAACAATCACTAGTTCATACCTCTGGTCATCAACTATAGGCATAGTTTGATTAGTAGTAGTTTTGCCACTCCTAGTAGTAATGTCTAGGCAATGTCCATCATTTTTAGGATTCTGGATGGTATTGATCAAAAGTGTCCTCAATTGATATTGATTTACTACAGCGAACAACTACCCAAATTATTACTCAAGCTATTTAATGATGGTCGTATAAGACTTAACTGTTTTACTCATTCCTGAAATATTTACCCTAATCTCATTAGTAAATTTTCTTAGCTCTCTACCCCCATAAAAAGTTTTGTAAACAAAGCTTACATCCTTGAGTTTTAAGACCCATCATCATGGTTCCTTGATGGAGCATAAAGGCCACTCTTGTCTTTATACTCATCTTTCTGCTTCCAATCACTCTCTCTATCCCTACTTCTATAAATATACCTAAACCTTTTATAGTTTTCACAATAGTAGTTTTGACCTTGATTCCCTTGCCTAGAGTTGTAATTGTCTTGATTAGATCCTTATCCCTTGGCTCAAAAACCCACCACTTCTCTATTAAGATATTTAATCTCCTCTTCGAAATTTGAATCTTCATACCTAGATACCTTACCTTGCACACCCACCATATTGACCTTTTCCACTCTAACTGTAGTAAATTACTTAGTAAGCAACCCAATCTTTGTCCTCAATTATACTACCTCTGGAGCCACAATCTTATTTAGCGCTATTTGTTTTATAGATGCTCCATTTGTGAAAGTACCAGTTGGTCTATCTGTCTCTTGAGTATGCCACCCTAGATTGGCTTTTGTTATTTGATATATGCTCTGAGAAATATGCTCCCATTGTAGTCTCATAGATGCCCCACCAGTGATAATGTTTGCTATAGCCTTGGCGTTGGCATTTAAGGATCTATAGAAGAACATTTGCTAGTTTCACAAGTTATCATATGGTTTGGAACACTTTATAGATTCTTCTTAAAGCTCAAAAAGTCTCATATAGTTTCTCTAATTGTAACTATCGAAAGTTGTATATCTTATCTTTTAGTTACAACATTTTGAAGGGTGAGAAAAATTGGTCCAAAAGTATGTCCTTAACTTATTCCAAGAAGTAATAGATCCATGGGGAAATCAACCCAACCATAGAGTAGCTTCTACCATCAGATAAAATGAAAACAACCTTATTCAAATAGCCTCTTGACTCACCCCAAATAAATTATATGAAGTGAAAACCCCACAAAGTTCATTATATACATGTTTGCATCAATTGGAAGGCTAATAAATACTATTTGTAAATTCAACATCAGGATCATTGCACTTGTGATATCAACCTAGTCCCAAGAGGAAATTTTGGTGGAATAATTGAACTTGATTCAGCTGGATCATTGCACTTATGATGTCGAACATAGTCCCATAAGGAAATTCTAGTGGAATAATTGCACTTGATTCAGTTCGCTCTACATAACCGAAGTATTTCTCTGGATCTTCATGAAATGGAAGATATTATTGGAGAAACTAATGTCAGCTATATTTCTCAATTTATCCGTCTCATCAAGCACATATAGAAGATATATATTATCTTGTTTGGACCTCTTTTCCCTTATAGTTCACCCAGTAGGTGCTTACCTAGAATTTTCTTTAGCTATTAATTGAGCAGCAACTTGGTCTGCAGTTTCCTGACCATCGGGTTACTGTAGTGGTTTATACAAAATTATTACGTCATCATAAATCCCCTCGAGCTGAGCTCTTTGATCGTGAACTACTTTGTTAACCATCCTTCAATAGTGTCTCAAAGTTTGATCAAGCTCCGTATCAAGTGGAATCATGGGATTGCCTTGAGTCCGAGTACTAGGAAAACACCGGTGTGTTCCCTAGAAATAACAATCCAAACAAACACACTCAGATCAACTTCATATTTGTATCTCCTAAGAACAACACCAAAATTTGATGTTTACAAAATAATACCTTCCAATAAGTTTAAAATGGTCACTAATCAAATATAGAACCCAAAAAGGTTGGGGTTGATCCCATAAGGAATAGGTCAAATTTCTTTTTCGTGTTTATCCAAGTAAATGAAAAATAAGTAAAAATGAGTGCTTTGTGAAATAAAAGATTAATATAGTGTTGATTTTTTGGACTTGAAATTAGTATGAAAAAGTCACTAGTACTGTCTTCCCTAATAACATCATAACTCTGTAAGTTCTTTGTACATTAATGATCTCTTATGGTGTTTGACATGAAGAATCGATATGTTATATATCATCTAACTGACAAGATTACACCACTGATAGATGACTATCCCCAAGAAACAAGGTTCATCTATCATGGGTTTTACATTACTAGCCCCTATTTATGATCCTAATGTAGTTTTTCCCATTTACTGGCTCAAGGCTGATTAAATAAAGATAACTTCAAGTCTTGCTGTTAATTCACTATTCCTATACGATTACTAATGTGTCATGGTTCCATGGAACTTACAATGACTAAAACAAGGCAATTGCATATGAACTTAGGTATTCTGGTCAGATATGATATGCTTTTGTGTTAATTTTGTAGGAAAATAGGGTTCCAAGAAAACAATGAGAAAAAGACATACCGAATAGCTAGAAATCAACCCATGAGTCAACCTACAACTCGTGGGTAGTACCAATGAGTCATCAGTTGATCTATGAGTTGAATTTCTATTGAAGGAAATTTTATCTGATTCCTAGCAGTCAACCTATGACTTCTAGGTACAACCTATGACTCGTAGGTTGCCTCGTTTGTTTGTACCGACTATAGTTTCCTACACTATTTAGGATAGATTTTCTTGTGTATATATAAATAACATTTGAATTTTTTATTATCAATTTACAAACGTTATACACTTTTAACATTATTTTTGAGTTTTGAGATATATTACTGATCTTGGAATTATTGATCTTTGTTTTTAGGGTTTACAATTAATTTGAAATTTTGGGTTTTCAGTCTTATTCTTCATAAGTTCATCATTATGCAATGTCATTCTAAATTGGTGTTCTTTGATGTATTGGCACTTCCTTTATTTTGAATTTTTTTAATAGTTGCAAATGTTAGGAATTTGCCTGTAATTAATACTTGCTCGGGAAAGAAGTAGAGATTAGGAAAAAGAATGTGGGTGGGACATTGTCCAACCCAAAAGACAGGACTAAGAACTCATAATGACTATATCGAGTCTAAAAAGTGACTTTGGAATATCCAAAGCTCTAATCCTCAACTAGTGATACCCAAACCTCAAGTCAATCTTTGAAATCAGTAAAGCACCCTGAAGCTGATCAAATAAATCTTCAATACGAGGAAGAAGATACTCATTCTTAACCATCACCTTGTTTAACTGTCGATAATCGATACACATATGCATAAACCCATCCTTTTTCTTTGAAAACAAGACAAGTGCACCCCAAGGTAATACACTAGGTTGGATAAATCCCGTTTCGGCAACTCCTACAACTGATCCTTTAATTTCTTTACCTCGACTGGGGACATCATCTAAGAAAGAGTAGAAATAGGCTTGTGTCCAGTTCAACATTAATAGCAAATTTGATATCACGATCTAAAGTCATACCAGGCAAATCCATAAGGAAGACATTTCACAATCTTACAAAATATACAAAACAAAATCCAAAGAAGGAGATGAAGCAACACTAGTATCACGGGTATGAGACAAATAAGATAAATATCCCCTCTTGACCAAACGATGAGCCTAAAGGAAATAAATAACTCTCTTGGATCCCGAATGAAGCACACCCTTCCAAGCTATCCTTGGCTCACTCGACAGAGCTAAAGTCATAGTCTTAGCATAACAATCTTCAACAGCATGATAAGGAGCTAACTGATGTCGCCCAACACTACACTCCAAATAGAAGTATACTACAGTCGATTGCAAATATAATAACCTAACTGGGTTGGGGTCAATCCCATAGGGAAAACGTGAACAGTTGCTTAACTTGATGTAATCCACGAGAAGTATAGGAAAGTAAATGGGATGATTTTAGTATCAATTGCAAGTAGTAACTGAATCTTGCATGTTTTTGAATTTTGGAAAATAGGAGACAAACACTAGGCTTGTGTTCCTCCTAACTTCTTAGGTCCATAAATTTCTCGTGACCAACTCAACTATTCTATTGTTCTGCATTCAAAGTGTACAAAATAGGTATTACTATTCGCTTACTATGCACAAAGATAAATCTCACCCTTTACTTATTAGATCTGTGGGTGTCATCTTATTGCTCATTGCTACAAACTCAGTTCACTTTTACTTATCAGGATCATGTGATTAGATGGGATGTGGGGACTAAAATATAGAGGTAGAAGAATCCCAAATCACTGTCTTAACTTCTTTTCCCAACACAACTCCTTATTAAAGTTGGATGCAAATACAGTCTATCATAAGCTACTACAGCTACTTGAGATTAACTATTATGAAGATGATGAAGATGCATGCATAAACCCAAGAATATATGTGTATTACACTTCCTCTATGTAGCTAATCCGACAAGGTTACCACAACCCTAGTCAAAGAGCTTAGTCTCTATGTGCGTGCAAGAAACTATGATTATTAATGAAGAACACACAAATTAATTGTACAATAATATATGAATAAACTCCAAAGTCTTGAATTGAATAAAAACCCCAAATATCATGAATAACTATAAAAGTACAGTAAGAATTTGTATCCTATGATAAGATTGTGTAACCTAATAAAAGGTAAACCCTAGGGTATTTATAATATGTTAAAATAACATAACAGTCCTCATAAAAATATGAAATGTAAATTTATGTCAGCAATGGATACAACTCGATTTTCAACTCGTACCGACATCATACGAGTCGTACCCTACCTTCTCGTATCCATTCCAATGTTTGATCTCCCAAGGCTTCAACTTTCTGTTCAGCATACGACTTCTTCTTATGAGTTGGACCAGAGTGTACGACTCACATCCTTCACTCGTATCCACCTGGGACTTTTTTCGTTCCAAGCTTTGAACACTAGTTATGTACGACTTCTATATACAAGTTATACTCAGACTTTTGACTCTTATACTTCTGAGACTTCAACATATTGATGGTAGCTTAGATTTTGCTATGCTTACAACTTCTCTATATGACTCGTTCCCTGGCTAATAACTTGGTTACTTAAGTTATATTTTCCCTATACGTATCTTTTTAGATTGGCTTTTGGTCCTATTGTGTATACGATTCAGCCTACGAGTCATATCACGTGTTTATAACTCAACGGTTGACTCGTAACTTGATCAGAATTAGTATTTTCTAGGTATTTTTCTTCTATTTTATTTCAAACACTATAGTAGACTTGTTTTACCTGCAATACATACCAAAGTGCATCATATCTAACAAAATATCCTAAGTTCACGCATAAACTCGTGGTTTTAAGTATTGAAATTGTCATGTTTCCACGACACATCACTAACCAGTCCATGCACAAGATAACATCAAAATCTACCATATCAAATACAACCAAATCTACTCAGGTCTCACGCCCAGCAAAAGTCACAACATAAGATCAGCATACTTGATCCATTAATAAAGATTCTCCTATGGGGTAGATAAACGAATAGGAACATCAAGAGGCACATAAGCAGAATCTAAACCCAAAGCAAAGTATGCAGATGCGTAGAACAAATTTGACCCCAGATCAAATAACACATATGCAGATCTAAATAAAACAAGGATGATACCTATGATGATGACAACGGAAGCCTCTTCCTCTTTCCTGGAAGGTATAGCATAGCATTGAAACAATGTCAAAATTTGATGTCGCTTAAAACTAAACTCCAAATAGAAGTATACTATGGTTGATTGAAAATATAATAACTCAACTAGGTTGGGGTCGATACCCCAAGGAAAAAGCAAATAGTTTTTTGATTTGATGTAATCCACGAGCAGTATAGGAAAGTAAAAGGGGGAATTTAGTATCAATGTAACTAGTAACTGAATCTTACATGCTTTTGAGTTGTATGAAATAGGAGATGAACATTAGGTTGTGTTCCCCCTGACTTCTCATCTCCATTAATTTCTCGTGATCAACAAAACTAGTCTGTTATTCTACATGCAATGTCTATAAGATAGGTATTATCAACTGCTTATTAGGTGTGAAGATAAATCACACCCTTTACTTATTAGGTCTTAGGGCGTCGCCTTGTTGCTCCTTGTTATGACCTCAGTTCGCTTTCACTTATTAGGATCAATTTATTAGATGGGACACAGAAACTAAGAGGTGGAGGTAGAAGGATCCAAATCACTGTCTTAACTTCTTTTCGCAATCACAACTCCTTATTAGGGATGGATGCAAATAAAGGTTATCTCAATCTACTGCAGATACTTGAGATTAATTATTTCAAAAAATATTAAGATACATATATATACCCTAGAATAGATGAGTATCACACTTTCTCTACGTAGCTAATCTGCTAGAGTTCCCACAACCCTAGTCAACGAGATTAGCTGCTTTTGTGTGTGCAAGAAACCATGATTATCAATGAAGGAAACATAAAATTAATTGCATAAGAATAAGATGAATAAACTCAAAAGTCTTGAATTTAATAAAAACCCAAAATCTCAAGAATAATTATAAAAGTATTGTAAGAATGTCTATCTTGTGATAATAATGTGTAACCTAATAAAAGGTAAACCCTAGGGTGTTTGTAGTATCTCAAAATAACACAAAAATCCTAATAAAAATGGGAAAGATAAAGTTATGTTGGAAGTTGGTATAACTAAGTCTTCAACTTGTACCAATATCATACGAGCCGTACCCTACCTTCTCATATCAATTCCAGTATCTGATCTCATAAGGCTTTAACTTTTTTTTTAGCATACGGCTTCTGCTTATAAGTCAAACCTGAGTGTACAACTCATGTCCTTCACTCGTATCCACCTAGGACTTTTGTCTTTCAAACTTCTAAACACTGGTTTATGTATGACTTTCCCATATGAGTCGTACTCATACTTTCAACCCATATACTTCTGAGACTTCAACTTTTGAATGTTAGTTTGGGTTCTGTTATGCTTACAACTTCTCTATACGACTCGTTCCTTATCTAAAGACTTGGATACTTGAGTCATATTTTCCCCATACTTAGCTTTATAGATTGGATTTTGGTCCTGTTCTGTATATGATTTAGCCTAGGAGTCATATCGTGTGTTTACGACTCGAGGGCCGACTTGTACCTTGATAAGAATTAGACTTTTTAGGTCTTTTTCTTCTTTTTTCTTTCAAACACTCTAGTAAACCTGTTTTACCTGCAATATACACCAAAGTGCATCATATCTAACAAAATATCATACGTTCAGTTATAAACTCCTGGCTTTAAGCATTCAAAGTGTCGTGTTTCCATGACACATCAACACCCTCAACTTAGACTTTTCCATATCCTCAGGTAAACAAAACGAAACACAATTTCTGGATACAGAGATAATGCTTAAATGGGAACATCTTGTGCTATCCATGGCAGTGATTTTGAACTCGATTTCAATCTTGTTGTTCCCCTCCTAATGCTAACTTTTAAAAGGCAAACTACATATAATGATTCAAAAAACATAGAAACATAAGGGAATCCAATGATGGCATTACATTAGCAATAGACAACTGGGAATAGACACAAATTACATTCACCAAAAAATTCAGCAACCTAACAACATAGCCAATGTGCGCTCACAGTCAAAGAAATCCCATTCACTCTTCATATGCATAAACCAATCTGTTTGGGGATATAACTAATGGCTCTCTCCCTCACAAAGAAATATCACATTAATTATATAGAATACCGTAGGCTTTCCCTTATGCTCTTTTCCTAAGTTTTTAAGCAGTCACGGTAAGATCACTATAAGACTTTATTTGTCTTGTAACGTAGGATCGAGGTTGGTATGATATCTTTTGGGGTTCATTTACTGACTAAGCCTCGAGGACACTATGCATTTCTCAAGGTCCACTTATTTTTCTAGTTTTACTTTTAATTTCCACCCTTATGTCTTCCTTTTTATTTCAAGAATGTTCAGCTTGGACCAGCCATGGTTTTCTCACTTTTTTTCTTTTATTATTTATTTTCTTTTTATTACACTTTCCTTGATTTTCTTTTTACCACACCTGCCCAAGTTTCAACTATTTTTCCTCTACATAACAACTTTATTCATCACCATTTTCTTTTATAAGACCCTATAATATCCACCCTCAACTTAGGCGATATGAATGAGTTGAGGTGCATAGTGTTCAAAGGGGATCAGGACAAAACAGGTTCACTGTAAAGTAAACGGGAAGGTGAAATTGGCTGAAACAACAAAATTATTATATTCATGCTCAAATATTTGGATCAATTCATTCATTTAGTTAGGACATTTTAGGCTCAGGTGGACTCATAAAAAAGGGCCTATGATCCTCTCCTACTTAACTATCCTACACCTAGGTAAAAGCAATCAGGCAAGTTCTAGAATCCAACACACCGAGAATTCAGTATTCCTCACACTTACTTTCACAGGAATATCGTACCAGGTACTACTCATCAAGCTATGCAACTATTTGTCCCTAATTGTTCTATCCCAAATCCTAATGCCATTTCCAAATTCACAACAGTCTCACCCACAGTCATAGTAAAACTTGATTTCAAAGGGGTCATTTTTTTCAAAACAATTTCCTTTAACATAAATCTAAACATAAACATTTCAAATTAATAGTGTTTCCACAAATCAATCAAAATCATAATTTTTCATTACAAATGAATTTTTTGTCAAAATTCTCAAAAATCTAAATCAAAAATAATTTTCTGCCATTGGCGCGCTGATTTTCTGCCTATCTCAGTTGCCCACATCAAACCTGCAAGTCATACTAGACCTTCAGTTTTAGCTACTTATACTTTTTATCTACTCCCAGATTTTTTGAAATAACCCCCACCCCCAACTAAAAATTATTGATCTGCCCTCAGTGCTACCAAAAATAAATAAATTAAGGATGAAAGGTCATACCTAGGCACTCAAGGCACTGTCTCATTAGCACGTGGGCCCTCAGATTGGGTCCTACTAGTATAAGCTACCATCCCATCAATTGGGACTAAATCAACAACAATCGAGGGCATAACATCTACTCCCTCAGTATCAATAAATGGTTCTCTTGATCCACTAGCTCCAATATCCATATCACGGTCTCATGTCTCTTAGTCCCTCTAATCCTAACTGCTCTTAACTCTAGCCTTCTTTTCAGTTACTTTGTCTTCTTTCCTCTTTCTCTTTTTCTCCTACCTCTCTTCTAGAGTTTCTCCAACTGGTACCTCTATTGAGACTGCCCAAATGTTAGGCACATGGACTATTGGGATCATTGTCTCTAGTACAGGCTCCATAATCATCGGTTTATTATAAAGCTCTATTAGTATTCTCTTTTTTTTTGCAACCTTAGATCTGATCTCAGTAACATAGGTCGTCTGCCCACTTCCCAATTTTCTAGTGATCCTCAACTTAAATCTGATGTCAGTAACATAGGTCATCATCCACTCAAATCCATACTGCCAAAATCTCTCTTCAAAGTCCAGTAACTCTGACATCCCAGTAGTTGTCAATCTACACTTTGGATGTAGTACCCTTCTAATCTTTCCACCTAGTAATTGAAACATCCCACTGCTAAATGTCTCATGCATTCTAGGGTACACCCATCATTCAGCAATAGGAATTGGTGCAGTGGTAATTGCAATTAAGGGGTCTTTCCGGTCTATTATGGTCGCATCTACCTCTTTCAAACCCTAAACTTCTTTAGAACTAGCCTCTGTTGAATAGGATTTAGCATCATCATCATCTTTAGTAGCCTGTGGTATGTGAGTAGGAGAAACAGTAGGATTCTTTCCTATGGGCCTTTTGGGGGTGATTCTGATTCTTAGGGTACTACTTTCTCCTCCTTTACTTTCTTAGTTGCTTTCCCCTTTTATGCAGCCTTTGCCATGGTGGTTTCTTCATATAACTCACCACTGCTATCCATTGAAACCTTAAAGTCATATTGATTAGATTCTGCACTAGCAACCGAGCTAGCTTAGTTACCTTCTTGGTTTGTTTGGATGAGGAAGAATTCTTAGGAGGCATGGCTCCTAAAAATATACCATTACTAGTAAGTAAAGAAAAGAAAACAAAAACTACAATTAAAGTTCAGTATGCATATTCCAATGAGAGTACAAGTAGTGGGTACTGGTCGTATCTATTGGGTATGACTCGTATGAATAAGTCATATTTTATATAGTGTATGAAATTTATTTTTTGTTCATCTTACGACTCCTCCTAACCAGCCATACCGGCAAGGTATGACTCATTACCAACAGTCGTAAGCAGATCACAAATATTTATTTTAACTTTAATCCTCCCAGGTGGGTACCGCTAAGAGTGTACAAGTCGTATGGTCTGGGTATGACTCGTATGGTCGATTCGTATCCATTATAGTACCTTAAAATTGTTAGAATTCCATGTTGTTAGTGGGTATGAGTACAATTATGACCCACGTACCGGTGGGTACGAGTCATAAGAGGTCTCATATCCACTGCAACATAGTAGTCCAACTTTAACGTTTGACTCCAACGCAACTTCCCAAAATACCTATCATTATTATCAGCCATATCAATCAATTTTGGATAAAAATTGCAGGCAGAATCATTTCCAAAAACCTAGTTCCACCCCTATTCCTATTTTTCAACAAGAACACCTAAATTAGATTACCAATAATTCAACGTGTGCGTAAATCCTACTCAAACCAATTTCATCTTATCTAACATTTAATCATTTCAACTTGAAAAGTAAATAGACTAGGTTCAAGAACTTACTTGGTGTTTAAAGAGATTGAATTATTCTTTTCAAGTTCTATTTGTTCCTAAATTCAAGCTCAACTCAAGAAGAATGAGAAATTTGAACTTGATGGTATCTAAATCAAGTTGATTACAAGTTATTTCGTAGATTCAAGGTTTAATTTAGGGTGACATTTTAGGTGGGTATTAGTTATGTTCATCGGGATCCCGTTGGGTGCCTCTTTTTATTTTTAATTAAATATATGGGTCGGGTCGACCCTTGATCTGACCTGGTAAGCATGGGTATAAGTTGTTTGTACGACTCATACCCAGGCTTACGGGTCGTTTTTGTGACTTGTATAGACCTAGAATCTTACATGGGTATGAATCAAGGTGATGAGTCGTACCCTGAGGGTATGACTCATTTTGAGAATTGTATTCATTCAAAAAACTTTTACCAGATTTTGACTTTTCTCCCTAGTCAATACGACTCCTACTCACAAGTCGTACCTTCTAGATATGACTCATAAAGAGTCCTTATGACCAAAACCTTTCAACTTCTCTAGGTATTTTCTACAGTCCTTAGTCCTGCATACTGAACAAACATATTACCCTATAAATAAGTAAACAAACATTGGTTGCTTCCCAAGCAGCACTTGATTTAATGTTGCAGCACAACGTGGTTGAGTTTGTTACTCAGATTTCACCAACTAGCCTCATAGTTTTCCTCATATGCAGTCTTGATTTAACAGCGCAGAACAACATAATTGCCTTAATTGCTCAGTTTTCATCAAGGTTAATATCAGCAACTTCATTTACTTCTTCAATATTTCCCACATAATGCTTCACTCTTCATATATTTGCCTTGAACGGGGATTCACCATACTTCTTCAATTCTAAATCACCATAGGGATAAACTTTTAAAATGATGTACAGGCCGCACCACCTTGACCTGAACATACCTGGAAACAAATGAAGTTTAGACTGATAAAACAGCACTTGATCAACCTTTTTGAATACTCTCTTCTTAATCTTGTGATCATGATAAAGATTTATATATTCCTTGTAAAGTAACAAACTTTCATATGTACATAGTCAAAATTCATCTAACTCATTGATCTCATTCAACCTTGACTTGGTTGCTTTCTACCAATCTAAATCTAGCTTCTTCAATACCTATAGTGCCTTATTCTCAATCTCAATTGGCAAGTGGCAAGCCTTGCCATACATTACCTGATATGGTGAAACACCTATGGGGTTTTGTAAGCTGTGTGGTAAGTCCACAATGCATCATCTAATTTTCCTACCCAATAAGTCCTATTGGCATTCACAGTCTTCACTAAGATGGACTTGATTTCTCTATTGGACACCTCAACTTGTCCACTAGACTGCGGATGATAAGGTGTTGCTACCCTATGTTTCACTCCATATTTTACAATAAGACTCTTTTATAGATAATTGCAAAAATATGACCCTCTATCACTAATAATAGCTCATACCATGACAAATCGAGTACTGATGTTCTTTCTAAAGAATGTAGTGACACTACATGCTTCATTATTAGGAAGAACAATTACTTCCACCCACTTCGAAACATAATCAACTGCTAAAAGTTTAAAATTTATGCCACACAAACTTACAAATAGTCCCATGAAATCTATACCCCATACATCAAAAAATTCAACATCGAAAATAGAAGTCATAGGAAGTTCATGTCTTTTAGAAATAGTACCTTGTCGTTCATATTGGTCACATATAGAAGCATAATCATGAGCATCTTTGTATATAGTTGGCCAATAATTGTCACATTGCAGAATTTTATAAGTTGTTTGGGGCCCTCCATGATGACCCCTAGCTGGTTAGGAATGACAAGTCTCCACTATGTTCATCATCTCCATATTAGGTATAAACCTAAAAATGACTCCATCTGCACAAATCCTAAATAAATACGGTTTATCCCAGAAAACTTTCCTTGCCTCATGCATGAACTCCTTTCTTTGCTGATAGAAAAGATCTTCTAGAACTAGATTACTGGCTAAGTAGTTTGCATAATCTGTAAACCATTGAATTAGATCTTGGGAAGCTACTAATATTTGCTCGTCGAGAAAGTTGTCACCAATCTCTAAGCCATTTTCAAACTTCTGCATAGCTTTATCCTCTTGTCTAGATGAGTAATCTGCAACTTGATTTTTGGTGCCTTTTCTATGCTTTACCTTGTAGTCAAATTCTTACAACAAGAGAACCTACCTAATAATCTAAGGCTTTGCATCTTTTTTATCTATGAGGTGTCTCAATGCTGCATGATCAGTGTGTATAATCACCTTTGTCCCAATCAAGTAAGATCTAAACTTTTCAAAGGCAAAAACCACTACCAATAACCCTTGCTTCATCACGGTATAGTTATTTTGAGTAGGTTTAGTGCCTTACTAGTAAAATAGATGTAATGATGGATCTTTTCTTTCTGTTGGCCTAGTACAGCCCCTAAGGCCAATCCACTAGCATCATACATTATCTCGATGGGTAAGGACCAATCAGGAGACACAATGATTGGGGCGGTCACCAACTTCTCTTTTAGTCTTTCAAAAGCCTTCTTACATGCATCATCCAAATTAAATTCTACCTCCTTATCGAGAAGCTTGCAAAAGGGATTAGCAATCTTTGAGAAATCCTTGATAAATAGCCTATAAAAGCTTGCATTCCCTAAAAAGCTTCTAATTCCCCTCATAGAAATTAGGTAAGTTAATTTCTCAGTCACCTCAACCTTCGCTAGATCAACCTCTATGCCTCTCTTTAAATTTTGTGCCCGAGCACAATTTCTTCTTTAACCATAAAATGGCATATTTCCCAATAAAGTATGAAGTTGCATTCTTTACATCTTTGAAGGGCATTTTCCAAGTGCTTTATGAACTCTTCATGAACACTTGGATGGTGTCTTCTACCATATCAGAGAAAATGACATCATATATCTTTGAAACATGGCTAGAGCGTTACATAGCCTAAATGGCATGTTCTTGAATACAGAAGTCCCATAAGGACATTTAAAAGTCATCTTCTCTTTTTCCTAAGGTACAATAGTGATCTTATTGTAGCTTGAGTACCCATCAAGAAAATAATACCATCCTCTGCCTACTAACCTGTCTAACATCTGATCCATGAAAAGCATAGGAAAATGGTCTTTTTTGTTAGGCACAACAGTGATTCTGCCTTTCTAAGAAATGCATTTTATCGAACAGACCCACTTGCTATTGGCAATGGGATATTCTACACCATCATCAAATAACTTGATTATTTCCTTCTTCACCACCTCCTGCATCGGAGGATTGAGTTGACCCTGATGTCCAATAGATGGAACACAATCCAATTCAAGTTTTATATTTTGAGTACACAAACCAGGTTAAATACCCACAATATCTGCAATGGACCATCCAATGGCCCTCTTGAATCTTTGCAGTACTGACAATAATGCTTCTACTTTTGATGGTCTCAGATCAGCTATAATAATAACAGGTAAAGTGTTGTTGTCCAACAAAAAGGCCTATTGCAGGTAAGATGGGAGGGCCTTTAACTCTAATACAGGTAGCTCTTCGATGGATGGATGAGCAGGTGTAGTAGTTCCATTCTTTAAATCTAAGTAAAGCTTCTTTGGTACAAACTCATATAATATTTTCCATAAAGTGACCTTACTATTTCCTCATACTCCCAATACCATCAGAGTTAAAATGTATTATTACAGCTAAAAGTTCTTCAACACCTAGTTTTTTTTCAATAGGAATAACGACATTTGAACCATCAACCCAAAGAGTAACTACATCAACTTCATGGAATGAATCTGCCTCCTCATCATACACATCAATCACAGATATCACTCTCAACTCATCAAGTTGCCTCATGGATTTGCAAACATTGAATATCATTTGTTCATCATTCAATCTCAGCATTAGGTATCCTAGCTCTAAATCAATCAATGTCCTGCCTGTAGCCAAAAATGGTCCCAGAATAATTGGGACTTGTAAGTCCACTTCATAATCTAAGACCATAAAACCAGTAGGAAAGATAAAATAAGCCACCATTACCAGTGCATCATATAAAATACCAACTGGCTTTTTCACCGTCCTATCTACCATCACTTGTCGCATGGTGGTAGGTTTTGGAGCACCTAACCCCAACTATTTAAATACTACAAATGGCACAAGGTTGATACTAGCACCTAAATCACATAAAGCACGAGCAAATTTAGAAAACCCAATGGTCCAAGGTATAGTGAAAGCACCGGGATCCTCTTTCCGTTCCACCAATGATCTAGCAACTACAACACTACAATGATGAACATTATCAACTGGCTCATAACTGGCTGCTCTCTTCTTGGTGATCAAATCCTTCATAAATTTTGCATACCTAGGCATTTTGTCCAATGCCTCTGCAAGAGGTATATTGACTGATAGTTGGTTTAGCCTGGATAAAAACTTTTGATACCATATTTTTGTTTGTTTTTCAACCTTTATGGATAAGGAAAAAGAGGTTTTGGAAGGTATTTCAGTACAGGATTTGTAACCTTCTTTTCTTCTACATCTTGCTTGATATTTCTTTCTATATCAACATACTTATCATCATTATTTTTCTCATTAACAGTGGGCACAGGTGGATCTGCAGTGACTTTACCACTCTGAGTAGTAATGGTATAACAGTGACTATCATTTTTGGGATTTCCTATTGTAATGCTCGAAAGAGTGCCAAGTTGTCTCTGATTTACTGTGGCTGACATCTGACCAAATTATTGCTCCAACTGGTTGATACTGTAGCATATGAATCAACTTTCTAGTTTAAACCTGACATATCTACTTTGATATCCTTCAGGCAGCTCTCTTGACTTTTTTCCCCTTGACCAACTTAGAAAAAAGTGCTTCCATTCTGGACTCTGCATCTCAACTACCTAGGGGAATAGACTTGTCACTCTTCTCCTTATACTTATTTTTATGCCACCAATCACCATCTCTTTCTCTACTTCTATCTATGCATCTGTCATTATAATAGTTCCGACCATGATTCCCTTGCTCTTGGGCACGAAAATCCAGCAATCTATGATCAAGATACTTTGCCTCTTCTTCATATTCAATCTTGAATGGTTTGGAAGTAGACCCCTATGCCACAACTGCATTTACCTTCTCAGCACTCATTATCAGAATTGTTTTGTAAGCAACCCAATATCTATACGAAGTTGTGCAACCTCTTGCGCTACCATATCATGACCAACACTGTGAGTATCCATTGCTCCAATAGCATATGTACTACCACCACGTTTTGAATCTCTATTATGCCATCATCTATTGGTCACTGCAATGTCATCAACCATATCCTATGTAGAATCCCACCAGAAATGCATAAATGCTCCTCTAGAAATAGTATATACCATTGCTCTCAAAATGTCATTTAGCAATGTATAGAAGATTTATTAAAGATTAGACCCTTTAGTTCTGTAATTTGGTACCCTGCTTAGCTTCTTCTTGAATCTAAACTGCACCTTGATAAGGCCCAAATTACAGCTCTCGTAAGAGTGTAAGCGGTCGCTGTCAAATATAGAACCCAACTAGGTTGGGTGTCGAATCCCACAGGGAATACTTGGTCACTAAGTGTTTCAATTATTAGTAGATTGTTGGTCAAAAATTCCATAGAAAAGGGGGGATTTGATTATGGCGTGAACTACTATTATTAAAGTAACAACAGAATTCTTTGTTTAGTAAGATTTAATCACAGAGAATAATAAGTTAGGGTTATGTCCACCTTATGAGTTCTACGTATCTATTAACTATGAGTAATGTGGATTTAGACATGAATGCACTTATAGAGATTCGTATTCTAATGGTAAATCCTAGTGTTTCTCAACCATCCAGGATTATTTCACTTTAACTCTCTCGAGCCTAAAGTGTATAACTAATGGTACAAATTTTCCAAGAGAGTTAATCCGGTTAAGGCATTAATGTGTAAATAGGGGTTGGTAGCCCTATTTCCTTGTCACACCCTCTTTTCCAAACATGTAACTTTTCTCTCTCATAAGTTAATGTTATACTGGCATAATCCCTATGTTTGCAACCATAAGAATTCAATTAAAACGAAGAGAGTAATGATATAAGTAGCATACACATCAAGAATTCACAAACTCATAGTAATAGATAGTATATCACAAGGTTTCCATAATCCTAACAGAGAAGTTTAGCTACTCATGATCACAACGGAAATCACAATAAACATCATCATCATACCAAAGCTAGAATAATCTCACGTTGGGGATGAGGTTGGCGTCAAAAGGAGAAGAACGTAGTTCTCCTCAAGCCGTTGTTTGTAGCTTTAGCATTTTTCTCTATGTTAGACTTACAGAATCTGTAACGTGAATTGTCCAAAAGTGTCGAATGAATAATGATAATGAATGCTGAAAAATTCAGCAAATAAGGTTTTTATAACATCCTTGTCCTACTAAGTTACTGCTGCACCCCTAAGTATTTAGAAATTCTGTTTTTGCCCAGGACAGATTTTTCATGCATCACATTCAGTCCACAAGCTTCCAAAAGTTGTCTTCCCTCTTATGTGAAGTTTTCCTTTACTGCCTAAAGGTCCACAAAGTGCTGAAATCTTCATCATTAATACCTGAAAACATGCTAATCACATAGGTTAGCTCACTTACAGGAAAAGGGACTAAAAGTGCAGGAATTATATATTTTATCCTCCAAACTTAGCCTAAAATATGGGTAAATTATGGTTCTTAGGGGTATAAATACACCCAACATCACCACCCCACACTTAAAGCTTTGTTCGTCCTCAAACAAAATATTACGTCCATGCAAAAACCTATCTAGAATTTCACACTAGCAACATAAAATGTTCACCAAGACATGCTCGACAATTATTAATAGAGAGTAGGTTTCTTGATCACTACTAGAAACAATTCAACCTCCAACATAGACTCATGAGGATGGTTAATTCGTATCCATAAGTTAAGCCACAAAGAATCATATAACACTACCCAAAAATCATCAACCATGTGTGTCTCACACAAGATATCACCCATAATAACTCACAAGTTTTGCATTTTTCGAAACATGGGTATAAGATTCTCCTTGCTCTCACTCTCACAAAGAATTCATATGTTGCAACTGATGACCATAGGCTTGCCCTTAGTGTAATGCTCCACTAATATCAAAATGATAAGCTTAGGATCAAATAGGTCTTTATAGGTTGTAATGTAGGCTAAGGGACAGGTAGGACTATTTTGGCCAGAAATAGTGACTATGTTCCCTAAGCGCTTTAATACATCACATTATGCCATTAACACTCTCTTTTAAACAACCCCTCTACTTTCCTTTCATCTACCACCCTTTTTCACCTATTTTGTTATTAAATTATAAACACAACTATCTTTTTATTTTTCTATTTCTGTTTTTTTATATATTTGATTTATTTATTTATTCTTTTTTTTTCTTTTTTTATAAAGCACCTCTATGATAGCCACTCTTATTCACAACAATTTCAAGTACCAACATACTCTGAAGTATCACTCTCACCATTTTCCTCTTATTTTATCACATGACTCTACAAAATACAGCGCTTAGAAATTTGGATCAAATTATGGTCTTGAAAAAAATTGGATTAGGCTACATATGAAGTTGTCAAAGAAAATAGCTAAAGGCTCAAAGGGAGTTAACTAGGATAATGTACACGGGTAGGTAAAAAGAAGGTAAACAATCACAGGCTGCCTAAGAAATGCCTAAATCATCTCCTAAACTCACACTCTTTATTTCGCTTTACACACACACCAGGCAAGTTCTAGCATCAGTCACAACATAGAATATACTACAACCTCACACACACAAGGCACATGGTCAACTTTATTGGGAGCAGTATAGACTTTTGACCTAACAGATGAATGAATCAAACCACCCAGCTATCACACAGTGAGTCACACTTAGAGTCTAAATGTCTCAATAGTAATGATTTTAACACAAATTCTTGTCATAATACCATGCCACCTATCAGAACAATTTCATGCAAATCTACACCACCTAATTACGACTAATTCAAACAAATAAACATAAATAAATGTAGGCAAAGAAGTACAGCATACAATAAAGCATACAAATACCAGCACCCCATACTTAGATGGGACACATTGCCCTCAGTGGAAAATAAATAAGGAAAACCTGATTAGTCGGACTCCTTCTCTATGTCTGGGGTCATACCCCCTACATCGGAATCATCATCAGAGTCGTCGTCATCAGAGTTCTCCTCTACGTCTGAGTCTGGCATTCGGTGATCGTATAACCGCACCAATGTTGATGGAAATATTAGTCATCAGAGCGTACACCAAGCATACTTTATCACGTATGATCTTTGTGTACTGTGTCCCAGGAATGAGGCAAGAGTTGACTATCCTCAACCATATACGAGATTCTTTATTTAGGGAAGAATATAGGAAGGTATTGTGTCGACCGGTATCCTTGTGATGATTCCAACGTGCCATTGAACTAGTTCCGCACAGTGTGTGTCTGATTGCCCTGTACGGAGGTCTGTGATAAATCTCCTTGAGCGATGATGGATCGACAGATGGAAGACCCAGAAAAGTGTTAAAGAACTCTGTATTCAATTGCAAGACTTGGCCCCGAATCTTCACTTCACTTCCGGTAGTCTTTGGGGACCAATTTGCATAAAACTCTCGCGTTAGATCAAGATTGCATTCTCCCATATCTCGGAAAATGAAATCAAGATTTAGCGCCATGATTTTAGCCAAAATGCGAGGTTCTCTCTTCGCTAGACTCTCCTTTTGTATCAACTCCACGTGAATATATTTTTTCACTTTGTTGTTCTTGTACCACTCCTTTTCTTCCTCTTCTAGGACGTACTTTATCCCTAAAGTGCGTTGAAGTATTTGCAGCGAGAAGGATTCAGCTTGCTCTTTTCTTCCCCTTTTCTGACCTTTCTGTGAGGTGGATACTTTTTCTTTCCCTTGTCGTCCTTTTGGTGCCATTCTACCTGAGATTAAAATAGATTCATGTTAGCTCATCTCAAAAGATTTAATCAACAAACAAACAGTAGTGGCACCACCCCACACTTAATTTGTAGGCACAAACTAATTAAGTGAGTGATGTCGATTACTCAAACTTCATCGACCTATATTTAGGAGATATGTTCCAATAACATGTTCAGCACATTCATACTTTCATGTCATCTTAACTATTCTTACCAACTTTATTTCATGTAATCTTGACTATATACTTTCATGTTTGGATTAATGCACTTTTTGAACAAGACTACTACATAGAGATCGTATCAAGTTATTGCATAAAAAATAATCACGACATCTTATGTTTGTAGTCAATCTTGATCGGCATCTCGATGAATTAGTTACTCAAACATTCAAGCTTTCAACTTCCAAGAATATGTTCACAATTTCGATTCTATGAAAAATATGACAGTGCATAACAATCAAGTACCAGTCGAAACAAAGTCAAGAACACCCACACATATTCTTTCACTCAACTAGATGTATCATGAAAAACCTACCATATTCCAATCACCAACACCACTTCAAGATCTAACAAATCATTATAAACGTAGCATCTCAACAACTACGGAATATAAAAGAATAACTTACTTGGTGGTAGTTCGGGAAGATGATCTTGCAAGACTAGATGAGCAAAAAGAAAAGTTTTAAGAGAAATTAGAAGGTTGGGCGGCGCCTATCTTGAGCAAACAATGAGATTTTGTTCTAAGATTAAGCGTCTATTTATAGACCAAGGCTTGGGTTGGGTTTGACCTATGTAAAATCGGGTTAGGAGATGAAAAAGCATAAGTAGGCGGCACCTAATGCTTAGCCTATGCTTGGCATAGGCGGCGCCTAATGCTTTGCCTAGTTGGGCATAGGCGGCGCCTATGCTATCGCCTAGTTGAGCATAGGCAGCACCTATGCTATAGCCTTGTCGATTCAGAGAGCATAGGCAATGGCATAGGCGGCGCCTTTAGCTTTGCCTAGTTGAGCATAGGCGGCGCCTATGCTATAGCATTGTCGATTCAGAGAACAGAGGCCATAGCATAGGCCTTGCCTTGTCCGTTGCCTAGATTTACATAGGCCTTGCCTTGTCCATTGCCTAGTTGAGGCAGTGAGCATAGGCAATTACATAGGCCTTGCCTTGTTCGTTTCCTAGATTCGCATAGTCATTGCCTTGTCTATTGTCTTTGCTCCTTCATTCCTAACTTACCACCTTTAACATGGCACACTTCCAAATCAAAATTTTTGGGATTAATCCCCTCCTTTGTACTCCTTGCACCTACACTTAGTCAAAAACAATTAGAAAGATGGGTTGCCTCCCACCAAGCGCCTTAGTTTTGGTCGTGGCTCGACTCTTATTTTTGGATTTTTTTTATTTAACAAGAACAAACTTCTAGTAAAACAAAATGATTAAAAATGATGGGTTGCCTCCTATGTAGCGCTTGATTTATTATTGTGACACGACATAGTTATCTCGATTACTTAGACTTCGTCGAGATAAATGGTGGTCATGCATTTTATCGAGTCAAGAGGACCGATATATGGCTTCACTCGTTGGCTATTCACCTTAAAGACACCACCATTATTTTCTTCTAACTCTACTACTCCAGATGAGTAGACTTGGCTAATTCTGAACGGACCAGACCATTTAGAATTCAACTTACCTGGAAATAGCTTTAGTCTGGAGTTGAAAAGAAGTACCATATCACCCTTCTGAAAGTTTCGTTGGATAATTCGCTGATCATGATACTTTTTCATCCGTTCCTTGTAGAGTTCTGATCTTTCATACGCATGTAGACGGAATTCATACATATCATTTAGCTGCTCCAATCTCAGATTAATAGCATCATCCCAATTCAAATTAAGCCACTTCAACGCCCATAATGCTTTATGTTCGAGCTCAATTGGCAAGTGACAAGCCTTCCCATAAACTAGTTGGTACGGGGACATGCCAATTGGTGTCTTGAACGCAGTCCTATAAGCCCATAAGGCTTCGTCCAACTTCCGAGACCAATCTTTCCTACTAGCGTTTACAGTCTTAGCAAGGATCAGCTTGATCTCCCGATTAGAAACTTCTACCTGCCCACTAGTTTGTGGGTGGTAAGGTGTGGCTACCTTATGTTGCTTGACCCCATATTTCACCAACACGGCTCTGAACATCTTGTTGCAAAAGTGTGATCCTCCATCGCTTATGATGGTACGTGGTACCCCAAAACGAGAGAAGATATTTCTCTTCAAGAATACTACAACACGCTTACCTTCATTATCAGACAGCGCTACTGCTTCGACCCATTTGGATACATAATCCACAGCAACTAGGATATATTTCATCCCAAACAAACTCACAAATGGGCCCATGAAATCAATACCCCATACATCAAATAGCTCTACTTCAAGAATTTTAGACATGGGCATCTCATGGTGCTTCAAAATTACGCCTTGCCTCTGACACTGATCACATCTTCTCACAAAATCATAGGCATCCTTAAATAATGAAGGCCAATAATAGTCGCTTTGCAATACCTTTCTGGCTGTCCGATCACCTGCATGGTGACCCCCAACTTGGGAAGTATGACTTGCTTCCAATATGCTAGGCACCTCCACATGAGATATTCATCGCCTAATAACACCATCCGCACATTGTCAAAAAAGATATGGTTCATCCCAGAAGTAGTGTTTCACATCATGCATAAACTTCCTCTTTTGATGAAAAGAGAGATTCTCAGGCATCAAATTACTTACCACGTAGTTCTCAAAGTCTGCGTACCACGGTAACTCTTCTACCATCGTGGCTAGGATCTCTTCATCGGGAAATGCATCATCAATCTCAAGATCGGGATGCGCTATGTGCTCATTCTCAAGTCTAGATAGATGATCAGCTACTTGGTTTTCGCAACCTTTTCTATCTTTTACCTCGAAATAAAATTCTTGCAGCAATAATACCCATCGAATTAGCCTTGGCTTAGCATCCTTCTTTGCCATTAAATATCTCAGAGCAGCATGATCTGTATGGACCACCACTTTGGTTCCCAACAAGTAAGCACGGAACTTTTCAAATGCATAAACAACCGCTAGAAGCTCTTCTTCTGTGGCGGTATAGTTCTTCTGGGCTCCATTCAAGGCCCTGCTCGCATAGTAGATTGAATGAAATAACCTTTGATTGAATGAAATAACCTTTCTCTTCTCTGACCAGGTACAGCACCCAAAGCTACCCCACTTGCATCACACATAACTTCGGACGGTAGAGACCAATCAGGTGCCACAATAATAGGAGTTTCAACTAGATTCCCTTTGAGGCATTCGAATGCCTTCAAGAAGTCTTCACTGAAGTCGAACTTAGCATCCTTCTCCAAGAGTTTGCATAATGGACTAGCAATCTTGGAGAAGTCTTTAATAAACCTCCGATAAAAACCTGCATGACCGAGGAAACTACGAACTCCCTTTACTAAAATTAGAGGTGGTAGTTTCTCTATAACTTCAATCTTAGCTTGATCGACCTCAATTCCTTTTTCAGAGACTTCGTGCCCAAGAATAATACCTTCCTTAACCATAAAGTGGCACTTCTCCCAGTTTAACACCAAGTTGAATTCAACACATCTCTGCAACGCCATACTTAGATTCACCAAGCATGATTCAAACGACTCACCCACAACTGAAAAATTGTCCATGAACACCTCCAAGGTGTCTTCAACCATATCAGAAAAAATGGACATCATACAATGCTGAAAAGTGGCGGGTCCATTACATAGCCCAAATGGCATACGTTTGAAGGCAAATGTACCATATGGGCATGTAAACATTTTCTTCTCTTGATCTTCGGGAGCAATACAAATCTGATTATTGCCGGAATAACCATCTAAGAAACAAAACCATCCTTTCCCTGCCAATCGATCAAGCATTTAGTCCATGAATGGCATTGGGAAGTGATCCTTAAGCGTCCACGAATTCAGCTTCCGATAGTCCATGCACACTTTCCACCCTGTGACAGGTCTAAGTGGAATTAGCTCATTCTTTTCGTTTGCAACTACCATCATGCCCCCTTTCTTGGGCACACACTCTACCGAACTCACCCATTTACTGTCGAAGATTGGGTACACTACCCCTGCATCTAACCACTTAATAATTTCTTTCTTCACCACCTCTTGCATGGGTGGATTCAAACATCTTTGATGCTCAATAGTGGGTATGAAATTTTCTTCAAGATGAATCTTGTGCATACATATTCGAGGAGGGATACCAATTATATCAGCAATAGTCCAACCAATGTCTCTCTTGTACCTCTTCAGAATAGAGATGAGAGTCGCCACTTGCTGCTCACCCAAATCAGCTGCAACAATAATCGGAAGTGTGTTTCCACTTTCCAAAAACGCATACTTTAGATGACTGGGCAGCTCCTTCAATTCTAACATTGGTGGCTCTTCAACGGATGGTTTCGCTGGTGGTGTAGGTTAATTTTTGAGATCAAGGTCCAGCTTCTTAGGAGCATGAGAATACGACCCTATTCCTGTTAGAGCACAAATAGTTTCTTCATAATCTTCAACATCCTCACGCTCAAAATTCATTAGCACAGCAGCCAATGGCTCAACAATAAGCTGCTTCTCTACAGATAATTCTTTCTCATCCTCATAGTACACATCAGCTACAGAGAACACATTCATATCTTTGGGCTGCTTCATTGATTTGCATACATCAAAACGGACCACTTCGTCATTCATCTGGAATAAAAGCTCATTATCTCTTAAATCAATAAGCACACTTCTTGTTACAAGGAAAGGACGCCCCAAGATTATGGGAACTTCAGAGTCCACCTCACAATCCAAAATAACAAAGTCTGCAGGAAAAATGAAGGAAGAAACCTTCACCAATACATCATATAAGATACCAACAAGTCGTTTTACCGACCTATCTGCCATCATAAGCTGCATATTGGTTGGTATAGGATCGCCCAACCCCAACTTCCTGTAGACGGATAACGGCATCAAATTGATGCTAGCCTCCAAATCGCATAATGCCTTAGCAAAATTGAAAGATCCAACCGTGCAAGGAATAGTGAAAGCACCAGGACCTGCCTTCTTCTGAACTAACGATCTTGTAGCGATTGCACTGCAATGATGAACATTATCTGCCAGCTCATAGCTTGCTGCCTGCTTCTTCGTCAAAAGGTACTTTATGAATTTAGCATACCCAGGCATCTGTTCCAGCTCCTCCACCAAAGGAACATTAATAGTCAGCTGCTTCAACATAGTCATAAATTTATTGAACCTGGTATCATTAGCTTTCTTCTTCAGTCTTTGAGGAAAAGGTGGTGGTGGAAGAGGAATAGTTTTCTCCACCGCTTTCTTTTTATCTTGCTTCCGATTATCAATCTTTTCAGGTTGTAGACGTCTAGGGGTGATGTCTTGAATACTCTCTTCAGCTTCTTCGTCATCTTCACATTCTGCATCAATAACATTATATGCTATATCATCAACCACCTACTTGCCCTTGGATGGATTCTCCAACACCTTACCACTCCTGGTAGTAATAGCCATGCATGATCCGTCGTTCCTTGGATTTTGCACAGTGTCACTAGGTAAAGTGCCAGCCTTTCTTTGATTAAATGCCGCTGAAAGTTGACTCAATGGTGCTCTACCACTCTGAAAACGATGATCATATACTTGTCTTAGCCTGACTAGTCCACCCTTTTGAGCTAACTCATCTTCTACAACAAGTTTAACCTCTTCGACTTCTCTTCATTCTCGCTCTAATAGTTATAGTGCTTATATATTTATAACATTTTGTGCATCTAGTAGAGCATGTGGGAGTGCTTCATTTGGATCCACAGGTGGGGAATCTTGAACCTCATCACAAACTTGTCCTGACATCCATCTCAGTGTTTAAAGGATTCTCTCTGGCTATGAAACAAATAAGAGTAAAGGATTGCCTCTACTCCTAGTACTTGGCATATACTGGTGTATGCCAAATCAAGAACAGAAAATAAAAACCCACAAATTTCACCTATTTAATTCACTACTCAAACCGTCTTCCCCAAAAATGGTGTCAAAATTTGATGCCGTCTAAAACTACACTCCAAATAAAAGTATACTACAGTCAATTTCAAATATAATAACCCAACTAGGTTGGGGTCATCCAACAAGGAAAACTTGAATAGTTAGTTGACTTGATGTAATCCATGAGCAGTACAGGAAAGTAAAAGGGAGGCTTTTGGTATCAATGAAAGTAATAACTGAATCTTGCGTGCTTTTGAGTTGTCGACAATAGAAGGTGAACACTAGGCTTGTCTTCCCCCTGACTTCTCAGCTCCATAAATTTTTTGTGATCAACCCAACTATTTTGTTGTTCTACATGCAAAGTCTACAAGATCGGTATTATCTGTCGCTTATTAGGCATGAAGATAAATCACACCCTTTACTTATTAGGTCTCATGGCGTCATCTTGTTTCTCCTTGTTATGACCTCTGTTCACTTTCACTTAGTAGGATCAATTGATTAGATGGGATGCGGAGACTAAAAGCTAAAGGAAGAAGGATCCCAAATAATTATCTTAACTTCTTTTCCCAATCATAAACTCCTTACTAGGAATGGATGCAAATATAGGTTATCTCAAGATACTGCAGCTACTTGAGATTAATTATTGCGAAGAAGATTAAGACACATACATATACCCCTATAACACCCCAAAACCTGGTCTCCAGATGTCACACGGTGCTCAAGACTACGAGTAGTCTTAAGCTAACCCTGTCTGCATACTACTCAGCATAAATCTCATAATGATGGAAATATAGATATAAAAGTCATGCTAGAATACGAAAACTGTCTATAATATCTAATAATAATATCTAAAATATTAATACTAAATAAAATAAATCAAAAATAACAGTCTGACAAGCCTCTACTACTAATACTAAAGAATCGCTGGGACAAACCCCCAACTAACTCAAAGTATCTAAAAGAAATGCAAAAATATCATAAAGTAGTAAACAACAAAATATAAGTAAGAAATCCCCAAACTATGAAGACTCACCAACTGTCGGATGTAGACGAAGATGCTCGAACTACTCACGCTGCTGATACTAAGTACCTGAACCAACATTATGAGACAATGTAGAGTATAAACGTATATATGGATCAGTACTTTGAGGATGTATTGAGCATATGGGGGTTAATGCATAAGTAAAACATCATCTCATAATCATCATTTATAATACAATGCATGCTAAATGTAAATGACTCACATAAGCTAGAATATCTAAAATAATGAAATACATAGCAATAAGGAGTAAAACACACTTTATAAATCTCTTGAGCCATAACATTTAGTTCTCAAAGTTGTACTTGTATTCTCTCTTTAAATCACACTGTCTGAGTGTAGAAAGGACTCACTCTTAAATATGAGATCTGAAAGCTGAAAACTATAGCGAAAGTCTTTCTGTAAAGCATAGTCTGAATAAATTTGTGAGCCTTTACACATAGTTTTCTAAAAAAATTTTGTTATTCTTTTCTATTAGAGAAAATACTTTATCTTAAGGGAAATTCTTTCACAGCTTTTATTTACTAGTAGGGAGGTTCTCTTAACCGACATAAGCCATGGAGCTACATGGAGTCCAATGTATCGTCCTCCTAAGAAAGAAACCTCACGTTGAGGAGAGGTGTCATACTCTTTCCAGGGAGTATAACATTATCTCAAGTGATCACATCTTAGCCCACTATGGGCACTTAATATCAATTCTATGGCGGCACGTAGTACTAGGTATGAAACCTTAGAATCATACCTAACTCAGTGCTAAATACAACTCTCTTTTCATTTGCTATGCTCATCTTATTATAAATCCACTTTAAAATTAGCATAAAGGTTTATTATGCAACCAGTTATGCATTTATCTGAATTAATCTGTAAATGAAGCTATTTTGCTTTTTATAATCTGTAGTAAATCTGTAAAATGGATTCCAAAACTTATATGAGGATCAAACGATCAAAACTTTATTGTAAATCCGATATAATCAGCTCATAAGATCCTTAAAACATTATCTTTCTTAAAATCTCAACATATAAACTTGGGGCTTAGTAACCCATGTATCAAACTTTTGTCAAAACATCATAATAATCATACTTGATAATGAAAATAACGATAATTCATCTCAAAATCTATAATTTACTGCAATAGAAATGAAAATATGAAAATAGACATGCAATTCATCTTCAAAATATCTCAAAAACTCATAACTTAGCAAATAGAAATAATGGGTATGAACCCTAATTCAAAACTCATGTAATATCATTCAAAATCATATGAATTTAATGTAAAACCTTAGTTTTGGAAAAAGGGATGGAAGAACATCCTTGTTCATAAACCCCACATACCTTAATTGATGATTCGATGGAGGTTCTTGAATTATGGATTCCTATTCGAGTTCTTGGGGTTGCTTTCTTGATTATCTTGCCTAGGGAATCCTCAATTTAGAGTTTCCCTGGAGAATCTATAGAGGATTTTGATTTCTTGGAGATGAAGCTTTAGGGTTTTACTTTGGGATAGAATGCATAAAATTGGGCATAAAGCCCTTAGAATGGGTTAATTCCTTATTTTGGACGAATTGAAGCCATGAGAATTGACCAAAATGCCCTCTTTAAACTTCTGGATGGAACTAAAAACTTAGAATTTTTTGCAATTTGGGTGGCTACCGCGACACGCCACTATCACGGTGGCTTACTAGAAAATGTACAAGTGGGAATTGGACATTCTCTGCAATGCACCACCATCGCGATGCCCCTTTGAAATGCCATTTTGGCCATTAGTGCAATGCTCCAATAATGCGTTGGGCTACTGGAAATTGACAATTGGGAAATTGGTCATCTCCGCGATGCGCCAAAATTGTGTCAGTCTACTGGAATGGGAAAATTGGGAATTTGGGCTTCTCCACGATGTGGGGCTATCGCAGAGGGCCACTAGAATTTGACAATCATCATTTACCCTCCTCCGTGATGCACCGAGTGCCCAGGTGGCTCATTGTCATTTTAAAAACGTCATTACTCCTTCACCGAGTGTCAGATTTAGGTGAACTTGGTATCGATGGAAAGCTTATTCAATTTCCCACATAATAGAAGGCATAAATTTGGAAAATTCTACATGAAATAAATTTCATTAATTTTGGAAGCTATCTCTTAACCTTGTAAGGACAAATCCAAACTAGGAAAAGTACATAGTATTACAATATCTCCCCCTTCAGAACATTCATCCTCGAATGTTGCTAGTTAAGATGAGAATACTAAGAGATCTGAGGCTATAAGATATCAGGCACAACTGAAATAAAATGAATGACTGCATCTCAAATATATAAGCTACTAAATTGATCAGTAAGTGCATGAATTCTCATGAAAATAACTATATAGCTGAATCTGAGAATGGAAAAAAACTGAATAAAGGAAAACTATTACCTTCAGTTGAATCTAAGTTCGTGGTGAAGGGATGAGGATACTTCGTACGTATGTCTATCTCTACTTCCCAAGTATCTCCCTCAATAGACTGATTTCGCCACAGAACTTTGACCAAGGGAACTTCTTTGTTCCTTAGCCTACGAATTTAATGATCGAGAATCTCCACTGGTACTTCTTTGTAAGAAAGGCTATTATAAATATCAGTACTTTCTAGAGGAACTATAACATCTGAACCATCCATGCACTTCTTCAAAAAGGGCACATGAAACACTGGATGAACTGAGGATAAATTTGTAGGTAGCTCAAGCTCATACGCCACCTTCCTAACACGACTCAAAATACGGAAGGGACCTATATAATGGGGACTGAGTTTCCTCTTTTTTTCAAATCTCTTTACCCCTTTCATGGGTGAAACTGTCAAATATATAAGATCATCAAACTCAAACTCAAGTTCTCTTCTTCTTACATCGGCGTAGGATTTCTGGCAACTCTGGGCTGCTTTAAATCTCCCTCTGATCAACTAAACTCTCTTCATGGCCTCAAACAGCTTGTCTGGCCCAATTAAGGCAGCCTCACCCACTTTGAACCAACCAACTAGCAATCTACATCTTTGCCCATAAAGAGCTTCAAACTGAGCTATATGAATACTAGTATGATAACTGTTATTATAAGCAAACTCAATCAATGGCAAATTCTCATCTCAACTACCTTTGAAATCAACATATCCTCTAAAGTCTGAATAATCCTCTCTGCCTGACCATCTGTCTGCGGATGAACAGTTGAACTAAGATAAACTTAGGTACCAAGACCCTTTTGAAAGGCTCCCCAAAACTAAAAGGTAAATTGAGTACCCCTGTCGGAGATGATACATAAAGGAACTCCATGTAAACTGACCATATCTTGAACATATGACTTAGCATAATCTTCAATCGTATAAGATGTGTGAACTGGCAAGAAATACATTGACTTAGTCAATTTGTCTACAATAACCCAAATAGAATCATGTTGATGGTGTGAATGGGGTAAACCAGTCACAAAATCCATATTGACCTCTTCCCACTTCCAAATGGGAATGCCAATCTCTTGCAACGAACCACCAGGTCTTTGGTGATGTACCTTAATCTGTTGAAAAGATGACCACTAGGCCAAAAATTTGGCTATATCTCTCTTCATACCACTCAACCAATAGATTTCGCGCAAGTCACGGTACATCTTGGTAGCACCGGGATAAATAGAATAACGCACACCATGCGCTTTCTTCATAATCCACTGTCTCAAATCATCAACACAAGGCACACACATTCTACTTTGGTATCTCAACACACCATCTCCCCCTTGGGAGAAAACCTCTTCCTTTTGGTCTTTAACCAACTCCTTCAGTTTGACAAAACTGGAATCCTTATCTTACTTCTCTTTCACTTCCAAAACTAGGGAACATTTGAAAATACTCTAAACCCAAACATTCCCTTCAGCAGAATCAACTAATCTAACGCCTAATCTGGCTAATTGCTATACTTCTTGAGGTAACTCTTTCTTGTCATTCTCCACATGAGCACACTGATAATAGATAGTCTACTAAGGGCGTATGCCACTACATTGGCCTTTCATGGATGATACAACACAATCATATCATAATTTTTCAACAATTCTAACCATCTCCTCTTCCAAAGATTTAACTCCCTCTTAGTAAATACATACTGCAAGCTTTTGTGATCTGTGAACACATCAACATGCACTCCATACAAATAATGTCTCCAGATTTTCAAAGCAAACACAATAATAGCTAACTCAAGACATGGGTCAAGTAATTCTTTTCATGAGGCTTAAGTTGTCTAGAGGCATAGGCCATGACCTTACCTCTCTGCATCAAAACATAACCCAACCTAACTCTAGAGGCATCACAATAAACCATAAAACTATCTATACCATTTGGTAATGCTAAAACTGGGGCTGAAGTGAGTCGATTCTTTATCTCCTGAAAACTCTTCTCGCAGGAATCTGACCACTGGAACTTAACTTTCTTTTGAGTCAACCTAGACATAGGAGATGCTATGAATAAGAAACCCTAAAAAAATGTCTGTAATAACCTGCTAGACCCAAGAAACTCCTAATGTCTAATGGAGAGATAGGTCTAGACCGATTCCTTACGACTTCTGCCTTTTGGGGATCAACTTAAATACCCTCACTGGAAACAATATGACCAAAGAAAGCTACTGACCTTAGCCAAAATTTGCACTTGCAAAATTTGGCAAACAACTAGTGATCTCTAAGGGTCTGTAACACAATTCTAAGATAGTCTACATGATCATCCTCACTACGAGAGTACACAATAATATCATCGATAAAGCCTATGACAAACAGTTTAGATACTATTTGAACACTTTGTTCATCAAGTCCATGAAGGTTGCTGGGCCATTGGTTAGCCCAAAAGACAAGTCTAGAAACTTAAAATAACCATAATGGGTTCTAAAAACTGTCTTTGGAATATCACATTCCCTTACTTTAAGTTGATGATAGCTGGACCTAAGGTCTATTTTTGAGAAATAACTTGCACCCTGGAGTTTATTAAATAAGTCATCAATTCTAGGAAGAGGATATTTGTTTTTTGACTATGACTTTATTCAACTGGTGAGAGTAAATGCACATACGCAAATCTTTAGGAAAGACATCAAGAAACTCATTCACTATACTCACTGACTGGACTGTTGGAATCTTAGACGTAGTATCTTTGACTCAAACTAGATGATAGATACACCCTTTGGAAATTAACTTTTTTGCTTTAAGATAAAATATGAAATGACTATTAGGAGACACTAAATTACCTAACCACTCAAACAATGGATCATTGGGAAACAAAAACTTCACCACATGGGTGCGACAATCAGTAGAAGTATAACAATAATGGAGCCAATCCATACCCAGAATAAGATAGTCAACAATGTCTAACTCTATCAAGTCTGCTAACATGATTTTATGAAGGACAGTGATATGATACTTTTTATAGATTTGTTTAGCAATAATTGACTCACCCACTAGGATAGAAACCAAGAAGGGCTCAGGTATCTTTTCAGCACTTATCTCAAAATTTACAACAACTAATGGGGTCATATAAGAGAAACTTAACCCAGGGTTTAACAACACATAGACATCAAGATGAAAGACATGAAGCATACCTGTAACAATATCTAGTAAATCATCTTACTCCTGATGGGATGGTAAAGCATAGAACTGATTCTAGCACTGATCGCCACCTGTACTGGATGATGCACCCTGAGGAGGGACTAGGCGACCTACAGGAGTTGGTGCACTAGTAGTCTGAGTCTGGGGACGGTCATCGCTAATTCCTTGCTTAGCATGTGGACAACCTCTAATTCTATGACCTGACTTGCCACAACCAAAACAACCATTCCATCCAGCCAAGCACTCACCAGGATAATTTCTACAATACTTAGCATAAAGAAAATACTGAGGACTTCCACTTACACTATTTTAAGATCTAGACATAGAAGACTTACCCCACAGCTCCTGCCTACCTCTGGGAGTAGGAGAACTAGATGAACGATTCTGGAACTATGGATTATTTCCTTCTTGAGACCTAGCCTGGCCATACTCAAACTGTCCTATTCTAGCCTTCTTACTTTCTCTCTCTTCTCTTCAACTTCTTGGCTTAAACTGCTTAGCATGCATCATCAATCTAGCAAGATCCATGTCTCCAATAAGCATGGAAGTCCTACACTCCTTGACTAACAAGCTAGACACTCCATTAACAAACTTAATCATACTTTCTCTAGGATTAGCGATCATATCTGGGGCATACTTAGACAACTAATTAAACTTAAGGCAGTACTCCTTCACTATCATCAAGCCCTGCCTCAAATTCACAAACTCCCCTATCTTAGCTTCCCTTATCCCACATAGGAAGAACCTATCTAGAAATGCATTCTGAAACACCTGCCAACTCATAGGAACTGCATACTTACCTCTACAATTCCTCCACAAAACCACCCAATCATAAGCTACATCCTTTAATCTATAGGATGCAAACTCTACACTCTCCTCATCAGAAACATGCATAATTTAGGTGATCTTTTTTACCTTATCTAAGAAAAATTATAGGTCCTCACCTATTTTTGACCCGAAGTACTCTTGTGAATTCATTCTAATAAAGTCTCTGATTCTAGCTGCTGCTAAGTCACCATTCTGCTAAAGCAGGATTGTAGCCTGATTCTGATGGTTACCCTGAACATTAGCAGTCACAGCTTGGGCCAATGCCTAAAAGATGGCCCTAAACTCAGCATGGGATACATTGTTATTCAAAGGATCTATGGGTTGGGCTGGATGGTTACCATTTCTATGGTCATTAGGTCAGCGAGGAGGCATATTCAACTGTCAAATAAGAGCATGAGTTAAAAGAAGAAAGAGATACTATAAGCACGATAGATCATGAAAGAAAGAGATAATTTCCTAAGGATGTTCCATAGCCTCTTGTTTATAAATGTGGTGCGCTTCACACCTATGACCAAGACTCTACGTAGTGGCTTGTCAGACTTCTTAGGACTCTTAAAAACCTTGGGATTTGATACCAAGTTTGTAACGCCCCGAAACCTGGTCCCGAGATATCACAAGGTGCTCAAGTCATGTGTAGCCTTAATCTAACCACGTCTGCATACTACTGAGCCTAAATCTTATAATGATGGAAATATCAATATAAAGGTCATGCTAGAATATGGAAACTATCTATAATATCTTAGAATAATATCTAAAACATCAATACTGAATATTCTGAATCAAAACTTACAGTCTAACAAGCCTCTACTACTAATACTAGAGAGTCACTGGGACAAACTCACAGCTAACTCAAACTGTCTGAAAGGAATGCTAAAACATCATAAACTGATAAATTACAAAATCTAAGTAATAAGTCCCTAAACTATGAGTACTTACCAACTGTTAGATGAAGACAGAGATGCTCGAACTACTCACGTTGCTAATACTGAGCACCTGAACCTACATTATGAGACAATATAGCACATAGTCATATATATGGATCAGTATGTACTGAGTATATGGGAGTTAATGCATAAGTAAATCGTCATCTCATAATCATCATTTATAAAACAATGCATGCTAAATGAAAATGACTCACATAGGCTGGAATATTTGAATTACTGAAATACGTGGCAATAAGGAGTAAAACACACTTTATAAATCTCAAGAGCCATAACATTTAGTTCTCAAAGATATACTTGTATTCTCTCTATAAATCATACTATCTAAGTATAGAAAAGAATCACTCTTAAATCTGGCATCTGAAAGCTGAAAACTATAGCTAAAGTCTTTCTGTAGTCTGAATATATTCATAAGCCATTACAGATAGTCTTCTAAATGTTTTTATGCTATTCTTTTCTATTAGAGAAAATACTTATCTTAAGGAAAATTCTTTCAAAGTTGTTATTTACTATTAGGGAGGTTCTCTTAATCAACATAAACCATGCGAGCTACTTGGAGTCCAACGTCTCTTCCTCCTAAGGAAGAAACCTCTCGTTGGGGAGAGGTGTCATACTCTTGCTAGGGAGTATAACCTTATCACAAGTGATCATATCTCAGGCCACTATGGGCACTTAATCTTAATTCTATGGTGGAACATAGTTCTAGGGTATGAGACCTCGAAATCATACCCAACTCGGTGCTAAATACTACTCCCTTTTTATTTGCTATGCTCATCTTGTTGGAAATCCACTTTGAAACTAGTATAAGGGTTTATTATGAAACTAGTTATGCATTTATCTAAATCAATTTGTAAATGAAGCTATTTTGCTTTCTGTAATCTATAGTAAATATGTAAAGTGGATTCTAAAATTTATCTGGGGATCAAAAGATCAAAACTTTATTTTAAATATGATATAATCAGCTCATAAGATACTTAAAGCATCATCTTTCTCTAAATCTTAACTTATAAACTTGGGGCTTAGTAACCCATGTATCAAGCTCATCTCAAAACATCATAATAATCATGTTTGATAATGAAAACAATGATAATTCATCTCAAAATATGTAATTTACTGCAATAGGCATGCAAATATGAAAATACATGCAATTCATCTTCAAGATATCTCAAAAAAACATAACTTTGCAAACAGCAATAATGGGTATGAACCCTAATTCAAAACTCATGTAATATCATTCAAAATCATATGAATTTAATGTAAAATCTTGGTTTTTTACATAAGGATGGAAGAAGATCCTTGTTCATAAACCCCACATACCTTGATTGATGATTAGATGAAGATTATTGAATTATGGATTCCTATTCGAGTTCTTGGGGATGAGTTCATGATTATCTTGCCTTGGGAATCCTCAATTTAGAGCTTTCTTGGAGAATCTATGGAGGATTTTGATTTCGTGGAGAAGAAGATTTGGAGCTTTAGGGTCTTTCTTTGGGAGAGAATGGATAAAATTGGGCATAAAGTGCTTAGAATGGGTTTAATTCCTTATTCTGGATGAATGGGGGCCTTGGGAATTGACCAAAATGCCCACTTTAAACTCCTGGACAAAACGAAAAATGTAACATTTTTTCCAATTTGGGTAGCCACCGCGACGCGCCATTATCGCGGTGGCTTACAGGAAAATGGACGAGTGGGAACTGAACATCTTTTGGAACGCCCCACCATCGTGGTGCCCCTTTCAAATGCCATTTTTCCCACTGGTGTGACGCATCAATATCATGTTAGGCTAATGGAAATTAACAATTAGGAAGTTGGCCCTATCCGTGATGCACCAATATTACATTGGGCTACTAAAAATCGACAATTGAGAAATTGGCCCTATCCGCGGTGCGTCAATATCGCATCAGTCTAGTGGAATGGGACAATTGGGAAGTTGGGCTTCTCTGCAATGTGGGGCTATCACGGAGGGCCACTGAAATTTCGCAATCATCATTTACCCTTCTTCGTGACACGCTGAGTGCCCAGGTGGCACACTATCAATTTAAAAATGTCATAACTCCTTTACCGAGGGTCGGATTTAGGCAAACTTGGTATTGATGGAAAGATTATTCAATTTTCCATACAATAGAATGCCTGAATCTGGAAAATTCTATATGAAATCAATGTTATTCATTTTGGAAGCTATCTCTTAACATTCTAACGATGAATTCTAGCTAGGAAAAGTAGGGGGTATTGCAACCCAGAACAGATTAATATGCCACTTTCTCTACATAGATAATCTACCAGGGTTCCCATAACCCTACTCAAGGAGATTAGCTTCTTATGTGTGTTCAAGAAACAATGATTATCAATGAAGAATACACAAAATAAATTGCATAACAATAACATGAATAAACTCCAAAGCCTTGAATTTAATAAAAACCTAAAATCTCAAGAATAAATATAAAAGTATTGTAAGAATGTGTATCCTATGAAAAGAATGTGTAACCTAATAAAAGGTAAACCCTATGGTATTTGTAGTATCTTAAAATAACCTAAAAAACTAATAAAATGGGAAAGATAAAGTTATGTCGGCAGTCAGTATAACTCGGTCTTCAACTTGTACAAGCATTATGTGAGTTCTACCCAACATTCCCGTATCAATTCTAGTATCTAATCTCGTAAGGCTTCAAATTTTTGTTAAGCATACGGCTTCTGCTTACGAGTTGAACCTGAGTGTACAAATCGTGTCCTTCACTCGTATCCACCTGGAACTTTTGTATTTCCAAGCTTTGAACAGTGGCTTGTGTATGATTTCCCTATACGAGTCATACTTAGACTTCCAACTCATATACTTCTGAGACTTCAACTTTTGAATGGTATCTTAGGTTCTGTTATGCTTACTACTTCTATGTATGACTCGTTCTATGTCTTACGACTTGGATACTTGAGTCATATTTTCCCCATACTTACCTTTTCAGATTGGCTTTTCGTCCTGTTGTGTATATAATCAGCCTACGAGTCATATCACATGCTTAAAACTCAAGGGTTGACTCGTACCTTGATCAGAATTAGTCTTTTATAGGTATTTTTCTTCTCTTTTCTTTCAGACACTATAGTAGACTTGTTTTACCTGCAATACACACCAAAGTGCATCATATCTAATAAAATATCCTATGCTCATGTATAAACTCATAGTTTTAAGCATCAAAAGTGTCGTGTTTCCATGACACATCACTAACCAGTCCATACTCAAGATAACATCAAAATCTACCAGACCTAGTACAATCAAATCTACTCATGTATCATGCCCAGCAAACGTCACAACATAAGATCGAAACACTCGATCCACTGCTAAAGATTCTCCTAAGAGGTAGATAAACAAATAGGTACATCAAGAGGTTCACAAGCAGAATCAAAACTCAAAGCAAAGTATGTAGACACATAGAAGAAATTTGACCCCAAATAAAATAACACATCTGCAGATCTAAATTAAACAAGGATGATACTTGTGATGATGACATCGGAAGCCTCTGTCTCTAGCCTAGAAGGTGTACCATAGTATTGACCACGTCCACCACCTAGATGAGTTGCTGCATGACCAACACCATGTGCACCACTACCTCCACCTCTCACACCTCTAAAAGAACCTCTACCTCTCACAGCTGATATAGGGGTAGCTTTGAAAATACATCAGAGATAGTCCTTGGAAATATGGACCATCTCATCACACACATAGGAAACCCTGCGGCTTGGCTCAATGGAATAAGGTACGGCTAAACTTGGACTACAATCTGAAGTTTTCGAACTAGACAACCCACTACCTAAACTCTTTAAGGCTATTACATTGGTCTACCATGATACCCATAGAAGCCTCTAGAATCTCTACCTCGAGAGACGTCACCTCTAAACTCTTATGTACTATATAAATATAGAACTTTTGATGCATAAACTTGGAGAATATACATATACTTAAGGCTATTTTGTTGTATTTGATGTATTTTTGGAGTTTTTGTAGGAAACTAGGTTTGGGATACCAAAAGGAAAAAAATGATAAAAAGTTGATGTTTTGGGCTACTTAGGCATTTTGGGGGCATATGCCACGTACTTGGCATATATGAGAAAAATATGTTGAAAAACTGAAGTCCAGATGCTCAAAATCAAAAGCAGGAGTGAAGAAAGGGTCGTGATCATTGACAGCTCTGATAGTGCTTAAGTAATTTGGCCATAACTTTTCACCCCGATATCGAATTAAGGAAAAATTGGTATCATTGGAAATCTAATTCAACTATATCTGATGGTTCAAGATCTTGTATATACCAAGTCAACATAAGGACCTTATCTTCATCATAAAGACTGTATATAGGCACCGTATATTCTGAAGTACAAAATCCAGAGAGAAGCCCTTTATGGCCAAGTTCACAAATATCTTATTTTCCATAGTTTGTTATTCAACTTAAGATTTTGGGTTTTATTCTTTCATTATTATGAGATTAATTCTATGTTTTTTGTCTGTGGATCCCATGAATGATATAACTATGAGCGGTTAATTTCCTTAGCTAGGGTTGTGGGAACCTTGGTAAATTAAATAAGTAGAGGAAGTGCCAAGCCATTCTAGATAAATATTCTTAGTTATATTGTAATTTTATTTATTTTGATTGTTGTCTTAACGGTTTCAAATGTTAGTATCCTACTTATTCCTTGTGGGATCGACCCCAACTTAGTTGGGCTACTATATTTTGACAGCGACCACTTTATCTTTCTAGGGAGTGATAGATTGGGCATTATAAATAATTAGTGACATTATCAGGGATCTTCAATAGACTGAGTCAATGTATGGATCGCATGTTGAACATACGAACCATATGTTCAACATATAGATCGTATATAGGCACCGTATATTCAAAAGGAAAAAATCCAGAGAGTTGCAATTTTAGTTTCATAGGCCTAGCACATACAAAGTGTACATACAGTTTGTGTGTTTAACATACGGTTTGTGTGTAGACTTTGTAAGTATCCACCGACCTCAAATTTTCAACTAGTTACGGATTTATTTACTAGGGTTTCCATGTAACCTATATACACTCCTATGCTTTTCTTAGTCCTTATTATGTACGTTTAGTTAAGTTTTCATATTTTATTTAGGATTTGAATTCGGGGGTTTTTTGTAATCTATAAATACGTTTTAGGCTTTGTTTAGTTTATTTATTTACATATTGAGGGAATTCAGAGAGAGGCCATAATGAAACCCTTTTGGGTTGCTCCTCACAGTGAGAAACCACGTCCTTTACAGTTAATCACAAGCAATCAAACAATAGAGTACAAGAAAACCAAAGATAGTGTGGAAAGAGTAAAAGACAGAAAGATTTATACATGAAAACCCAGGATGGGAAAAACCACGGCTTGACCTCACAAGCACCAATGAAATCCACTAAAATCAACCTCTTGATAACTCTAGGCTCCTTGCATAAGGAGCAACTCTACTACCAGCTCATCTTGGAAACTCTACCAAGGACTCTTCTCTACACTGATTAGCTCTAATCAGTCTATTAGTTAGATAACTCTACCTAAGCAGCCCTCTCTCAACAAGAAAATACAACTCTTATAAGATGAGTAGCCAGTTACAATTCATTCATCACTCAAGAACTATTATAATTTAAGCATTCATAAAGATAAGAACTTGAGTTGTATAGAAATTGGGTTTTTCGAATTCTCTTCACTCTTTGGATTTGTGAAAAACCAATTGTTGAAGAAGCATATCATTCCTATTATAGTTGGGTGAGGATTAGGGCTTGAAAGATCATTGGACCAGTTGTCCAGATCAGTACAAAAGAGCACCTATAAGTTTGTTACACAAGATGACAAAACTATGAAAAAGTAACATGCCAACTGTATTGTACCTTGCACGTTCAGGGAGCTGGTCCCTCGTAGTTCAGCTGCTCATCAACAAAAATACATATAGCAATTTTTCCCTTTTTTGAAGATGACAAAACAAACCATATAATTTAAGCATTACTGCACATTTATCACATTTAATCAGAGTGATTACCACCTGAAGATGAATGTTCCCCCATCATTATGCTTCCTTTATCATGCAATACAGGGACCTGTTCCCTTGTTGTCATTTACAGAAAAAACTTTTGATTTCTTTCCCCCGTCATCATGCACCTTTTTTTAGTGCATTTGCATACTTTTTTCATTGATATATTCAGCACATCACTTACTTCCCCTATTAGTAACCATGAGCAAATATACCTCTTAGCTCATTTCATTATACATGGTCCCTGCATATCACACTCATCACACCTAGTCCTTACACACGAAGTCAATATGTAATACCCTTTTTGGCATCATTGGAAAAGATTGATAGTAAACCAAAAGTAAATATAAGTATAGATCAGTTAACTCATCGACATTAGGGCATCACTACCATGAAGAATAACTTTAAAAAGAGAGAACTGATCAAACACACAAATCTGAATTTATTCAATTCAAGCAGTTAAGTACTGATACCATATACCAAAAAATCAACAAAAGTTGTATTTTAAAGGCCACAAGAGAATTAAAGACTAGAAACTAACATAGGAGATTGACACACTCGAACTCAGGTAGAAGGGGGATTAGAGGAGAGTGATTTTATCAACATTTCCATTCTAGCAGCCTCAACAGCATGAGCTTTCAGTAATTATTTAGAGAAATTTTTAACATCATCATTTAACCCTTGAACCTCAGCAGATAATTCTGTAAATTTGCCCTTTATTTTTTAACTTTGCATTTTCTACTGCCAGTTACTCAGTGCCACCAGGTCTTTTTAAGGATAGATTTTGATTTGTCGTTTCAGATAAACCATTTTAGTGTCTCTTACTGCTAGCACAATCCTCTACTCCTCCATTTCTGTAGTTAAGCTTTCTTGAGCATCCAGTAATTCAAACACTACTTGACTCTTCTTTCTCATTAGTTTTTCTCTTCTTGGGACCAGGTCCCTCAGAGACTTTCTTTCTCTTCATATCTATGTGCTTCTTTTTACTTACACCAGGATTGCCAAAAATTGAATAATACGACTTGGTCCTTTCATTATTATGAACTTCTAGTCTTTTCTTATTAGATGCGATAGCAATATTAGAATCATTTTCCTCATTTGCAAGTAATACAAACTCTCTATTCCTTTTCAACTTACCCTTTTCTCTTGTTATTTGATCTTCACCACTTGCAGAACTTTCCTTGGAATAATGTCTAAGTAAAAATAAATTTACAACTACCCAATTTATGTTGTTGAATGGATTAGACTTCTTTACAAGAATTTCTTCATCAACCAGTTGTGCAAATATGGGGTACTTAGAGGGGATAGGAGAACTAGTTCTTGTAAATTCTCAGAAACTTCATTACCTTTCAATTTCTCAGAAGGAGCATGGATTTGAGGAGTGTTAGAAGATTCTATTTTTCTGAGAAAGGGGGAAATTTCTAATTGATAAGTTCGTTATTCAATTTGTGTGTCAAATTCTTGATTTAAGCTATCATCCAAAGCTGAATCAGCAAGACTTTTACTAAAGTCTAAGGATTCAACTAGAATGATTTCAGTAAGGATCTCAAAAATTTTAGAAGAAAGACTGATGGAAAAGGCATTTTATGACTCTTCATATTTGGCTTGGACTGACAGTTTTTGTTCAGAAAGGAGAGCTAATGTGACCTTTTTAAAATAGAAATCTTATGAATTTTTTAAGGCATATTATTTTGGTACTAACCTGAGAGATAGAACCTGGTCCCTTTATTTCTTGAGTGAATTTTCAAATTGTGACTGCTTCAATTATTTTCTCCTAAAGCAATCCCCATGGGTGTAGAACTGCAAAGGTATGATACTTACTTAGACCAAAATGCACCTACCTTGTCAAGGTTACCTGTCTCCTAGGAATAGCCAATTATGAGCAGAAACACTGAATCATAAAATAGGTCTGATTGATTAATTTACTCCTATTTTTACCTTTTGCCTCTGCAAACCCTTCTTGTTAATCTTTTGCTTAGGCTGAGATTAATGATTGGTACTTTGACTCATCATCATTCTCATCTAAATTCTTTAGCCTTTTACCTATCATCTTCAGCTACATCACCCATATTTCTGCAATCCACAGGATTTCCTTCTTGTCATGGATATTTTCATCTATATTCTACTATGGATCTAGTGCTTTGAAGTCAACTATTTCACTTAAGACACTTCCATCTTGAAATATCCTGAGAAAGAGTACATTCAGACCTTTAAACATTGAGCCTTTTTATCACTAATTTTCAATGATCGTCCCTGGATGTAATTCTCTTTCTCATTCGTTAAACCATAATCACGTGTCAGATTTTAGAACCCACTTGAGTCTAAGTTCCTAGTAATAGGGAAATGGAGTGATAAAATTATTCTTGATTTATCTAGGTAGAGAGTTCCTTTTCACAATTTTCCAAGGCATAAAGTTCATAGAATATGCATTCCCTTGTAGAATGTATCTGGAACCATTCATTCTATCTCTAATCTAGCTCTGGCAATTTTCTTTTTTATGCCCATCTCATCCAAAATGATCACATAGAGGCTTGTGGACCTTGTTCTTAGCATCATAAGAAACCCTTCCTTGTGACCTACCAAGTTGGTTTATTTCTTAATAACCAAGACTCTTCCCATTATTAGAACCTAGACTGGTTAAGTTAAAAAATATCTGAGAGGATATAGTCCATTGTAGGGATTTTTAAGTTTTTCCTTCAGACGAACCAGGTCCCCTTCCAACTCCTCATTCTTATGGATTGCATACATAAGATTCTTTTAGGAATCCTCCAATTTTTCTTCAAGCTCAACCTGAAAATTTGATGCTACTCTCTTTCTTTTACTCTTAGAAGCATCTTCTCTCTCCAGTTGACTCACCAAGCTTAAATTTTCAAATTTGAGCTTAGCAATCAATTGCTCAGTTTCAGATATCTAACGATTCAAAGCTATCAATTCCATCTCCTAATCTTCTACTTTTTCTTCCAAAGCATTTTTTTCATTAGTTATTTCACACATCCAATCAATCAACACATTGGCAAGCTTTTTTATTTTTCTAGAAAAATAATTTTCTAATTTTTCTTTGATGTTAGAAAGTGTTATCTCATTTTCTTCTTAATCTTTAGTCTTTTCTGTAAAAGCAAATAAGTAATCAAGCGCCACTTTATTATCCTGCACTGCCAACATGGAAACATCTTCCTACTTCCCATCTTCCTCAAATTCACTAGAGGAGTCTCCCTATATTACTAGAGCCTGCCTTACTATGTAATTAGTTACAACCTGTATTCTTAATTTTACAAGGACCTAGTCTTTATTCTTTCCTCTGTGACCACTAGTCTTAGGATATTCTTGATAGTCCAATTTATGCATAGAAAAATCTTTAATGAAGTTCTCATGACTTCCACATTTATGACAAACCTCCATTGTCCCTTCCTTTTTACTGTCACTTCTATTTCATTGAAAATGGTCACTTTTCTTCATAACTCTCACAATTTTTTTGCCAAATAGGCAACATTGATCTCTTCTTTATAAGATTCTAATTTTAGTGCCCTCAAAGCCAGAGATTTATCCCTCTTTCCTTCCTTCTTCTCTTATTCTTACTGCTTCTTGAGTTTATAAGTCTTTAAATTTCCAATAAGCTCATCGATAGAGAGAGTCTTCAGGTTCCTTACCTCAGTAATAGCATTTATTTTGCTTTCCCAGGACTTTGGAAAAACACCAAGAATCTTTCTCGCTTTCTTGTACATTAGGATCACTTTTTCTAAGCAGTGAAGCTCATTTATGATGGACGTGAATCTTTTGTGCATTTATTGTATTGGATCTCCCTCTTTCATTGTGAATATTTCATACTGGATAGTTGATCTTGGGTGTATCCTAAGCACCATAACTTAGCCATATTTTAGCTAAGTTTGGAGAACAGAGTGCCTAGTTTCTTATGTTTTTACTCTACTTCTATGTAATTAAGTTAACCGATGTGATTAGCATGATTTCAGGTATTAATAAGGTAGATGGAGACATAATGGAACTATGGAATGCGGATTGCATATGACATAAGAGAGAGTAGTAGTCTAGACCAAATGTGGTGCCTAAAAACTATGTCCAAGACTAATTTGTCATTTAGAGTTAGTTTAGGGACTTAGAAGGCAATTATGAGGGAAAAGTTATTGAAACTACTTAATGCTGCCAATTCACGTATTATTCATTATTCTGTATTATTTTTGCACTGAGAGTGGCGGCTTAGCACTAAGGGAGAAATGTAACTTCTTCTTCTCCACCAAAATTGGGTTTACTTTTTGGTATGATGAATATTTCTATTGTGATTCCCGTTTTATTCATGAGTAGCTAAGTTTATTAGTTAGGGTTATGGAAGCCTTGTAACATACAATCTATTACTTTGGGTTTTTGAATTCATCGTGTATTGATCTTCTTATATCATACTCTCTTCGTTTATCTTGAATTCTCATGGTTGTAAACATAGAGGATGTGCCTTAAAACTCAACTTGTTCGATAAAAAAGTTGAGGTTCGAAAAAGAGAGTAGTGACAAGAAAATAGGATTTCCAACCGCTATTTCATATGTTAATGCCTTAACAGGATTAACTACTTGGAGATTTCGTATTGTTTTTGTAAACACTTTTGATTCGAGAGAACTAAAGTGAATTAGTCCTTGATGGTTTAGAAACACTAGGACTAGGTTATTAAATACAATATGTTTCTCTATAAGCGCAATGCATGTATGAATTCGTAAATCCCGTAGTTAGAAAGTATTGAAAAACTACAAGGTGGACATAACCCTAGCTTGCTATTTCTCTGAATTCGAATACTACTACACATATCTCATCTTGTTAAACTGAACCCATTAATTTGAGAACTCAATCAAATCCCCTTTTTTTGTTTCACAGAAATGAATGATTAAAAGTCAACTAATCTGCATACAACTTAATTAGCACCATATTCCCTGTGGGATTCGACACCAACCTAGTTGGGTTATATATTTGACAACAACCGCTTACACTCTTATAAGAGAATTGTAATTTAGGCTTCGCCCCCACACCCCCATCGAGGTTAGTTAGGAGATAGAGTGGGTGTTAAAACTGCCTAAGTCGTGTTATCCCTTGTGCAGTGCCCAAAGTTAACTAGGCTATGCATTGTGTGTCGCCTAACACATAGCCTACGCCCACTTACTCACTTGTGCGTTATGTTGAGCGATGCCTAACTAAACTTGAGCGACAGGCATTGCAGCGCACATCTCACTTTAGGCGATGCCTTATGCGGTGCATACCTTAATGCATAGGCTCACTGGTCCAATTAGGCATTTGGTTGAGCGATTACAATTTAACTTAGGCGTTTGGTTGTACGATGCGCACTTATGATTAGGCGATAACTTAAGCGGCGCTTAACATAAAGCATATGTCCACTGCCTAAGGTATGCAATAACTTGTGTGGCACAAAGGCTAATTTAGGCGATAAGTTGGGCGCTGCAAACCACTCTAATTTCAACATAATATTCAACTTTTTATTGGGTCAACCTGAACCATATTTCACTCTTAAAATTGTTTTCACAACCTAAATGCCCAAAATCATCCTTATTTCACCCCTAAGCCATACAAGATTCCTCTCTCGCCATTCTCTTTGTCCTTTAAGATTACTCTTTGCTTAATAATCTCAAGAATTTCCCCCTTCTTTCTTTAATCTTTGATCTTCAAGGTAAGTTTTTCTTTTCTAAATCCTTAAGTGTTGTGATTTTATGTTGTAGTTGTTAATTGGTGTCTTGAGGATTATGAATTAAATTCTTGCCATGGTTATGTCAAAGAAGGGTTTTGAACATCTTGGGAAGATAAACACCATTGTTGCATTGGACATTATTGTTGTAGTACTTTGATCTTTTGCATGTGATTGAATTGTTCATAACTAACATAGTTCAGTTGTGTGGCCATTATTTCACAACCTACTTAATGGAACATGGTGTTGGTTAAATCGTGTGAAAGTGATGGTGTTTTGTGTATATTGATATTGTAACGCCCAAAAATGGGTCTCGAAGCATTAGACAGTGCTTAAGGCTACAAGTAGCCCAAGCTAACCCTTTGAGCCATTTTCATACCATTCAACACTCATCGACAGGATTACTATAATCAAACATCAAGATATTCTCCATAATATCATAATTCAAAATGAAAGAGATGAGGAAAGTAACAAAATACGACCTCTCCACAAGACTGATCAATCTAACCATCTAGTCTGACAAGCCTCTACTAAACTGTATAACACTAAGCCATTGGGACAGACCCCTACTGGCCCTAACATCAGGGAATAAAATGATAACCCAAAATAAAAGAGTAAAATCTGAAATAACCAGTCCTCGAACCATGACGACTCTCTACTGCAGAAAATGTAGATCAATGTGCTCGGAGAATCACGTCAAGCCTGAGAATGAGCACCTGAACCTACATTATAAGGAAAATATAGCCCGCGTACGAATACATGGGTCAGTACCATGGAATATGGACCGAGTATATGGTGGTGTATGCACGTTTTCATAAAAGTCCTATATCACAAATATTCATAGGAAAATGTGCATGCTGTAATAAGAGACTCACATAGCTCGAAATAAAATCATCATAATCACCATAGAGTAAAACAATCAGGTGAAAACATGTGAGTCATCATAGTAAATCCCAATCACTTTCATAATCATTTTCAAGTCATCAAAATGAGTAGCTTCCATAACAATTCTCTTTAAGATATAGAAATATTCATCAAATTCTTCATAAACGATAACTTTCTCAACTCACACTTTCAAACTATTACATTTTTCATCTTAATCAGAAGAATACACACACACACTGGAAGTCTCTTACAACTGACATAAACCATGTGAGCTACATGGAGTCCAACGTCCAACCCATGTTGGGGAGAGTTGTCATATCCTTGCCATCAGAGTAGGACCTTAATCTTTTGTTCACTAGTGATCACTATATCAATCACCCTTAGGCTCACATCCTATGGGGTCATGTAGTTCTAGGGAAGTACCAATCACGTCTATACCTCCCACTCGGTGCTAAAGACTACTCTGAGACTTATCTCATATCATTTTAAAAGAAAATCACAACAACGCAATTCAACAATTCATATCGGGGGCTATCATGCTACCATTTTTCATTATAAATCAACATGTGGATTTATTTTCTCATTCAAGTTCAAAAATAACTCTTTCAAGACCAAAATTCAAATAATTCAACTATCAACGTGTGTATAACACATTACTTTACCAAAGATCATAATCTCAAAGAGGGTTTAAATCCCATATATCAACACTTGATCAAAACATTCCAAGATTCATACTTTGTATAGCAAATAAGTATAACTCATATGAAAATCTGGAAATTCAACTTGACACATGATATTAACATCAAAACTCAAGAAATTTATCTTTAAGACATCACAAAAATATCATAGTTTCTTGAACAAGAATATAGGATAATAGTTTCCATCTCAAATTCATAATTAAACAAGTAAAATCATGTATCTTCATAAAATAATACAAATTTTTGGGCACAAGAACGAAAGGATGTTCTTTTTGAAAACCCCACATACCTTTATGGTAACAGATTCGTTGAACGATTGGACCCTCAATGTTGATTGTGCAACCCTAGTTGTTTTTCTCTTTTAGTGCTCTTGGATGATGAACTTAGATTGATAATAGAGTTGTGATATGTTTAGATTCTATTAAATTCGTAAGGTTAAGTTTAGGGGTATGTAAGGAGTGCCAAAAGACTTAATTGCCCTCAAAATAACTCAAAACAAAGTGTTTTTTCCACCTGAAACACCAAGTGTACGCTGCATTTCTTATCGCATACATTTACGTATGCTGCTTATCGCACACATTTAAGTATGCACCGCATTGCTTATCGCACGCTTATTCCAGTAGCCATGTGCGATTGGTTAGGCGACGCACTCTACTTCGCAAAGCCATAACTCCTTGCTCGGGTGTCGGATTTTGATGAAAAGTATCGTTGGAAAGCTAATTCAATTCTCTATGAGTTGGTGGGTATAAATATGCCTAAATACCATATATTTATCAAGTTATGCTCATTCAAAGATGACACTTGCGAATTCAAACACTAAAACTTGATGGATTTTGAAACTCTTAGCTTGTACTACCTTAAGTGACTCATATAACCACACTTAACACATCATAAGCTCTCTTATAACTAGGGTACTCTTGGTAATTCATGTGCACAAATATGGCTTACAGAATTAGGGGTTTCACATATACGAACAGCGGTTTGCTTTCTAGCTTAGGAAAGTGCGGGGCATTACAATATCTACCCCTTGGGGACATTCATCCTCGAATGACTCTGGGTATACTAAGAGTAAAGAGAAAACGAAGAGTACACAGCTGAAGCAACTTGCTAATCTTGCCTCTACTTCATTCTACATTTCGGACACAATAAGGAGTGCATGACTCATGAAATCACAGCTGAATAGTATAAAATAACTACTGAACTACTGCAATTCTGCATAGAAAAGAAATGATTTAGAGCAGAATGGTACCTTCGGCTTGATCGAGGCTTGTGGAAAATAGGTGCAAATACTTGGATCACATATCCATCTCGATTTTCCAAGTAGCACCTTCACCAGATTGGTTTCTCCACAACACCTTGACCAAGGGAACTTCTTTGTTCCTTAGTATTCGGACTTGGTGATCTAAAATATCAACAGGAACTTTCTCAAAAGAAAGACTATCTTGCACATAAGGGTTTTCTGACGGATCTACAACAACACAATCACCAACGTGTTTCCTAAGCATGGAGACATGGAAGACAGAGTAAACGGAAGATAACTCTGAAGGCAACTCAACCTCATATGCTACCTCACCAACACGGCTAAGAACTCTGTAGGAGCCAACATAACGAGGACTAAGTTTCCCCTTCTTCCCGAATCTCTTCACTCCCTTCAAGGGTGAAATCTTCAAATACACCAAGTCACCAACTTCAAATTCAAGGTCTCTTCTCCTCACATCAGCATACGAATTCTGATGACTCTGTGCGGTTTTCAATCTTTCTCTAATCACTTTGACTTTTTTCATAGCCTCAAAGACTGAATCCGGACCACTCACGGCAGCTTCACCCACTTCAAACCAACCTATGGGTGACCTACATTTCCTTCCATACAAAGCCTCAAATGAAACCATGCCAATGCTAGAGTGAAAAATGTTATTGTAAGACAACTCTATCAATGATAAATGTTCATCCCAACTCCCCTTAAAGTCAAAGAACACGCTCTCAACATATCCTCTAAGGTCTGGATGGTCCTCTCAGCCTGACCATCTGTCTGCGGATGGAAAGCAGAACTCAAATACACTTGGGTACTAAGACACTTCTGAAAAGCTCTCCAAAACTGCAAAGTAAACTGAGTACCCCTGTTTGAAATGATAGACAAGGGAACTCCATGCAATCTGACTAATTGTCGAATGTACAATCTAGCATAATCCTCAGCAATATAAGAAGTATGCACAGGCAAGAAGTGCGCAGACTTAGTCAATCTATCCACAACAACCCAAATAGAATCATGATGGCGTCGGAAAGGAGGTAAACCAGTCACAAAATCCATGTTTATCTCTTCCCACTTCCAAGTGGGAATATCGAAATCCTGCATCACACCACCAGGTCTTTGGTGTTCTACCTTAAAACGTTGGCACGTCGCACACTTAGCCATAAATATTTCTATATCCTTCTTCATGCCACTCCACCAATAGATTTCCCGCAAGTCGTGTTACATATTGGTGGCACCAGGATGAATAGAATATCACGCGCCATGCGCTTCATCCATAATTCTCTATCTCAGATCATCAACATTTGGAACACATAATCCATACTGCAATCTCAACACACCATCTCCCCTTTGGGAGAAAACCTCCACCTTTTGGTCCTTGATTAATTCTTTCAATTGACCAAACTAGCATCTAAGTTTTACTTCTCCTTTACATCCCAAATCAAGGAGGATTCGGAACTACTCTGCACCCCTATACTACCTTCAGTAGAGTCAAACAACCTAACCCCCAGTCTAGCCAAATGGTGCACATCACGAGCCAACTCTTTCTTACCCTCTTCAATAAGCGAAACACTACCCATAGACACCTTGCTTAGGGCATCTACCACTACATTGGCCTTACCCGGATGGTACAATACACTCATATCATAATCTTTTAACAGCTCTAACCACCTTTTCTGCCTAAGGTTCAACTCCCTCTGGGTAAATACATATTGCAAATTCTTATGACCAGTGAAAACATCAACGTGAACACCATACAAGTAGTGTCTCCAGATTCTTAGACCAAACACAACAGCAGCTAACTCAAGATCATGGGTGGGGTAATTCTTCTCATTGGGTTTCAACTGTCTAGAAGAATAAGCTATCACCTTACCCTTCTGCATCAATACACAACCCAAACCAACTCTAGAAGCATCACAATATACTACAAAACCCTCAACACCATCAGGCATATTCAAAACATGAGCTGAAGTGAGTCGAGTCTTCAACTCTTGAAAACTCCTCACAAGAATCGGACCACAAGAACTTCACTTTCTTTTGGGTCAACCGGGTTATAGGAGACGCTAGAGAGGAGAAACCTTAAACAAAACGGCAGCAATAGCCAGCTAGACCCAAGAAACTTCGGATGTCAGTCGGAGAGATAGGTCTAGGCTAGTTCGTAACAATTGTTTTCTTTTGGGGATCAACTCTAATACCCTCGAAAAAATGATATGACCCATAAAAGAAACTGACCTCAACCAAAACTCACACTTTATGAATTTGGCAAACAATTGATGGCTTTTAAGAGTTTTCAAGACAATTCAGAGATGATCTGCATGTTCATTCTCACTATGGGAGTACACTAGAATATCGTCTATAAATATTATAACAAACATGTCAAGATATGGTCTGACCACTCGATTCATGAGGTCCATGAAAGCTGTCGAGGCATTAGTTAACTCGAAGGACATAACAAGAAACTTAAAATGACCATAGCGAGTTCAAAAAGCTGTTTTTTGGGTGTCACACTCCCTAACTTTGAGTTGATTAAAGCCAGATCAAAGGTCTATCTTTGAGAAGTAACTTGCACCTTGCAATTGGTCAAACAAATCGTCTATTCTAGGAAGAGGATACTTATTTTTGATAGTGACTTTATTCAACTGGTGATAGTCAATACACATACGTAGGGAACTATTTTTCTTTCTCACAAATAACACAAGAGCACCCCAAGGAGAAACACTGGCCTTATGAAACCCTTATCTAACAGATCTTTGAGTTGCTCTTTCAACTCTTTAAGTTTTGTAGGTGCCATATGGTAAGGAGGAATAGAAATGGGATAAGTATCAGGAAGAAGATCGATCCTGAACTCTCTCTCTCTATCAGGAGGTATCCCTGGGAGATCTTCTGAAAAGACATCAGAAAACTCATTGACTATGCTAACTGACTGGAGAGTTGGAGTCTCAAACTTAGTGTCCTTGTCTCTAACCAGATGATAAATGCATCCCTTGGAAATAAGATTTCTATCTTTAATATATGAGATAAAATGACTCTTGGGAGATATAGAACTCCCAGACCACTCAAACACAGGTTCATCAGGAAACTAAAACTTGACCACTCGGGTACGACAATATATAGAGGCATAACAAGAATGAAGCCAGTCCATACCAAGAATAACATCAAAATCCACCATGTCTAACTCAATTAGATCAGCCAACATGACTCTATGAAGGACTATAACAGGACACTTTCTATACACTTTCTGGTCAACAATTGAATCGCCCACTAGGGTAGAAACGAAGATAGGCTCAGGAATATTTTCAGAACTCATTTAAAAATCCATAGCAACCAGAGGTGTAACATATGAAAAACTGGACCCAGGGTCCAATAAACCAAAGACATCAAACTAAAGTATACGGATCATACCAGTAACAACATTGGGAGAGTCCTCCTGCTCCTGGAGAGATGGCAAAGCATAAAAACTATTCTGGCACTGACCGCCAGTAGTGCTAGAAGAGGCACCCTGAGTTGAGGTTGGGAGAGTCACCTGAACTGGAGCACTAGCAGTCTGAGTTTGAGTCTGAGGGCGATTATCATGACGCCCTTTCCTGGAATGTGGGCACTCCCTAAGTGTGTGACCCAAGTTACCATACCCGAAACAACCTTTCTTCTCACCCCAACACTCACCCGGGTAGGTCCTAACACACTGAGGACATGGAGAATAATTTGGCTTACTGCCAACACTGTACTGGGACCTAGATGCATATGAGCTTCTACTTTGCTCCTATACGAAGCACTAGCTAACGATGGTGCTGGTGTAGATGAACGATTCTAAAACTAAGGGTGATTCCCTCCCTGTGATCTATTCTGACCCTGTCTGTGCTGCTCGAACCTAGCTCTTTTATTCCCTCTCATTCTATCCCTCTCCTTGATCTAGTCTGCTTCAATCTGTTGGGCATGAGTCATCAGCCTGGAAAGATTCATCTCACTATTTAACATAGTAGACCTTCACTCCTTAACAACATAGCTAGACACTCTTGTCACAAATTTACTCATACTGTCCCGATTATCATCTACTAAGTCAGGAGCATATTTGGCCAACTGATTGAACTTCAAACAGTACTCTTTAACAGTCATAGAGCCCTATCGCAAGTTCATGAACTCCTCTACCTTCACCTCTCTCATTTCTAAAGGAAAAAACTTATCCAGGAATGCATCCTGAAACTCCTACCAAGATGTAGGGGCGGCACTCTAACCTCTACACTTCCTCCAAGCAAATACCCAATCATGAGCAAGGTCTTTCAACTGGTATGCTGCCAACTCCACACTAATCTCCTCAGGGACATGCATTATCTAAGTAATCGTTCGCACCTCCTCCAAGTACAATTGCGGATCCTTATCTAGCTCGAACCCATAAAATTCGGACGGATTCATCAGCAGAAAGTCATGGATCCTCGCAGCAGCTAATTCACCTCCCTGTTGTTGTGGAGCTGAGGCCGGATTGGCCTGAACATTCGCAGTGACAGCTTAGGCCAGCGCCTGAAAGGCTGCCCGAAATTTGGCATGGGACACATTTTTATTCAGTGGGTCAGCAGGCTAGGGTTACTGACCATCGTTATTTCTTCTAGCTTGGTGAGGAGGCATATTCTGAAAGAGGAGAGCACAAATTAATAGATGAAAGGAAATAACTGTAAGCATGATGGACTTCTGAAAGAAAGAAATAATATTTTTTCCTAAAATGTCTCATAGCCTCTTGCTCATAGATGTAGAGCGCTACACATCGATGATCAAGACTCTACTTAACGTGGCTTGCCAGACTCCCTAGGACGCCAATAACCTTACGCTCTGATACCAAGTTTGTAACGCCTCAAAAACGGGTCCCAAAGTATTACACGGTGCTTAAGGCTACAAGTAGCCCCAAGCTAACCCTTTAAGCCGTTTTCATACCATTCAACGCTCATCGACAGGATTACTATAATCAAACATTAATATATTCTCCATAATATCATGATTCAAAATGAAAAAAATACGAAAAATAACAAAATACAACCTCTCCACAAGACTGATCAATCTAACCATCAAGTCTGGCAAGCCTCTACTAAATAGTATAACACTGAGCCATTGGGACAGACCCCAATTGACCCTAACATTAGGGAATAAAATGATAACCCAGAATAAAAGAGTGAAATCTAAAATAACCAGTCCTCAAAGCATGAGGACTCACCACTGCAGAAAATATAGACCAATGTGCTTGGAGAATCACATCAAGCCTAGGAATGAGCACCTGAACCTATATTATAGGGAAAATGTATCCCACATACGAATACATGGGTCAGTACCATGGAATATGGATCGAGTATATGGGGGTGTATGCAAGTTTTCATAAAAGTCCTATATCACAAATATTCATAGAAAAATATGTATACTGTAATAAGAGAATCACATAGCTCGAAATAAAATCATCATAATCACCATAGAGTAAAACACATCGGGTGAAAACATGTGAGTGATCATAATAAATCCCAATCATTTTCAAGTCATTAAAATGAGTAGCTTTCATAACAATTCTCTTTAAGATACAGAAATATCCATTAAATTTTTCAGAAATGATAACTTTCTCAACTCAAACTTTCAAACTATTACATTTTTCATCTCAATCAGAAGAATACGCACACACACTGGAAGTCTTTTACAACTGACATAAACCATGAGAGCTACATGGAGTCCAACGTCAAACCCATGTTGGGGAGAGTTGTCATATCCTTGCCATCAGAGTAGGACCTTAATCTTTTGTTCACTAGTGATCACTATATCAATCAGCCTTAGGCTCACATCCTATGGGGTCACGTAGTTCTAGGGAAGTACAAATCACGTCTATACCTCCCACTCGGTGCTAAAGACTACTCCAAGACTTATCTCATATCATTTCAAAAGAAAATCACAACAACGCAATTCAACAATTCATATCGGGGGCCATCATGCTACCCTTTTTCATAATAAATCAACATGTGGATTTATTTTCTCATTCAAGTTCAAAAATAACTCTTTCAAGACCAAAATTCAAATAATTCAACTATCAAGGTGTGTATAACACATTACTTTACCAAAGATCATAATCTCAAAGAGGGTTTAAATCCCATATATCAACACTTGAGCAAAACATTTCAAGATTCATACTTTGTATTGCAAACAAGTATAACTCATATGAAAATCTGGAAATTCAACTTGAAACATGATATTAACATCAAAACTCAAAAAATTTATCTTTAAGACATCACAAAAATATCATAGCTTCATGAACAAGAATATAGGATAATAGTTTCCATCTCAAATTCTTAATTAAACAAGTAAAATCATGTATCTTTGTAAAATAATACAAATTTTTCGGCACAAAAACGAAAGGATGTTCTTGTTGAAAACCCCACATACCTTTATGGCAACGGATTCGTTGAAAGATAGGACCCTCAACGTTGATTGTGCAACCCTAGTTGTTTTTCTTCTTTAGTGCTCTTGGATGATGAACTTAGATTTATAATAGGGTTATGATGTGTTTAGATTCTATTAAATTCGTAAGGTTAAGTTTAGGGGTGTGTAAGGAGTGATAAAAGACTTAATTTCCCTCAAAATAACTAAAAACGGAGTGTTTTTTCTACCTGAAACACCAAGTGTGCCCCGTATTACTTATCACATACATTTAAGTATGCGCTGAATTGCTTATCGCACACATTTAAGTATGTGCCGCATTGCTTATCGCACACATTTAAGTATGCTCCGAATTTCTTATCACACACATTTAAGTATGCGCTGCATTGTTTATCGCACACCTATTCCAGTAGCCATGTGCGATTGGTTAGGTAACGCACTCTACTTCACAAAGCCATAACTCCTTGCTCGGGTGTCAGATTTTGATGAAATTGGTATCGTTGGAAAGCTAATTCAATTCTCTATAAATTTTTGGGTATAAATATGCAGAAATACCACATATTTATCAAGTTATACTCATTCAAATATGACCCTTGCAAATTCAAACACTAAAACTTGATGGATTTCGAAACTCTTAGCTTGTACTACCTTAAATGACTTATATAACCACACATAACACATTATAAGCTCTCTTATAAATAGGGTACTCTTGGTAATTCATGTGCCCAAATATGGCTCACAGAATTGGGGGTTTCACATGTACGAACAACAGTTCGCTTTCTAGCTTAGGAAAGTGCGGGTCATTACATATATGTTGAAATCCTTTGGCATAACTTTGTTCAAAATTGATTCATTGAAGTAAAATTGATGGAATTTAAGTGAGTGAATTGTATTGTGACTAATTTTGGTGCACCATGTCAGACTGTATGTTGGCAAAGTGTGAGTACCCGACAAAAACACTTAATTGGTTTATACTAACAAATTAAGTGTGGGGTGGTGACTTCACCACCCTCATCTTAATTGTAGTTAGTTCATTATGTATGGTTGTTGTGGATGATATGATGAAGAAGAAAAAATGGATCCGATGATGATCTCAAGGCAGATGGCTTGAATCCTAATGTGGATTAGGAGTACTACTAGCCAGGTTCTTTATCTTGTTATTTACACTGGGGACAGTGCTTAGCTTAAGTGTGGGGTGGATGGTTACTTTGCTACTTATTTTGTAAGAAAATAGTACATTCTCCTTAGTATACTTCTGTGATAGGATTAGTTATTTTGTTTATTTTGTTTCTTGTTAGATGTTTGTTTAATTTAGTCAATCTCGATGATGGATGGATGACGACCATCTTAAGAGAAAATTAGTCATTTACTTACATGTAATTGTTCTTGTGGATCACATAACATTATAACATAAGTATGTGATGGATCATTATATTTGAAACAACTAGGCTCTAGTTGTGACTCTTGTTGTGATTATTGATTTTATTTGAATTCATTTAATTATTGGGTCAAGAATCTATAATGCTCCTAATTGAGTTGATCATGCGCCATGAGTATATAAGACTGTTGTATATTCCTTATTGCAACTAATGCTAGAACTTGCCTGGTGTGTGTGCAAAGCGAAATAAAGATTGTGAGTTTAGGAGATGATTTAGGCATTTCCTTGACATCCATTATTCATGCCTTCTTTTGGCCTACCTTTGCACATTATCTTAGCTAGCCCCATTAAGCCTTTAGCTTATTCTTTTGTTAGCTTTATATGTAGCCTAACCCATTCTTTAATAGCCCGTAATTTGATATAAAAGCTCCTATGTGCTTTAATGTAAAATCAATTTAAGTTAAGAGTTTGACAATAAGAGGAAAAAGGTAAAATTGCCGCCCCAAAGTCTAGTTATTGGCATGTGCAATTGATGTGGTTTGGAGTAGCAAAAATTGTTGAAAAAGTTTCAAATTTTATCCTGGACATGTTACAATGAACCTATTTTGGCCCTGGTCCTTCTTGGACATTGTGCACCTCAACTAAGGAAAATCTGTTAAGTTGAGGGTGGCTATCATAGGGTTGCGTAATGTAAAATGGGTGCAAAAAAAATATATATTTGAAAGGGTTGCATACTCCCATCATAGTGTTATTAATTGAGTTTAATGGGATGGGGTGAAAACAAAAGATATGGATAGATAAAAGTGGTGCAAATTGGTTGTTAGAAATTAGTCTTAGTTGCATAATGTAGGGTATTAAAGCGCTTAGGGAAGATAGTCACTATTTCTGGCAAAAATAGTTCCTACCCATTTCTTTAGCCTGCATTACATCCCGTAAAAGACTTATTTGATCCTAATCTTAGCATTCTGATATTAGTGGAGCATTACACTAAGGGAAAGCATATGGTCATCAGTTATAATTTGAGAATTCTTTGTGAGAGTGAGCGCAACTTAATTCTTGTACCTATTTTGTTATAAACTGCATGATTATGAGTGAATATGGATAACTTTCTTGTTGTAAGGGCACATGGTTGATGAAGGTTGGGTAATTTATATGATTTCTTTGCTTAAACGGTATGCATAAATTTTCCAACTCAATGAGTCTAATTCTTGAGGGTAGGTTGTCTCTAGTAATAATCCATTAATTTACTTCTTGTTCATATGTTGTGTGAGGCTATTTGAGCATCTTGTTTTTCCTTCATGGGTGTTGAAACTTGAGTAGTATGCATAAATGGATAAGTTTTTCAAGGAATAATAAAGCTTTTAAGTATAGGGTGGTGATCTTAAGTGTATTTATACTCTTAGGCACCATAACTTACCCATATTTTAACTAAGTTTGGAGAACAAAGTGCCTAGTTTCTTATGTTTTTACTCTACTTTTATGTAATTGAGCTAATCGATGTGATTAGCATGATTTCAAGTATTAATGAGGTAGATGGAGACATAATGGGACAATGGAATGCAGATGGCATATGACACAAGAGAGAGTAGCAGTCTGGACCAAATGTGGTGCCTAAAAACTATGTCCAAGACTAATTTGTCATTTAGAGTTAGTCTAGGGACTTAGAAGGCAATTATGAGGGAAAAATTATTAAAACTACTTAATGCTGACAATTCATGTATTGTTCATTATTTTGTATTATTTTTGCACTGAGAGTGGCGGCTTAGCACTAAGGGAGAAACGTAATTTCTTCTTCTCTACCAAAATTGGGTTTACTTTTTGGTATGATGAATATTTCTATTATGATTCTCGTTTTCTTCATGAGTAGTTAAGTTTATTAGTTAGGTTAGGAAGCCTTGTAACATACAATCTATTACTTTGGGTTTTTTAATTCATCATGTATTGATCTGCTTATATAATACTTTCTTCATTTATCTTGAATTCCCGTAGTTGCAAACATAGAGGATGTGCCTTAAAACTCAACTTGTTCGATAGAAAAGTTGAGGTTCGAAAAGAGAGTAGTGACAAGAAAATAGGATTTTCAACCCCTATTTCATTTGTTAATTCCTCAATAGGATTAACTACTTGGAGATTTCGTATTATTTTTGTAAACACTTTTGATTCGAGAGAACTAAAGTGAATTAGTCCTTGATGGTTGAGAAACACTAGGATTATGTTATTAAATACAATATGTTTCTATGTAAGCGCGATGCATGTATGAATTCGTAAATCCCATAGTGAGGAAGTATTAAAAATCTACAAGGTGGACATAAGCCTAGCTTGCTATTTCTCTGAATTCGAATACTACTACACATATCTCATCTTGTTAAACTAGAACCATTAATTTGTGAACTCAATCAAATCCCCCATTTTTGTTTTACGAAAATGAATGATTAAAAGTAAACTAATCTACATACAACTTAATTAGCATCATATTCCCAGTGAGATTTGACTCCAACCTAGTTGGGTTATATATTTGACAACGACCACTTACACTCTTGTAAGAGAGTTGTAATTTCGGCATATCAGTAGTCATCATGTCAACTTTGGAATCTTTCACATCAATGGTTTTTTTATGAGTTGTCTTCAAGCAGTCCCATATTTCCTTAGTTGTTTCACAAGCAGAAATCCTATTGTATTTATTTGGTCCTACGCCACAGACAAGCAGTTACTTTGCTTTGTAGTTTTTCTCAATTCTTTTTTGTCTTCATTATTGAACTCCCTCCTGATTTTGATAACCATTTTTGTAACATCTCCTTCTTTGACTTCTATTATAGGAACATGTGGACCATCAAGAATAATGTTCATTAGCTCATTTTTGTTTTCCATCACCCATAGTACTGGCCCTTGAATCTAGGTGGTCTAGTGGTAGATTTCCATTCTTCTAGATTGGGTGGAGTAGCCATGCTAGCCAAGACACTCTAGGTTTGAATCTTTTAGGGTGACCTTGCTCTAATACCAACTGATAAAACCCTTTGGGATTGCTCTGCCTAATGAGGGACCAGGTCTCTTATACCAACTGATAAAACCCTTTAGGATACATAAATTGTCAAATTCTATATGCAAGGTATAGTAATAGTTCAACAATGCATGATAAATCTTCGGAGTTGAGCCGCAAGGGATAACGTCTAATCCCCCGTATATTTCTAAGCTAGAAAATGAACCGTTGTTCCTACACATGAAACCTCCTATCCTATGATTCATATTTGAGTACATGAATTAGGATGAGTATCCTAGTGATAATACAGCTTATGATATGTTAATCATGTTCACAAGAGTCACTTAGAGTAAGCCAAGCTAAGAACTTTTGAATCCACCAAGTTTTCGTGTGTGATTTTACATAGCTCATCTTTGAACAAACATAAATTGGTTTACAGGTGGTATTTTTGCAGATTTATACCCTCCAAATTGTGGAGAATTGAATAAGCTTTCCGTTGATACCAAATTCTCCTAAAACGGACACCCGGTGAACAAGTTATGGCGATTTAAAGTATCAGCAGCGTCATTTCAGTCAGTGGTGCGTCGCGCCGTAAGCCAAAATGATGTTCGTCAATTTCTAGTGTCTCTCCACGATTACAGCGCATCACGGTGAGTTTTCAGGTCACAAACAGGTGGAAACATGATGTCTCTGTGGCGCGCTAGGGGCCTAAATCGGATAATTTTCACAGAAATTAAATGACGCATCTAGAGGGGTATTTGGGTCATCTTTCCCCACCATATAAGTCCCAAACACGGGATTGAGGCCCCAAATCAACTCTTAACATTACTTTTTATCAAAATTCTCACAAGAACTACCAAGAACAAGTCTAGGGTTCTATTGGGGATTTCAAATTCCAAGCTTATTTTACTACTATCTTCACGGATTATTAATCTAAGGTATGCATAGTGTTCATCTACGGATCCAATCCATTCATAGAGCTCAAGAACCATGTTTTAAATACTACTTTGTGAACTTTTTGTGGTGATATGAGCATGTACATGTTGATGATTGTTGTTTAAGTTTCAAGATGATATCTAAAGGTGTTTTCAGGGAATATATATAGTTGTTAGTTGAAAACTATGAACTTTAGGTGGTTTAATATGGTGCAAGTTATGAAACACACCTATGTCTTAAAGAATGCATACTAGGTGTTTGATAAAATGCTTGGGATGCTAGGAATTTAGGTTTACATGGTTCCATGATATCTAAATGACAAGTCTATGTTAGCTATATACTTAAATATGAACTCCATGCTATTGATGTGTTGCTATTGTTGTGGTATGAAGCATGTATGATAATGGATATGTATAGTATGTAAACGAAATATATCCATGCAATCCCTACAATGTTTAAGATGTTGAATAACTACATGAAGTATAAGATCCCCTACTTATGTTATTATGAATTGAGGACTCCAATCTTGTGATCAAGTCATGTCATGTGTGTCAGTTTCCGTCTATCGAGTCTTGGGAGTATTCGTACCCAAAAAATATAGTTGTGTGCCTAGAGCCTGTCATGTTGTCACGATAATCTCAGTCAAGCTATAATCTATAGAACTCAGATAGTCATGTGACTCAGGAAACCTCAGAAATCCCATGATCTCAGTTAAATCTCAGATAGTAGTACAATTTCGTCAGTTAACGGAAGTCAGTTAAACAGTCCTTGTATAGTCAGTTGAATCATGTTCAGCCTCTTCAGATGGCAGTAGAATTTAGCACCGAGTGAACCCAAGGATGGGAACTCACCTACCAGTTTAGGGTGTGATTCTTAGCAACCATCCTTGCGTTCCAGAACTATGTAGCCAGCATAGGCTGAGACATCTTAACCTGTTAGATTAGGGTTAATGAGGTGGCTTAACCTGTCAGTTCAGGGTTCCCACCGTTCTTGTTTCGAGTACCTACTAGCTAAGGGTCACTCACAACTGTCCTTACTAGTGGCGCGGTATTGACACCCCTCCAGTCGGGGCAGAGATTGGACCCCAACTTAGCCATAATAGCACATATGAGGCATGTCGATTAAAAAACTACCTTCCACAGTTTCAGACTCAGTCTCATTAAGAGAACTCAGATAGTTCTTCAGATATCAGTATACCAGGACTATTAGATACAGTCAAATTCAATAATAGCACGGGACTCAAAAAGTTCTATCAGATTCAAGACTGTCAGACACAGTCACCCATGCTATTAGAACTACAGTTTTAGCCATGTCAGTTATCAGTAAACCATGTTTTAGCGTACATATTTAGCTATCACGTACTCACAATCTCCGTTACTATGTATGTATGTTTGTACTCTTACGTTCATATCAATCAGTCAGTTAGCATTATTCATGCATGTAAACCCTTTGCATTAGCCTACCTCACTCGCATACTCAGTACTCCAGTTGTACTGACTCATTTGTGCTATGGTGCTTTCTTTTCATGATACACCATAGGTTCAGAGACACGAGTTCCAGACCAGCAGTAGCAGATGCATTCCTATATACAGAGTTGCAATAAGTCCTCTTCATTCAAGGATGATACGATGTTATTTTATTTCATTTATTATTTCAGCTCAGTTTTGCTAGACGGAGTTAGTTGGAGACATGTTCCTTCAACTCCTTATTCAGACAGTATTTAGAGGCTTTCAGATTTAGTTCAGATTTGATTCAGTTTTCAATTGTTTTGTGTATCTTTCACCTATGGAGATGTTGCTATTTTGCAGATGTTTTATTCAGTTGAACTTATGGCCTACATGTTCATGTTTTCCACATTATTACATTATATATTTTAGTGAACAGGTACATATATCAGTCACGGGATGGCTTGTGGTCCTTCGAGGTCGTAAGCACTGTGTAGCATTCCGGTTTGGAAAATCAAGGTGTTACAAACTTGGTATCAGAGCCTAAGGTTTAATAGAGTCCTAGGAAGTCTGAAAGTCGTATCTAGTAGAGTCTTGTGAATGGGTGTGTTGCGCACCACATTTATGTACAGGAGGCTATGAGATATTTTAGGAACAGTTTCCCTTCTTTCAGTATTCATGTCGTGCTAGTGAGCATAATCACAAGTCAGTCTCTCAGTATAATCCACTTCGTCTCTTTATTTTAGAACATACCTCCTAAGAGAAGAAATCTGTTAGCCCCTTAGTCTGAAGAACCTTTGGGCAATCATGTTTCTCATGCAAAGTTTAGGACCGTATTTACCATACTTATTCAGTCGTCTACCAAAAATGAACGGGCACCAGTTATTCTGGCCAATCCAATGGCCAATTTTGCAGCATCTAGGATTCGGGACTTCACCCGAGTGAACCCTCCATTTTTCTTTGAGTCTAAGTCTGATGAAGACCCTCAGGAATTCATTGACCAAGTCCAAAAGGTCATTGATATCATGGGAGTTACTTGCGTTCAGATTGCTGAGTTAGCCGCATACCAATTAAAGGATATCGCTCATACTTGGTCCAAATAGTGGAAGTCCGAGAGGGTAGATAATACAGGTCCTTTTGAGTGGGAGGAATTTGTCACGGCTTTCTCAGATAGATTATTACCCCTAGAGCTGAGAGAGGCCAAAGTTCTTGAGTTCATCAACCTCGGGTAGGGAAATATGATGGTTAGAGAGTATTCTCTTAGATTTACTCAGCTAGCTAGATATGCCCCTCATGTGGTTGCAGAAAATAGGGCTAAGATGAGCAAGTTCGTGTCAGGGGTGAATGATAGCATGGTAAATAAGTGTAGATCTATGATACTGAATAGAGATATGACTTTAGCCAGACTCATGACCCATGCTCAGCAAATATAGGAGTAGAAGGTTAGGACTAAGGAGAGACAGAACAAGAGAGCAAGGTCAGGCAGTTTTAGTTTGGCTCAACCCAAATCAAAGGGAGGAAACCGTTCACAGTTTCGTCCCAAGTCATCAGCTCCAGCTCATTCTTCCGCCAGTGTACCAGTTCCTTCCACTGCTAGTGCCCCAGTGCCAAAATTTAGAGATGGCAACAGAGATCGAGCACCAGGCACTAAGTCTCAGGGCAGTATTAGTAGTGCCCAAACTAATCCCATATGTCAGACTTGTGGTAAGAACCACAAGGGTACCTATAGAGATGGTAGCGATGTTTGTTTTGGTTGTAGCAAACCAGGCCACAGGATTAGAGAGTCTCCGTAGTTAGGTCTACAAGTTCAGTAGAATAGTTCCACAGCCCAGCCAGATCGCCCAAATCACCAGGGTGCCATTTCTAGTGCTACTAGTGGGCAACGCCCAAATAGACTCCATGCTCATCAGACCCAACAGGATTAGGAAAATTCTCCTGATGTCATTACTGGTACATTGCTGATTTTCCATGTTCATCTTTACGCTTTGCTATATCCAGGTGCATCCTTGTCTTTTGTTACTCCTTATATAGCAGGCGATTTCAGAATCAGTCCTGAAATTTTAGTAGATCCCTTTTCAGTCTCTACCCCAGTGGGTAAAACCATCACAGCTCAGCGGGTATACAGGAACTGCCCGGTTATGATATTTCAAAAATCCACATCAATAAATTTAGTCGAGTTAGAGATGACTAACTTTGATGTCATTCTCGACATGGATTGGCTTCATTTCTGCTATGCCAAAATCGACTGCAAAAATAGGATAGTTCAGTTTCAGTTCCTGAATGAGCCTGTCCTAGAGTGGAAGGATAGTACTTCAGCGTTCAGGGGTCAGCTTATTTCCTACCTTCTGGCAAGGAAAATAATTTCTAAGGGGTGTGTGTATCATTTCGTTCATGTTAAGGATTCCAGTTCCGAATCTCCCAGTCTCGAATTAGTCCCAGTGGTTAATGAATATTCATATGTCTTTCCCAAAGATCTTCCAAGCATTCCTCCCGAAAGGGAAATAGACTTCGGCAAAGACCTTCTCCCAGATACTCAGCCTATTCCTATTTCCCCATACAGAATGGCACTAGAAGGACTCAAGGAACTGAAAGATCAGTTTAAGGATCTCTTAGATAAGGTATTCATCAGGCTCAGTGTATCCTCATTGGGTGCACCAGTCTTATTCATGCGCAAGAAAGACAGTTCTCTCAGAATGTGTATCAATTACCGTCAGCACAACAAAGTTACGGTCAAGAACAGGTATCTACTTCCTAGAATAGATGACTTGTTTTACCAATAGACCTCAGATCAGGCTATCATCAGCTCAGAGTTAGAGAATGTGACATCTCGAAGACAGTTTTCTGTACGCGATATGGTCACTTTAAATTTCTAGTCATATCCTTTGGTCTTACCAATGCCCCTGCAGCTTTCATGGACTTGATGAATCGTGTATTCAAGCATTACTTGGACATGTTCGTCATAATCTTCATAGATGATATTCTATTCTATTCTCGCACTGAGCATGATCATTCGGACCATCTCAGAATTATTTTTCAGACTCTCAGGGATCATCAGTTATTCTCCAAGTTCAATAAGTGCAAATTTTGGCTAAGATAAGTAGCATTCCTTAGCTATATTATTTCCGATGATGGCATTAGAGTAGATCCTTAGAAGACTGAAGCGGTAAGAAACTAGCCTCACCTCGTATCTCTATTAGATATCAAAGTTTCTTGGGTTTGGCCGGCTATTACAGATGGTTTGTCGAGGGATTTTCTTCTATTGTATCTCCTATGTCTAGATTGACTAATAAGAAGGTTAAGTTTCAATAGTCAGATTCATGCGAGAAGAGTTTTCAAAAGTCACCTCAGCTTCAATTCTAGCTCTTCCAGACAGCTCAGACGGTTTCATAGTCTATTGTGATGCATCCAGAGTGGATTTAGGTTTCGTCCTCATGCAGCACTGTAAGGTCATAGCCTACGCCTCCAGATAGCTAAATCCCCATGAGAAGAATTATCCTACTCATGATCTTGAGTTAGCAGTCGTAGTATTTGCCTTGAAGATTTGGAGGCATTATCTTTATGGAGTTCATGTAGATGTCTTTACAGATCATAAGAGTCTCTAGTATGTCTTTTCTCATAAAGATCTCAATCTTCATCAGAGAAGGTGGTTATAGTTTTTGAAAGATTATGACATGAGTGTTCTTTATCATCCTGGCAAGGCTAATGTTGTGGGCGACGTTCTCAGTAAACTCTCCATGGGTAGTGTTTCTCATATTGAGGATAGTAAGAAGAAAATAGCTTAGGAAATCCATCAGCTGGCCAGACTAGGCATTTTCTTAGTCGACTCATCCTAGGGTGGTGTATGTGTTCAGAGTAGTTTAGAGTCATCTCTAGTTTCTGAGGTAAAAGAAAAGCAAGACAGGGATACTAGCCTTGTCAATCTGAAAGAGTCAGTTCAGAATCAGAAAGTTAAGGTTTTCTCCCAAGGGTGAGATGGTGTTCTTTGTTGTCAGGGTCGTTTGTGTGTTCTAGGTATAGATGGCTTGAGCCAGCAAATTCTTGTAGAAGCGCATGGTCCGCGATACTCTATTCATCCAGGAGCCACTAAGATGTACCACGACTTGCGGGAGATCTATTGGTGGAGTGAGATGAAGAGAGATGTTGCAGAGTTTGTGTCTAAGTGCTCTACATGGCAGCAGGTTAACATTGAGCATCAGAAACCTAGTGGTTCTATGCAGGAGTTCACCATTCCTAGTTGGAAGTGGGAAGAAGTTAACATGGACTTCATGATGGGTTTGCCTAGAACTCATCATCATCATGATTCAGTTTGGGTCTTGTAGATATAATGACCAAGTCAGCTCATTTTCTTCCTGTTCGTACTTCTTATTCAGTCGAGGATTATGCCAAACTCTATATCAGGGAGTTGGTTAGATTATATGGTATTCCACTATCTATTATTTTAGATTGAGGTACCCAGTTCACCTCTCACTTCTGGAAAGCGTTCTAAAAATGTCTTGGTACCCAAGTTCATCTTAGTATAGAGTTTCATCCTCAGAAAAATGGTCAAGCAGAAAGGACCATTCAGACTCTCGAAGATATGCTCAAGGCATGTGCAATTGATTTCAAGGGAAGTTGGGATGACCACTTGCCTTTGATTGAGTTTGCATATAATAATAGTTATCATTCCAGTATTCAGATGGCTCTATTCGAATCTCTCTATGGTAGGAGATGTAGATCTCCAATTTGTTGGTTCGAAGTTTGTGAGGCCTCAGTTATAGATCCTGACTTAGTATTCGACGCCTTAGAGAAAGTTCAGTTGATCCAAGAGAGCCTTCGGGCTGCTTAGAGCCAACAAAAGTCTTATGTAGATATTTGTAGGAAGGATCTTGAGTTTGAGGTCAATGACTATGTCTACCTCAAGATCTCCCCCATGAAGGGAGTGAAGAGGTACAGCAAGAAAGGAAAACTTAATCCCCGATATGTCGGTCCCTTCGGGACTCTCAGTCACTTCAACGAGGTAGCTTATGAGCTCGAATTGCCTTCAGATCTAGCCTCAATTCATCCAGTCTTCCATGTCTCTTTGCTCAAGAAATACATAGCTGACCCAGCAATTGTAGTCCCTATTAAGAGCACTGACGTTCAAAACAATCTCTCTTATGAAGAGATGCCAGTCAAAATCTTAGGCTATCAGACTCGTAGATTGAGGAACAAAGAAGTCCCTCTAGTAAAGGTTCTTTGGCAAAATCAGTCTCATGAGAGAGCTACTTAGGAACTAGAAGCAGATATGCGTATCAAGTATCCTCACCTCTTCTCCGCCAATTCAGATCAAGCTCAAGGTAATAGTTCTCCTGAAGCGTACTAAGTTTCATGTTCATGTTCCCATCATAAACTTGGTGTCTATTATCGTTGCATATTTAGTCATGCATTCATGTAGAAGTCCAGTGTATAATCATGCATCAAATATGCATTGTCATTGAGATAACTCAGTTATTACAAGTCTCAGTTATGCATTCATGATTTAGTTACTCATGCATGAGATATGCAAGTCCAGCATAATGTGTTTAGCTTATCAGTCATGTCCATCATGAGATCATATTCCAGTAGTGTATGTCTTATACGTACTCCGGTTTATCGTCTCTCCTTATTTAAATCAGTCTCATTTGAGGATGAATGTTTCCAAGGGGGAGATATTATAATACCCCATATATTTCTAAGCTAGAAAATGAACCGTTGTTCCTACACAAGAAACCTCCCATCCTATGATTCATATTTGGGTACATGAATTAGGATGAGTATCCTAGTGATAATACAGCTTAGATTATGTTAAGCATGTTCATAAGAGTCACTTAGAGTAAGTCAAGCTAAGAACTTTTGAATCCACCAAGTTTTCATATATGATTTCACATAACTCATCTTTAAAAGAGCATAAATTGGTTTATAGGTGGTATTTTGTCAGATTTAAACCCTCCAAATTGTAGAGAATTGAATAAGCTTTCCATCGATACCAAATTTGCCTAAAACGGACACCCAGTGAAGAAGTTATGGTGATTTAAAGTTTCAGCAGCGTTATTTCAGTCAGTGGTGCATCGCGCCGTAAGCCAAAATGACGTTCCTCAATTTCCAGTGTCTCTCCGCGATTCCAGTGCGTCGTGGTGAGTTTTCAGGTCATAAATGGGTGGAAATGCAATGTCTCCGCATCACGCTGGGGGTCCAAATCGGGTAATTATCACAGAAATTAAATTACGCATCTAGAGGGGTATTTGGGTCATCTTCCCCCCCCCCCATATAAGTCCCAAACACGGGATTGAGGCCCCAAATCAGCTCCTTACATTACTTTTTATCAAAATTCTCTCAAGAACAACCAAGAACAAGTCTAGGGTTCAATTAGGGGTTTCAAATTCCAAGATTATTTCACTGCTATCTTCACGGATTATTAATCTAAGGTATGTGTAGTGTTCATCTATAGATCCAATCCGTTAATAGAGCTCTAGAACCATGTTTTAAATAATATTTTGTGAACTTTTTGTGGTTATATGAGCATATACATGTTGATGATTGTTGTTTAAGTTTTAAGATGATATCTAAAGGTGTTTTCATGGAATATATATGGTTGTTAGTTGTAAACTATGAACTTTAGGTGGTGTAATATGGTGCAAGTTATGAAACACACTTATGTCTTAAAGAATGCATGCTAGGTGTTTGATAAAATGCTTTGGATGCTGGGAATTTATGTTTACATGGTTCCATGATATCTAAATGACAAGTCTATGTTAGCTATATACTTAAATATGAATTTCATACTATTGATGTGTTGTTATTGTTGTGGTATGAAGCATGTATGATATTGGATATGAATAATATGCACACGAAATATATCCATGTAATCCCTACAATGGTTAAGATGTTGAATAACTACATGAAGTATAAGATCCCCTACTTATGATATTATGAATTGTGGACTCTAATCTTGTGATCAATTCATGTCATGTGTGTTAGTTTCCTTCTATCGAGTCCCGGGGGTATTCGTACCCAAAAAATATAGTTGTGTGCCTAGAGCCATGTCATGTTGTCATAATAATCTCAGTCAAGCTATAATCTATAGAACTCAGTCAGTCATGTGACTCAGGAAACCTCATAAATCTCATGATCTCAGTTAACTCTCAAATAGTAGTACTATTCTATCAGTCAATGGAAGTCAGTTAATCAGTCCTTGTACATTCAGTTGAATCATGTTCAGTCTCTTCAGATGGTAGTATAAGTTAGCACCGAGTGAACCCAAGGATGGGAACTCGCCTACCAATTTAGGGTACAATTCTTAGCAGCCATCCTTGCGTTCCAGAACTATGTAGCCAGCATAGGTTGAGACATCTTAACCTATTAGATTAGGGTTGATGAGGTGGATTAACCTGTCAGTTTAGCGTTCCCACCGCTCTTCTTTCGAGTACCTGCCAGCTAAGGGTCACTCACAACTATCCTTACCAGTGGCACGGTATTGACACCCCTATAGTCGGGGCAGAGATTGGATCCCAGCTTAGCCATAATGGCACATATGGGGCATGTCAGTTAAACAACTACCTCCCACAGTTTCAGACTCAGTCTCATTAAAAGAACTTAGACAGCTCTTCATATATCAGTATACCAGGACTGTTAGATATAGTCAAATTCAGTTATAGCACGGGACTCAGAAAGTTCTATCAGATTCAAGACTATCAGACACAGTCACCCATGCTATCAGAACTACAATTTCAGCCATGTCAGTTATCAGTAAACCATGTATTAGCATACATATTTAGCTATCACGTACTTAGAATCTCAGTTACTATATATGTATGTTTGTACTCTTACGTTCATATCAGTCAGTCAGTTAGCATTATTCATGCATGTAAACCCTTTGCATTAGCCTACCTCACTCGTATACTCAGTACTCCAGTTGTACTGATGCATTTGTCGTATGGTGCTTTCTTTTCATGATACACCATAGGTTCAGAGACACGAGTTCCAGACCAGCAGTAGCAGTTGCATTCCAGTATACAGATTTGAAGTGAGTCCTTTTTATTCGAGGATGATACGATGTTATTTTATTTCATTTATTATTTTAGCTCAGTTTTGCTAGACGGAGTTAGTTGCATATTCCTTCAAATCCTTATTCAAACAGTATTTAGAGGCTTTCAGATTTAGTTTAGATTTGATTCAGTTTTCAATTGTTTTGGGTATCTTTCACCCACACGGATGTTACTATTTTATATATTTTTTATTCAGTTGAAATTTATGGCCAACATGTTCATGTTTTCCGCATTATTACATTATGTATTATAGTGCACAGGTACAGATATCAGTCATGGGTTAGCTTATGGTCCTTCGAGATCATAAGCACCGTGTAGCATTCTGATTCAGAAAATTAGGGTGTTACATAACGCAAGCCTAGTGTTCATCTTAGATTGTTTACAACCAAAAGTATCCAATTCTTGTTACTTCTTTCTAGTTACTTGGAATTGGCCCTCCCCTTTTTTACTTTTTTGCACTTCCTGGTGATTTCAACAAGTTTGAGATAGATTTTTTCACTATTCCTTGTGAGATCGACCCTGACCTAGTTAGGTTATTATATTTTGATAGAAACCACTTTATCCTTCTAAGGAGGGGTAGTTTGGGCATTATAAAAAATCAACATCGTTGTCAGGGATTGTGGTTTTTGAGTTCTTGATTGAAGTTTTTGAATAATTGGGTTTTATTTTCTTTTGTTTTGTTTGTTTTGTTACCTACTCATCTTGAGATGACAACATGGAGAGAGAAAGTATGGAGTGATAGTAATTCCTTATTCATTGATCTATTTTTCTTATATGGTGAATTACTACAGGGGCGTGATAAATATATTATTGGAACATAATAAGAGCATGCTTGACATGTTAGCGCTCCTAGCAAAAGAAAATGAATAGCTTGTTCAAAAAGTTGATAGGATTGGTTGGATATTCACCACTTACAAGTAGAATTGGATGCCAAAGTTGCTGTGTGTAATGCCCAGCAACCTAGTTATAGGTTGTATAAGACTAAAGAAATTCTAATAAGCCAACCTTGGGAGCTAAAATTGGAGGAGTCAAAAATTGCTCATACTCTAATGATATTGTCACGCTTAAGGAAAGCATACTAGAGTTATATGAGGATGTAAAGAAGGATGGAATTCCTGAGTTAGGGCATATTGGACCTCATTCAAAGCACTTTTCTATACTATGTTTAGATGGTCAAATCTTGATTGAGCCATCCGAGCCTAAAGAAGAGTGCAATGAGGAGGAAATATATGTCTATATTCTTGAATTTGTTGAGCCAAAATTAAAGAGCTACATTCGTCATGTAAGGGTCAAGAAGTACAGCATGCCACATCTATTTCTTGCTTTATTTTTATACCTCCGCCCATAGAGCAAATGGGAAATTAGAAAAACAACTAGGATTATAGTTCATAAGTTCAAAGTGGAAAGAGAAAGATGGAGGCCAATTATGGGCCACCTTAATAAAGTCTGAGTAATCAAGGTACCCATGGGCTTATTGGTGAAGTTTGAGTAACCAACATAGCCCCGTCAGGACACGATGTGAAATTAGGTGCTACTTAGGAGGCAATCCAAGTTATTTTATTATTTGTACGTGTTATTGTGATTGATGTCAGAATTACGCACTTATGGTGCCGCAGGTATGTTCCTGACTCTCTTGTTTTGTAGCAGTTTGATGTATTGGGGATAATGCATAATTTAAGTTAAGGGTGGGAATGCTTTTGGGTCTTGATGTACTCTTGGGGGTTTCGTTGTCGTGCATTTTTTTCCGGAGTCCTGTTCCTAGTAAAGCCGGCATGTTTAGGCGTATTCTATTTTGTTTTGGGATGTTTTGTGGTTAACTAGGAGAAAAATAAGTATCAAGGGCAGTTGACATGTTTTTTTTATTTTTGAGATAAATGATAATACGTCTCCAATTGTCTATTTTTGAACTATATGATATGTATATATATGTGACTATTGAGAATCTTGTTATGGAAATAGTATTAGGGACATGATAATCATTGTTAACAATTGCATGAACCGAATAGGTAGTAACTTGTAATATTGACTCTGTGCCATGTGTGTGAGAGATACTACTTAGTTTCCTTTGTGTGTTGAATTTAGAACTTGTTCGATTAGCTTTGCCTAGGTTGTAGGATAGTTAGTTAGGAAAGGATTATAGCCTGTTTTTTAACTTGGTCCACTTTTAGCCAAAATGACCTTCTATGTGTGAATTATATACCTGAATCTCAATTTTTAAACCTATATCGTATTTTTCTTATTACACGTTTCACCTTCCCATTGGTGTTATAACGAACCTATTTTTTCCTAGTCTTCCTTGGACATTGTGCACCTCAACTCAGGCTAAACATTAAAGTTAAAGGGGCTATCATAGGGGTGCGTAGTGTAAAATGGGTATGAAGAAGGGTAAAATAAGAGAAGAACGTAAGGTTGGGTGTGGTAGAAAAATCCAAAGAAAGAAATAGAAAAAAGAAGAATAAAAGAAACCACACCCAGCCTAAATGTGCATTAAAGAATAAAGGGGGAGAAACAAGGGTGGAATAAAAAGAAATTGGTTAAAGTATGGACCTCAAAGTTAGGGTAGTTCCAAGGAGGCTTAGTCACTTGATATATCTGTATGTACCATACTAGCCCCCAAGCCTATATTACAAGTCAAATAAAGTCCTATAGTGATCCTAACTTGACTGTACGAAAGCTTCAGTAAAGAAAATAAGGGCAAGCCTATGATATTTGATGCATATTGATTGGAACATCTCTTTTAAGTGGGGTGTCTCTTGACTATCCCTGCATTGACGTGCATTGTTTCATATAAGTGAGTGGAACTTCTTTGTGAGGGCACATAAGTCATATTGCTAGCTGCTTACTTGTTTTGGGTATTGTAATTTGTATTAATATGCATGGTTATCTGTTGCTAACATAATTTCATAGCTTGATTTGTTTGTGTCACATTATTATGCCTCACTCATACACACAATTGGTTTTAAAATATTGAACTTGGAGAGGGTAATTGAAACACCACAGAATAGGACCTGTGCAAATTTTTCTTTGGTTTTGAACTTACTTGGTTTGGTATGACTCAAGGGTATGATTCGTACCTTTGATACGGGTCATAGAGATGGCTTGAGGGTTCAATCGTATGCTAGGCAGTGTGTTTGGTATAGCTACTGACCAAGATATGACTCATCTTGGTACTAGTTATATAGGAATAAACGAGTGGTGTAAGGCAAGTATTATGGTGCTTGATTGAGTGGTCTTGTCGAATCTTCCCAAGGTACGATTGGTGGATATGGTTTTTTATACCACTCGTACCCTTAGGGACGAGTAGGAAGGTGTGAGTCATATAGAAACTATTAGGTAGGGTCTTGGCATAGTTTTGGGTACGAGTTGGGGTACCACTCATACCCAAGGATACGAATCGTATAGGTGAGTCGTACCCCTGGACGTGGTTTGTTTTTGATTTTAAGTCAGGGGTAGTCCAAAAATTTCCTACTTCAAAGTCCTTATGTTCTCATGTTAATATAACCATTGGTGTCCTTCCATAACACTTGTTAAAGGATTAAAACACTTCAAATACTCTCTCAAACACTCTCTTGAAGATTGGAGGCTAGGGTTTCTTCCTGTGTTCTTCAAATGGCTCAAAGGTCAAGATTTCTTCCGTGAATCTTCAAGTATAAGTAATGTACTCCTTCACTCACTGTTATTTCCAACTAAAGGCATATGTCTTTTAAACATTGATTTATGAATCATGAATGATGGTTTTTGAAATATTTATTAAGAGTCATGATGCATATTGTTTGGTATTGGTTTAAACTATGATTTAATGTTTTTGGTAATGGTGTGCATTTGTAGTTATTGGCTGTCTATGTCTATAGTTTAATAAATGGGTCTTGAGAAACCCTAACTATGGTGGTTTATGCATTGATTTTGGTCTTGGTAAAGGTATGCCCTCAACATGTTTGATAAAATGCCTCAAAGAATATTTTCGCTCCATGGTTGAACTTTCATTGGAAATCTTGCATGGTTTGGTTTGGTAATGGGACCTTAAATGGATTTGGATGTTTTTGCTTGGTTTAAATGATATAAATACTTTAAATGGTTGGCATGGTCTAAAATGGTTTGGAAATGGTTTAAAATGTTATAAATGGTGTACATAGTTTGAAAGGATTAAATGGTAAAGCCTTGGTAGCTATGAAAATGGTTACACTTGCGGGGTAAATGGAATCCCCCAAGTGGTTTAATATGTTAACTAGAAGGGCACTTGGAAGTCCCCTTAAACCTATATATGGTTGGCTACGGATTAGTACTTGCAAGTATGGTCGGTATGCGATACCACCACTAAATGCCCTTGGTTAATAAATGGTAAATGGGTTGATTGGTTACTTGGTAATGGTTTTAATTGGGAAATAATTGCAGTATTTTTAGCAAGCCCGTGGAAGGTGGAGGTCTCGGGGGGACCGAAATTGGAAACTCATATTTGTTGATATGATATTGGTCTTAGTGATTGTGTGCATGATGTCACACTATATTTTGGGGGATGTACTAGTCATCTCAGGGTTACTTCCCTGGTCGAGTAGCTACACATAGTGGGTCCTTTTTACTAGGGGAGTTGAACCCATATAGCCCATGGGTGGATTAGGACAGCAAAGCTACACAGCCCAGGTAAAGGTTTTAAAGGCATGCTAAACTCGAAAGGCCTAAAAAGTATGGTAAACTCGGTTTCCTTTCCCACCATAGTTTTATATATATATAAGGTTGTATGTATTATTGATGGTTTAACTTGGCTTTGTAAATGGCATTATCTTATTCTTATCTTGAGTGCATGCTAGTGTTCACCCACTAACCCATCTTTGGGAGGTTGTATACCTATGCTATATAGGAACCAGCCATTCTAATTCTCTTACTTAGTGATCGGATTTAGGGACAGTCGTTGTTGGATTGAAGTGGTGAACTTTCTTATTTTGGTAGGCATATATTTCATGTCATGGTTTATGTTACATATTTTTCGTCTTTCATAGACTTTGGTTTGGGCTATGGTTGGGGGCATGTCCCAACTAGGTACTCTTTTGTTGGTCTAGAAGCTTTGTATGGACAACTACAGACTTGGGTTTGGTATGGATTATTTTGTTATATATACATACATACGTTGGCTTATTATCATGGTATTGGTTTATGGCTTATGCATTGGTTGGGTAGGTTATTGGGTGGTTGTACTTGGTTGGGTTGGTCTCGGATATAGACTTATCCTAAAGTCACCACATGGTTGGATACATTATCCTATTATATTTTTGGACTTCATCCGACTCAAGTATGCATTTGGTAGTTGAGTTGGGAAATGGGGGCAGTTCTTGATCCTAGTTGGGCTTGGGATTGCCCATTATGACAAGGCCTTGGTTCGTGTTGTGTACAGCTTGCTTCCTACCAATTGAAAGATTTCGCGTACCAGTGGTATGAAGGGTGGGAGTTGTTTAGTGGTATTAATGCTAGCCTAGCTTTTTGGGTGGATTTCTCCGAGGCTTTCCTTGACCACTTCTTTCCTCAATAGTGGAGGGAGGCAAAGGCGGGAGAGTTCATGAACTTAAAGGGAGAATTTCCATTCAAGAGTATACCTTGAAGCTCCATCAATTGTCAAGGTATGCTCCCGAGATAGTTTCTAGTATGAGAGATAGAATGCGTAAGTTTGTCTCGAGATTATCTCGTGAGTTAGTTCTTGAAAGCAAGGTGGCCTTGTTGATTGAGGACATGGATATTTATAAATTGGTTATGTATATGCAATAGAACAGTATGAGAAGAAGAAGAAAGTTGAGCTTAGTGAGAAGAAAGGAAAGAAGTTTAGGCCTTTCGATAGTAGTGGTAGAAATAGTGGCAAGTGGCTACTAAAGAAAATGGGGGAGTTTAGGTTCGTTCTCCTTGATTATTGTTCACTCTCCTTACCCAAACTTCTCAGGTGGTCGTCCCTCTCAGTTCAGTGGCGGATCTCAGGCACAAGGTGCACAATTTCAGACTACTGGTGCTCAGTCGGCTCTACCCTGCCCTCCTTGCAAATTTTGTGGTCAGAGTCACCATGGTCAGTGTGAGAAAAAAAGGAATAGGTGTTTTCATTGTGGTCAGATTGGTCACTTACAGTGTGAGTGCCCTTCTCTAGCAGCTTCTTAGGACAGGGCCCCTATTGCTCCTCCTCCCGTACCAAAAGGTACTATGTCTGTTTTTCTTCTATTTCTGGCACCGACACTAGTCGGAATCTCTTGTATGCACTTCCTACTCGCCAGGATTCTGAGGCATCTCCCGATGTTATTATGGGTATGTTAAGACTTTTCTCTCTTGATGTGTATTGCTTACTTTACCCAGGGTCTACTCTTTCTTATGTGACCCCGTATATGGTTGTGCATCTTGATTATGGTCCTGAGAGTCTATCGGTTCCTTTTTCTATTTCTACCTCGGTTGGAGACTCTGTGGTTGTTAAAAAAGTCTATTAGAGGTGTGTAATATCTCTTTACGGTAAAGACACTACTATTGATTTGATAGAGTTAGACATGATTGATTTTGATGTTACCTTGGGAATATATTAGTTACATTCTTGTTATGCTTTCTTAGATTGTCGGACCCATAGGGTCATGTTTAAATTCGCTAATTAACAAATCATTGTATGGGAAGGTGGTTCCTTAGTGTCTAAGGGAAGGTTTATTTCTTATCTTAAGGCCTAAAGGTTGATTTTGAAGGGGTGTTTGTATTATTTGGTCTGATTTAAAGATTCTAACTCGGAAGAGCCTTCTCTAGAGTCTATTCCCATGGTGAATGAGTTTCCCAATATGTTTCTTGATGATCTTCTCAATGCTATTCCAGATAGGGAGATTGGTTTTGGGATTAACCTTATTTCGGACACTTGTCCTATCTCTACTCCTCCTTATAGAATGGCTCCAGTAGAGTTGAAAGAATATAAGAAGCAATTGAAAGATCTCTTAGATAAAGGTTTCATTCGGCCTATGTGTCTCCTTGGGGTTCTCCCGTGTTGTTCGTGCACAAGTAGGATGGTTCCCTTCGCATGTGCATTGATTATCATCAGTTTAAAAAAGTGATCATAAAGAATAAGCATCTTCTTCCTAGGATCGATGATTTATTTGATCAACTTCAGGGTTAGACATGTTTCTCTAAGATTGATCTTAGATCGGGTTATCATCAGCTTAAAATTAGGGATGCAGATATCCCTAAGACTGCCTTTAGAACCGTTATGGTCACTATAAGTTTCTTGTCATGTCCTTTGGGTTGACCAATGCCCCAGCGGCATTCATAGATTTGATTAATGGGGTCTTCCATCCATTCTTGGCCATACTTGTTATTGTCTTCATTAATAATATCTTGGTCTACTCTAAAAGTGAGGTAGATCATATAGATCACCTATGTGTCGTATCAAAAACTTTGAGGGATCATCGTTTGTATGCAAAGTTCTCCAAATGTGAGTTTTGGTTAAAAGTCGTAGCCTTTCTTGGTCATGTCATCTCTACTGAAGGGATCATGGTATATCCCTAAAAGATTGCGGTGGTTAAGAAGTGGCCTAGACTTATGACTCAAACTTATTTTTGGAGCATCTTTGGTCTAGCTGATTTTTATAGGAAGGTTTGTGGAGAGCTTTTCCGTTATAGCCACCCTGTTGACCAAGTTGACCTAAAAGAAGGTGAAGTTCATGTGGTCACATGTGTGTGAGGGTAGTTTTGATAAGCTGAAAGATAAATTGACTTCGGCTTCGGTGTTGACCTTGCCCAAAGGTAGTGATAGTTTTGTGGTCTATTGTGATGTTTCTCATATCGGTCTTGGTTGCGTGTTGATGCAACATGGTAGGGTGGTGGCCTATGCTTTTAGGAAATTAAAAGTTCATGAAAAGAACTACCCCACTCATGATCTAGAATTGTTAGCAGTGGTCTTTGCTTTATAAATTTGGCGGCATTATCTCTATAGTGTTCATGTTGATATATTTTCCAATCATAAAAGCCTCTAATATGTGTTTACTCAAAAGTAGTTGAATTTTCGGAAAAGAAGGTGGCTTGGTGTATTGAAAGACTATGATATGAGTCTTCATTACCATCCCAGTAAGGAGAATATAGTCCCTAATGCTCTTTGTAGAATATCAATGAGAAGTTTGGCCCATGTTGAAGAGGATAAGCAGGAATTGGTGAAAGATATTAACCATTTGGTGAATCTTGGAGTTTGACTTGCAGACTCCGAGGATGGTTGTGTGTTTGTGCATCCGATATCTCAATCATCTCTTGTTGTTGAGATAAAAGAGAAGCAAGTATTGGACCCCGACTTGATGAAGATCAAGATTAATGCGGGTCAACACAAAGCCACGGACTTTGTGATTGGTGGTGATGGAATCTTGAGGTAATAAGGTAGGCTATGCATTCTCGACATCGGTGGATTGAGGGAAAGGTTCATGGTCGAGGCTCATGGAGCCCATTATGTTATTCATCCCAGTTCCACCAAGATGTATCATGACCTTAGAGATTTTTATTGTTGGAATAATATGAAGCATGATGTTTCCAGCCATGTGACCAAATGTATGGTGTGTCAAGAAGTGAAGATAGAACACATGAGGCCTGGTGGCCTATATCAAGAGATTGTGTTGCCCGAGTAGAAGAAGGAGTCTATTAATATGGATTTCATTACTAGTATTCCTAGTTACCAGAATCAATGTGATTCTATTTGGGTCAGTATTGATAGAATGACCAAGTCCGCCCATTTCTTGCCCATGAGAACTAATTTTTCGGCAGAAGACTATGCTAGGTTGTACCTTGCAGAAATCATGAAGTTGCACAGTGCTTCGGTGTCCATTATCTCGGATGGTGGTCCTCTATTTTCATCCCACTTTTAGAAGTCATTCCAAAGAGGTTTGGGAACTACGGCGTGCCTTAGTACTACATTCCACCCAAAAATGGATGGTCAAGCAGAGAGAACTATCCAAACTTAGGAGGATATGTTGAAGGCTTGTGTAATTGATTATGGTGGTAGTTGGTATGGCCACTTTCCTTTTATTGAATTTGCCTATAATAATAGTTACCACTCTAGTATTGGTATGACGCCTTTTGAAGCATTGTATGGTAGGAGATGTCGATCTCATATTGGGTGGTACTAAGTTGGCAAGGATAAGTTGCTTAGGCCCGATTTAGTCCACCAAGACTTAGAAAAGGTAAAGGCGATTAATGATAGGTTGAAAACCAATCAAAGTCGCCAAAAGACCTATGCGGATGTGAGGTGTAAGGACTTAGAGTTTAACGTGGGCGATTGGGTATTCCTGAAAGTATCTCCCATAAAGAGAGTGATGCGATTTGGCAAAAAGGGGAATCTTAGTCCCCGCTATGTTGGCCTGTACTTGATTGTGAAGAGAGTTGGCAATGTTTCCTATAAGTTGGAGTTGCCTCCTAGAATGAACTCCATTCACCCAGTTCTCCATGTGTCTATATTGCAGAAATGTGTGGGTGATCCTTCCTTGGTTGCTCCCTCAGAAGATGTTACTATCTCGGACTCATTGTCCTACGAAGAGATCCGAGTAAAGATCATGGATCGGCAAGTTCGATGGTTGCGAATGAAAGAAGTGGATTTGGTGAAGGTTCTACAGAGGAACCAAAAGTCCAAGGAAGCTACTTGGGAGGTGGAAGAGGACATGACGTCCAAGTAACCGCATTTATGTCCCATTCCGAAATCTTATGACAGAGGCATGTGTTGATATCCCTACTTTGATATATGCCTTTGATAGACAATGGAGTAAAGTCTCCATTGATTGAGATTGGCTTATGTCTTTGTTAGACAATGGATTAAAACTCCCAATATGTGAAATGATTGGTGTCTTGTTAGCCCATGGGTTAAAGTTCCTAATTCTATGAAATGTTACGTGACTTGTCGTGTTGCATCCTTGTTGTATGCTTATTTCTAACTTGTGTAAGGTTTAGTTTGAGTCATGTTGATGTGTTAACTTGTGTTTATTCGTACTTTACCCTTCATTCGCAGACGAATGATCCTAAGTGGGGGAGAATGAAACACCTGAGAATGTAACCTTCCAAATCTTTGGTTGAATGGCAATGATCATGACATGTGTATTGTATTATATCCTAGTTGTTTGTTGTTTCCAATTTGTTTATAGATTTCTTAGGTGTATATCAGGGTGTTAAATCTATACTCACTTATTCATGTAAGAAAGAACTGAATCACTTAGACTTGAACCTTTGAAGGAGACAACAACCTCTTTGATGTCTCTGGAGTGGATACTGTTGGGGGTACTTGAGTCGTACCCTAGGTCACAGCTCGTACCCACCATAAACTCCCATGTAGTATCCTAGATAATAAGTTAGGTTAATATACTGTCCTCTATATGACAAGGTCACCTCTTGGTCATAACCATGCTTACGAATCATATACTAGTCAACCGTATAGAGTAAAGTCTCAAACCTAGAGTGGACTATTTTGGTCACGAATTGAGCTCACGATTGGAGGGTGAGTCGTACCTTGGTTACGAATCAAAGGTCCCTTTCGTACCCACAACAGTGTGGTTAACCTAGGGGAAGCCTTGGGTAAGAGTTAGGGTACCACTCATACCCTAGGTTACGATTGCCAAGTGAGCCATGAGAGGGAGTCGTACCCCTGCACGTGTGTGTCTTCTATCTTTTAACCAAGGACCATTTGGTCATTTCCCATGCCTAAAACCCTAAGTCCTTGACCTATATAAGTCATGGTAGTCTCCCAAGTCTTCATTTGTAAGACTTAAACATTCCAAATACCCAAAAAGGCTCTTGGAATAAATTGGAGGCTAGGGTTTGGAGGAAGATTTGGGATTGTTGGTGTGCTGATGTAGGGTGTATTTATGCATTCTAACATTGCTATTTTAGCCTATTTAGCGTTGTTTTGTGGATGATTCATGTTCTTAATTTGTTAATAATTATATAAATTCGCATGTCAGAGTCCATGTATGTGTTTACAAAGTTTAATGGGGTTTTCACACGAGTTTTGATTCAAATTGATCATTTAGAATTCAACTGAGAAAATAAGTGCGACTAGCTTGAGCTAGGTGTTTTTCTAGTCTATCGTGTTGGGGTCTAACGTGTTTAATAAGTTCCTAAGGTTGTTATTGAGTATTTATAAGAGAAAAAACTTGGTTATAATGTTTAAGGGTCAAATGGATCAAGAAAAGAGTCAAAGCAATAAGCTTAAGATCAATGTGGGCAAGCCTAGTCTTAGCTCGTGTTTCTAGTACACCGTCTTGGATGTTCTGTTGTTTTGAGCTTTAAATTGTTGTTTTTGATGCTATAGGATTCTTTCTGAATGGATTATGATAATATATGAAGGATATACAAGTGTCAAATCAAGTGGAAACAACTCAAAAAGGCTTGGAATGGATCAATGAAAGCACAATACACAAACTGGATGCAATTTGGATACCTGGAATATCCAGGGTGCGTGGTGGACCTTGGGAATGGCCTATTGTTACATGCGACACACCAAAAGATTCAAAAGGGAGCCAAAATAGTGACCCACCATGATATGGTCTTCATAGCGATGAAGGAGGTACCATGTCGCGGTAATGAGCCAATCGGTAGTTGTCAAGTCCAGTAACTCACCGCGATTACACCCCTATGCAAGCTAATAGTGATAGATAATCTATCATGATTCAATGACATTAGAAGTGTAAAAACCGTGCCCATCTGGAAGATAACAACGTGGAAACCGAATCCTATTCAGTTTATTACTTATCCACTATAAATATAACGTGTTAAATTCCGTTTTGGATATCGTGAAATATCTTGGGAGCATTGGCGGGCTGCTACTTCTTTTTAGGTTTTTATTCTTTAATTTAGCTTCTTTTATGGATTTAATCATTCAAACAATTATTTTGATGTTGATTATGGCTATGAGTGGCTAAAAACTATGAGTGGCTAAAAACTCTATTTTCGGGTTAAAGTAAAGAACATGAGTACTATTATTTTAAATTAATTTCGTTTGATTTTCTTATCATTATTAGTCTTTTGTTTATTCTTGATATAACTATTTCATGGATTGAAAACTCGAAAAATACTTCTATTACCACCCTTGTGATATCGAGAGAGAGAGAATAGGGAGATAGAATATGGGAATGAACGAAGTATGGTTTATACTCTTTTATGAAATAAGGAATTCAAATTAGCATCTAGGACATGGATGTACTTAGAAGCCTTACTTGATTCATATGTAGAATGATAGCTTAAAGAATTTAATTTGATTATTACATCCCCGCTCAATGATATAGTTGTAATGTCTAAATTAGGTAAACGGTTAGAGGTCGGGAGACCATGATCATGCAATTAACCCTATGAATTTACAACCAAGATAGGAAAGTTAATGAATGAAGTTCAATAACGTTGTATGATTGTTCGAAGTTCTTTAACCCTAGGCTTTACTCCATTGATTGTTTCAAGACCTTTATTTTAAGCATTGTTTCCTTTCTTTTAAAACTCTATTTTTGTAACGCTTGCATCAATTGAATCTAAATAGTGAACTAGAATCAAATAGTTGTGAGATCAAAGTCCCTATGGGATCGATACTTGGCTTTCTTTAAGGCCACTTTACTACTTGATAGACCACATACACTTGTGTGTGCACTTTGGCGCTGTCAAGTTTTTGGCACCATTGTTGTGGACTTGTAATTTGGAAACTATTTTATTCTTAGTTTTACATTTAGATTTCTTTGGTGTTTTTACGCTTGATCTTGGTTATGTATTTGCAAGAAACATGTTTACAAAGTAGTAAGCTGGCAAGGGAACAGGACATGGTTGAACCAAGTTCTGAACCTGAGCAACTTTTCCATCAACGAAGGAGAGATGAAATCCTTCTCCCCCAAATTCTGTAAATCCAAGAAGATCAAGAAGATCCTGCTCTAATGGATAAAGAACAAGAAGCCCACAGGACAGTTAGAGAAATGGCAATCCCACTTCCAACCAATTTGACAACCCTATTTCAGAAGCCGGCAGCTGGAGGCAATTTTAAGCTTAAACAAAATATGGTATAGCTTCTGATTAACAGTGGACAGTTCACAGGGCTTTCACATGAAGATCCACAGGTCCACTTGTAAAATTTCCTAGAAATCAGTGACATTCATTCCTATGCGGGTGAATACAGATTATGTAAGGATGATGTTGTTCCCATTTTCACTGTTGGGGAAATGAAAAAAGTGATGGAATACAGAGCCAGCAAATTCAATCACATCATGGGATGACATGGCTTAAAAATTCCTTATCCGATTTTTCTCATCTGGCAAGACTGCGAGACTTCACAGTGAGGTAGTATGCTTCAAACAAAAGCTAGACGAGAATCTTTATCATGCTTGGGAGTGCTTCAAGGAACTTCTTCGAGACATATGATGAATTGTACACTTTACTGAATCACATATCTCAAGGAAATCCAGAATGGCATTCAGATTCGAAGAGTGCTAAAAAAGGAGTTGCAGATGTATTAGAGGTTGACCAATTCAGTGCCATATCTTCCCAGATCTCTGCACTACAAAATCAAATAACCAAACAAAATTTAGGAGTAGCACAGCCTGCAGCCACAGTCAGTGCAATCCAACAAGCTGTAGGTTGATGTGAAGTTTATGGTAATAGTGGCCATTCAGCGGCTATATGTGCTTCTAATCTGGAGTCGGTAATATATGTGGGCAATGCTCAAAGGCCAAATTATGGTAATGCCTACAACATGAAGTGGTACACTCAGCCACTGAATCATTCTTGGAACACTCAACAACAGCAAATCCAGTAAGCACAGGCACAAGGAAATCAGTCAACTAGTGTCACGACCCGAGCCTAGGCCCTAGCCGTGACGAGCATCCCGAACCATGAAGGCCCGGAACACCCATTCTCTATCTGGTTATCATGCACAACATTCGTAATCATAATAAAATGCGGAATTGAAACTGAGTACGGAATACATGGTCAAGTTCTGCAACATTTCTGAATAATACTATCTGACATCAGTCTTCGAAATCTCTACTAAGAACACAAACATCTGTCTGAAAAGAAACTGGGATAAGGCCCCCAGTAAACCAAAAACATAATAAATAAGATAATGTCTGACATAATTAGGCCTTCCGAATAATAGAAGGCTCACCACTGCGAGATCAAGTCTACAAATTCAAGAATGTCTACTGAGTAGCTGGACCCCTAGACTGTGCCTTAAGACCTGGAAGGAGGGGGGTCAGCACAAAATTACTAGCACGCGAAGCAATCCAAAAATAGTATAATGGAACATACATATATATATATATATATTAAGTGAAAGCAATTTTTCATCAAGACATCATGTATAAAACTGTTTCCGAAAAATACATGGGCACTTTCTGAAAACATGTAACCTGCCTGTTCATTTCAAATCAAGATCTGTGTTTTACTTCTGAGTTAGGTGGTATTCCCCTACAAGTCTGATATTCTACGGGCTGTATAGAATCCGCCATTGACTCGGCGGGGAAGCCCCCAACCCAAGTGTGCCGCAAGGGTTGGAGTGTCTGAGTCTGATACGCCACAGGACATTTAAGTCAGCGCATAATAGTATACCCGGGTCGGCAAACCACGGTTTTAGGCAATGAGTCGCTTGAACTCAAGCCCTCTTCGGGGAACCACCTAACATCTCTGTATGCCCATTTTTAACCTTTTCTGTACATGCAACATTCTGAATTTCTAAAATCACAAAAGTCTGAAATGTCTATTAGTCTGAGTCTGATATGGCGTTAGTCTGAATTGGTATCATCATACCAAGACATTGCAAGTCATGATTTTTTTGAGCCATAATGTATTAAGCAAGAGCTTTCATTCAAAACATAGTTTAGACCACCAAAACATGTAACTGATGTAAAGGATTTCATATTCCGAAACTTAAAGTTCAATTCATGCAGAAATTTCATCAAGCACCTGGTGGTTAAATGTCTTTAGCAAGTTTATGTATTCAAAATTGAAACACATTCATTCATATATGTATATAAACTGTCAAATCGCTTTGGAGATGGTCAAAAGACCAAAACAATGATGTTAAAACATCTTATACATAAATATATATACATAATTTAAAACCCCATTCTAAAACATGATTTTTTTTAAGGCTATGAGAATTTAGGAAAAACCCCCGCGTACCTCTATTTCCAAGGATAATAGATTTTTCTTGAAGCTTGCGGATTGGTGATTCCGAATATGTAATTATCTTCGAAAACCTACGGTCGAATCTTGAACTATTTGGGTTTCTTTTTTGAAACCCTAAGGAGAATTCTTGAGCAATTTTGGAAAAGTATGTGTATTATGGTGTTTGAGGGATTAAATCCCGTGTTGGTGGTATATATAGGGGTGGAGGATGACAAAAATACCCCTAAGGAACAATTAAGGTCAAATCTGTCCCTCAGTTGACAGTTTGATAGGCTGGAGTAAATCGATTATAACTCTTTACTCATATATTCAAATTAGATGAAACCAACTTCATTTTAAAGAGGACTCAAATAGCTTTTGTTTTATATATTATAGCTCACACAGTTCATTATATACAGGGAGTTATGATCGTTTCAAATTGACCCAGAAATACTGAAAACTGGGCAATAGGCTATGCGTTTTGCTACTGTTTTGAAATCCAAACGCAGCCTTATGCATTCCGAAAAATTTCAAAACTTATCCGAGATGTACTATGAGCTTGCCCGATCGTAACGCAACTTGAAAATCTGAAAACGAATATCGAAAAGGTTGAAAAGTTGTATCCCGAAGATTGCCAGCTAAAATGACACTAAGTCCTCATTACACTCACAAAAAATTTCAAGTTTTTAAGTCTAAGGGCACTCTATTAAAGGCTAATCCATGCACGACTTTTACGGGGTGTTACATTATCTCCCCCTTGGGATCATTCATCCTCGAATGATGGATAGGAACTTGTTGAAGCCTTAAAGATATAGAATAACGTAGACATGACATGTCCTTTAATAAAGAATACATTGATTTGAAACATGACCACATGGCTGGATTTACTGATATTTTGAATTCTTATATCGGACACGCATATCTGATGCATGGAATACACGACTGAAGCTATTCATAAGTTGAATTCTCATAATGAACATGCATATCTGATGCATGGATCTGTCTTTGAGTTGTTCTCATGAACGCAGGACTAAATACACTGATAAGCTGAACTTTTTCTATTGAACATGCATTTTTAATGCACGCATATCTGACTGGACTAACGTATGAATGTATGACTGATTACGCAATGATAACTGGTGCAAGACTTGTAATAAGAATCTATACATGCAACTGAATGATGTATCTCCCCCTTGGGACACTATGTCCCTCTATGAATGCTTAATTCATTAAGATACTCGGGAAAAAAAATTGAGGCGATGCACTAGGCACCTACAAATTGAATCATAACTGAACATCTAAAATCTGAATCTAATGCATGACACATGAATTGAGCTATACTCGCAACTACTGGTATACTCTATCTTGGAATAGTAGCATGTCTGAGATTTCAGGTAGCATGAATAAATGGAAAGACGAGAAAACAAGTCATGCGAATCTGCCTGTTAAACTGACTTACTGACTATACAGATTGAATTATGCTGGACTTTCATACTTAACTGGAGTATCTCTTCAACACTCTCTCTAAAGAAGTTCTAACAATAATAGGGAGCCACGAATCTTGGGTATGGATTACACAAGACATCCAACTGAGGAAATCACAACATTAACTCTACTCTGCAGTCTGAAATATAGACATATAACTCCTAAATTAGGATAGAATTCTCAGACCTTTGGCAATAAGACTTCTTACTTTCAGGCTTAGTGCACTTCCCGAATATCCCTTAACTATACTATTCCCTATAAATATGATATTCATTCAATTTAGCTTAAATTTCTCATATGAGCATTGACAAATTTTTCTACTAATGTCTAAAATAGCTTAATCCTTACCCCGCGATCAAGCCTAACTCTAAGTCACAAAAATACAACATGCTACACCACGCTATTATTCTAAACCATATGATGCCACCTTCTATACCTCTTTTAAAGATCACATTCTAAGCATAACATGCCTTAACACTTTAATGACTACTCTGAACTCTTAATATGAAGTCGCTAATGCATATTGCAACCTTCCACTACAATCCCAAAACGTCATTCAAGCCTAATTTATAACCACACGTTAACTTCAAGGCAAACACCCATAAATACATACTTCACATAGTTTCTAAACTATTATCAATACAACTCCCACGCACTATCCTAAAAACATACACACACAAACTTTTCCACTAAACATCACATGTATCAAAGATTGGCCCCAAATCTCACTTCATACTTATGGCCGTATCTAAACAAACGTACTATGATCTTCCATCAACAAGAACATTTACTTCATCACCACTATCATTGCATAGGGAGGACACTAAAAGGTTAAAACATAAGACCCTGAAGCATGAGAAGATTTTTATATGGGACTGAACACATTATAAAGAGTGAGTACATGCGTCATGAGTTGCATGACCTCAACTAGAGTTCCTAACATAAGGAATGTAATTCCGACTACTTGAATGAACTAGAACTCATTATGTTGGAACTGGAAGAGTACGTGACTCTCTATCATATACAGGAATCACGAACTATGATAACGGAACTGAAACGTAAAGCTTGAGTAGGCATTGGGATCACTGAAAAATACTAAGATAAGAATGGGTTGAGTCTCACCCTCACTTTCTAACGTTCTAAATCATACTGCATCACTACTAGAATCTGAGAGCCTTACTTGGTCATTCGTTCTGTCATCTCCCCCTTAACTTCAAGTCATCATCTAGAGTTTGGGAGATCCTTTACCATATTCTAACTGAACTACACTTACTACACTCTAGGATCTGAAAAAAAAATAACAATACATGCATATCATAGAACTTAGCCCGAATGACTACCTTCCGGGATACACTCTATTTTTCTCTAGCCACCAATAGTCATAGTATAATGCTTGCACACTTATTCTATCGGTTTAACCTTCAAAAGTCAAGCTTAGATGCTAACAATTAACATGGATATCACCAAGCCTTTGATGAACCATATCTCTTTCGATAGAGCATACCACTATTGCGACTCCAAATTTATATCCCTCTACTATGAGAATCAAGATCACCGCAAAAGGCCCAACACTATCAATCAAAACACCTTGACATGGCTATTTAGATCACCATGTACCATCTAACTAGTCTTTCTCCACTTAACAATTTAACGGTACCACTAGCCACGCACAACAAGTAATAGCCTTAGAAAAATGCCACAACCTCATGTCACCTTAGGCATACTTCTACATCATACATGCAATATCATACACCACTACGAATCAAATAAACTTACTCTATTGCATGCACCGTTTAAGTCTATTAGATCACTTCTATACAACTAGTATTCATTAACCAAGAAATCTTCACATCCACCTTCATGGACATCAACTGTTCAAACTTAATATCTAGTACTATGCATGATTTACAACCCAACCTTACACGAAATTTTCACTTGGAAACTATGAAATAAACATCACGAAACACTAGTGCACTAGAACTTCATAACCACAATAATCGATCATGACCTAACGGTTTTCCTTATCATAATCCATTAGCATGTACTATTTCAGCACATCAAGCCTACTAATTTAATCCCACAAAACATGCATTATCAAACTCGTGCCACTATTTACCATCACACCATTTAAATTCAAGCCTATAGTTTAGTATCAATCATTTACCACAAATGAAGAATGCAACATAATATAAATATACTAATCCATCAAATTGGGATATTCTACCCAAATATCTCAAAAATCTACTACATACCTTCTCACAAGTAGCACTAGTTTACAACTACCAATGAAAAGAGGGTCAAGGGGGTTAAAGCCTCATAATAGACATGGTCAACTTTATCCTTATATTATAACCCCGTACAATCGTATCTACTTATACTTCTTTCTCACATCACAATTACTTACCCAAGCGTACATTTACACTACCTTCAAAATCCACAACAACCATGACTCTATACTTATAACCTACTGGCTAATCTGGCCATTTTCATACTTCAAGCAAGGACAATTCACCTCGCCTAATAACTCCTTCTCTGTCTTCTACTAATAAACTAACACACAAGAACGAATCGCTTCATTACCAACTCTATCTCATGCAAAAAGATTCAGCTATACATATATTCAACCAACACAAGAACCACACGTTGAATGACAAATTGCTAGTGAATCGAAATAGGCCTCACACGGCTTCACTAGACTTTGATTTTTTTGTAGTTTGAACAAGAAAATAAGAAGAATGACAAGGCAACTATACTACTGAATCGAAAGAGCCCCACACGGCTTCACTAGACTTTTTAGTTTCACCAACACGATGATAAAATATTTTCAAGAGATAGAAACTTGTCACACAACATTCCATAATCTGAGAATACATATCTTACTTTGTATAGATAAAAAAAATCTGAGTCAAATATTTCCCGCACAGATTATCATACAATCCACACACGCTACTTGCTACCAATAGGTCATGACACCGACACTTTAACTTATACTACTATTTGGGTGGAAATACAATTCCAACACTTCTACTACACATCTTTTCCCTTAAGCATGACATCTGCAACATAAATTTCTGAAAAGGGCCGAATATACTCAATACAGAAGGCTAAAAAGCACGATTTCGTTAAGATCAAGGTTCACACTAGAACCCATACACTCTGAAGCAATAACGGACTCTTCTCAAGTCCTTGCACAATTTTAAGATCTTATATGACGCGATCCGAAGGGACAATACCATTTAGACTCTAAAATTCTGCACTTGATTCACCCTAGAAATGTGATGGGTCTGAGAACATCAGAGTAAGGAAAGAGTTTGAGATGATTTTACTTTCGTATGGACGTCACCATAGCACGAATTAGAGTATGAAGGAGGAACATTCTGAATCTGTTTCACGAACTAGAACATGAAGAAAGAAAGACATTCCTAAACGTCTTGTAGACTCCTGCTTATAAGTGTGGCGCGCTACACACCCATAAATATAACTCTACCCGACGCAACTTCGCAGACACCCTGGGACAATGAACTGTGCTTTGATACCAAGTTTGTCACGACCCGAGCCTAGGCCCTAGCCGTGACGAGCATCCCAAACCATGAAGGCCCGGAACACCCATTCTCTATTTGGTTATCATGCACAACATTCGTAATCATAATAAAATGCGAAATTAAAACTGAGTACGGAATACATGGTCAAGTTTTGCAACATTTCTGAATAATACTATCTGACATCAGTCTTCGAAATCTCTACTAAGAACACAAACATCTGTCTGAAAAGAAACTGGGACAAGGCCCCGCGTAAACCAAAAACATAATAAATAAGATAATGTCTGACATAATTAGGCCTTTCGAATAATAGAAGGCTCACCACTGCGAGATCAAGTCTGCAAATTTGAGAATGTCTACTGAGTAGCTGGACCCCTAGACTGTGCCTCAGGACCTGGAAGAGGGGGGGTCAGCACAAAAGTACTGACACGCGAAGCAATCCAAAAATAGTATAATGGAACATACATATATATATATATATATATATATATATATATATTAAGTGAAAGCAATTTTTCATCAAGACATCATGTATAAAACTGTTTTCAAAAAATACATGGGCACTTTCTGAAAACATGTAACCTGCCTATTCATTTCAAATCAAGATCTGTGTTTTACTTCTGAGTTAGGTGGTATTCCCCTACAAGTCTGATATTCTACGGGCTGTATAGAATCCGCCATTGACTCGGCGGGGAAGCCCCCAACCCAAGTGTGCCGCAAGGGTTGGAGTGTCTGAGTCTGATACGCCACAGGACATTTAAGTCAGCGCATAATAGTATACCCGGGTCGGCAAACCACGGTTTTAGGCAATGAGTCACTTGAACTCAAGCCCTCTTCGGGGAACCACCTAACATCTCTGTATGCCCATTTTTAACCTTTTCTGTACATGCAACATTCTGAATGTCTAAAATCACAAAAGTCTGAAATGTCTATTAGTCTGAGTCTGATATGGCGTTAGTCTGAATTGGTATCGTCATACCAAGACATTGCAAGTCATGATTTTTCTGAGCCATAATGTATTAAGCAAGAGCTTTCATTCAAAACATAGTTTAGACCACCAAAACATGTAACTGATGTAAAGGATTTCATATTCCGAAACTTAAAGTTCAATTCATGCAGAAATTTCATCAAACACCTGGTGGTCAAATGTCTTTAGCAAGTTCATGTATTCAAAATTGAAACACATTCATTCATATATGTATATAAACTGTCAAATCGCTTTGGAGATGGTCAAAAGACCAAAACAATGATGTTAAAACATCTTATACATAAATATATATACATAATTTAAAACCCCATTCTAAAACATGATTTTTTTAAGGCTATGAGAATTTAGGAAAAACCCCCGCGTACCTCTATTTCCAAGGATAATAGATGTTTCTTGAAGCTTGCGGATTGGTGATTTCGAATATGTAATTATCTTCGAAAACCTACGGTCAAATCTTGAACTATTTGAGTTTTTATTTTGAAACCCTAAGGAGAATTCTTGAGCAATTTTGGAAAAGTATGTGTATTATGGTGTTTGAGGGATTAAATCCCGTGTTGGTGGTATATATAGGGGTGGAGGATGACAAAAATACCCCTAAGGAACAATTAAGGTCAAATCTGTCCCTCAGTTGACAGTTTGATAGGCTGGAGTAAATCGATTATAACTCTTTACTCATATATTCAAATTGGATGAAACCAACTTCATTTTAAAGAGGACTCAAATAGCTTTCGTTTTATACATTACAGCTCACACAGTTCATTATATACAGGGAGTTATGATCATTTGAAATTGACCCAGAAATACTGAAAACTGGGCAATAGGCTATGCGTTTTGCTACTGTTTTGAAATCCAAACGCAGCCTTATGCATTCCGAAAAATTTCAAAACTTATCCGAGATGTACTATGAGTTTGCCCAATCGTAACGCAACTTGAAAATCTAAAAACGAATATCGGAAAGGTTGAAAAGTTGTATCCCGAAGATTGCCAGCTAAAATGACACTAAGTCCTCATTACACTCACAAAAAATTTCAAGTTTTTAAGTCTAAGGGCACTCTATTAAAGGCTAATCCATGCACGACTTTTATGGGGTGTTACAAAAGGGATAAGTGTGGGGTGGTTAGTCTGCTAAAGACCTCTTCGAACTACCTCATTGAGCTGCCTTAGCCACAACTACGACAGCCCGATAGAATGCAAATTGATGAACCTAAAAAGGCTAAAGTAGAAAAATATGTTGCACTTGAGAGTTCATACCCAAGAGGGGAGAAAAGAATAAGAAGATGGAGACCGGGTATGAGAAAGATAAGGAATGAGAATGACTAAGTCGTAGTTGGGTCGTGCCGTGATACTAAATTAGGCGTTAGTTGGGAGGCAACCCAAGTTAAGTAGGTATGTTTTCTTTTTAGTTTTTAGTTTTTTTTACTTGATGTAGTTTTTGTTTTGTTGAGTCGCAAGTTGATGGAAAGTTTGAGTACCGAAAACTTGAGTAAAAGAGCATGGCAAAGAATAAGTGTGGGGTCCCCGAACCCTCTTGATATTTAAAGATGCTACTAGCTAGGCCTAGAGGCCACAGGAAGTATTTCTATCTCTTACTTTCAAGTTCACTTTGGGTACAAAATAGAATTTTAAGTGTGGGGTGGGAAAATTCCTAATTTTGGGCTCCATTTAAAAAAATTTTATGTAAGATAGTCTTTTTGGTGCTATAGTTTATTGCATGGTGCAAGTGTTTTAGTAGTGTAAGCATGTTGACTGAGTGAATTGCTACTTCTGAGACTCCTAGGCTCATGATTATGACTCATGTACTTGTTGGATTAAATTTGAATTCATGCAATTGTTTGGTTGAGACTATAATGATCCTATGTGAGTCAATCATGTTCCATGTGCATGTGAGGTGTTGTAGATTCCTTGTTGCATGTGATGTCTAGAACTTTCCTGGCGTGTGTGTAAAGCAAAATAAAGAATGTAAGTTAGGGAGATGATATAGGCATTTATTTCATACCCTTGTATTTACCTTCGATTTCACCTACCCTAAGTACTTAATTCCAATAAGCCCCATAGTGCCTTTAGCTTTTCCTTTGGCAGTCGTATATGTAGCCTAATCTCTTCTTTTATTGACCTTAAATTTGATCCAAAGCTCCTAGGAATTTTAGTATATATTTAATTGAGTAAAGAGTGAGAAATAAGAGGAGAAAGGGTGAAATTGAAGCCCCTCAATGTTACCTATTGGTGTTCAAAAAGTTGTTATATGTTGTGGTAAGGAGTTGGGTAATGAAAAGAGTAAGAATTTGTTCAAATTGAATAAGTTGTGCATAGAATACTCTACCACAGTGCTGAGAATGAGCTTAATGAGATGGGTTGAAAACAAAAGAAAAGGGTAGACAAAATGGTATAACTTGGTTGTTGGAGATTAGTTTTAAATGAATGATGTAGTGTATTAAAGCTCTTAGGGAAGATAGTCATTATTTTCTAAATAGTTCCTACCGTTCTTTAGCTTACATTACAACCCGAAAAATACCTAATTGATCCTAAGTTCATCATTCTGATGTTAGTGAAGTACTACTCTAAGGGACAGCCTATGGTTCATTATGTGTAACTTGTGAATTCTTTTTGAGAGTGAGCGTAAATTGATTCTTGTACCCATTGTGTTATAATTTGTATTTATATGAGTGATTATGGGTAACTCTCTTATTGTGAGGTCACATGTTTGATAAATGTGGTTGATTTGTAACAATGTCTTGTATTGACCAATTAGCAAGAGTTTGCCAAGTTGGTGAGTCAAGTCTTGAGGCTAGGATGTTCTGAAATAGGATTCTTGAGCATTCAATTAAGTAAGTAACATGCAATGTGAAGAAACTTGCATTCTGTGTAGTCATTGTAGTACTAGCTTTAAAGTATTAATTGTAGTAGAAGTGTGGAGTCTCTTCAGCTCATGGTGTTTATAGTGAAAAGTTGTTCGAGGAAGAACACGGCTTTAAGTGTGGGTTGGTGATGTTGGGTGTATTTATGCATTCTAACATTGCTATATTAGACTATTTAGCCTTGTATTGAGGATGATTCATGTGTTTAATGTGTTGATAATAATATAAATGTGCATCTAAGCGTCCATGTATGTGTTTACAATATTTAATGGTGTTTTCACACGAGTTTTTATTCAAATTGATCATTAAGAATTCAACTGAGAAAACTAGTATGACTAGCTTGAGCTAGGTATTTGTCTAGTTTATCGTGTTGGGTTCTAAGGTGTTTAATGAGTTCCTAAGGTTATTATTGTGCATTTATATGTGAAACAACTTGGTAATAATTTTCAAGGGTCAATTGGATCAAGACAAGAGTCAAAGAAATAACCTTAAGATAAATGTGAGCAAGCCTAGTCTTAGCTCGTGTTTCTAGTTCATCGTCTTGGATGTTGTGTTGTTTTCATCTCTAAATAGTTGTGTTTAATTCTATAGGATGCTTGGTGAATGTATTATGATTATATATGAAGGATATATAAGCTTCAAATAAAATGGAAACAACTAGAAAAGGCTTGGAATGGATCAATGAAAGCACAATACACAAACTAGACACAATTTGGATACCTGGAATACCCAGGGAGCGTGGGGGCCCTTGGGAATGTCCTATTGGCACGTGAGATACACCAAAAGATTCACAAGGGACCCAAAATAGTGACCCACCACAATATGGTCTTAATAGCTATGAAGGAGGTACCGTATCGCAGTAATGAGCCAATCGGCAGTTGTCAAGTCCAGTAACTCACCGCGATTACACCACGTCGCAAACTAATATAGATGAATACTTTAGTGCGATGTGATGATGATTAAAATCAGAAAAACTATGCCCAAATGGAAGATAACAATGTGGAAACCTAATCCTATTCAGTCTATGACTTGTCTACTATAAATAAAATGTTTTAAATTTCGTTTACAATATCTTGGAACATCTTGGGAGCATTGACGGGCTGCAACAACTTCATTTTAGGTTTTTATTCTTTAATTTAGCTTCTTTTATGGTTTTAATCATTCATACAATTATTTGGATGTTGATTATGGCTATGAGTGCCTAAAAAACTCCCTTTTCTAGGTTAAAGCAAAGAACATGAGTACTATTGGTTTGAATTAATTTCGTCTTATTTGCTTATCATTATTGGTTGTTTATTTATTCTTAATTTAACTATATGATGGACTGATCACCCGAAAAATACTTCTATTGCCTTCTATGAATAATTACAATGCCTTATATAGGCAGAAAATCTAAAGGGAGAGTACATCTAAGTGTACAAGTGGAAGGTTGAGATTATTCCGACACTTCTGAGTGCTTTCTTTTGAAAAGCAAAATAATTGATTTACTTTATTAAAGCTGTCTGATTGCCTTTAATAAAGCAGATGCCTTTCTTATCTGAAAAGCTGATATGACGTTTATGACATTTTGTCATCTTTCAGAGACAGGATGGGTCCTAGATTCCAATCATGAATAGTGAATTGCCCTTTTACCAAGATAATTCTGGTTCTTTGAACCTCTATCTCTAGAAGGGTCATTTTCCTATTCGTAATAGAGATCTAAGTAGGCCATAGCTATTCCGTGCGGATTTAGCATATCGCCATTGTCATCGCTGTTTCATGTAGATGAAGCTTCGGCAATCAACTGGAGTAATCCTTCAGTGTTGGGTGAACCTTCCTGGCTATCTAGATCAGCCAGAGCCTTTTTGAACTTATCCTTTAGCGCCTTCTTACTGGCAGAGGAACTGGAAGAGGAAACTGTTGATTTCCCTTTGGCAGGAGTCTTAGAAGTGGCAGGCTTAGGAGTCCACCCTTTGATTTTTATCTCCTTGGATAAATGCTGGATCCTGTGCTGTTCTGCTTTAGAGAAATTCCAGGAAATGATATACGAAATTCTCTTCTTTATAAAAAATTTACACATTTAGATGTGCTCAGGTAGAGTAGAACAACCTTCCTTGACCATGAAATCAGGGAGGCGATTAATAAACTGCTGTGGAAGAACATCTTTCGTTCCTCCGAAACATAGCCACCATTCGTAGAACCATCGGGGTATGATAGATTCTACCATGGCTGGACAATATTTAACAAACCAAGTATGACCTGGTCGAACAAATATAAAGTTGAACCACGCTGACTTGTAGTCATACCAGTTGTAGGTTTGTGGCCTGTGAGGCATTGATAATGCTACTGGAGTGTGTAGATGATCTACAAACCAATTAAAAGGGGTTAATACCCTCTTGATTGTGAATTTTGAGTAGCCAATATGTTCGGGATACCGTTCATCCATGGAATGTTCGACCTCAATGGACTCGGTGTCGACTAAAATAGCTTCATAATAGCGGCGAGTTTTGAGTGGATCTTCTGTATCCACAAAGTTATTATTAGTATATACCGACTTGATGAGCTGGTTCAAAGGATAGCCTTCGTATGCCTTGTCTAATGCAATAACAGGACATACTTGAGTTGTAACAAATTTGAATTCTTCCCTTCCTGGGGATGGTAGAGTAACTTTGGCGACTGTTGGGTCTACCGCCTGAGCGAAGGTCTCGGGGGCCTTCATTGCATAGCTCTGTTTTGTCTGAACGGAGGAAGAGCTATCCGTTGGTCCTTTACTTAAAGGTAAATTTGTCTTTAGGTCTACCAACTTTGTAGGTGTTGATGGAGGTAGTTTGGGGAACTGAACTTCTGTTAATGCAGAAAACCTGTTGTGGATTGGAGATTGAATCTCTGTTTTGAGAACCGGCCTTTGAGGAACTGAGGGTCGTAATGGATTTGCTGAGGCTGAGGGAGAGTCAAATGGTCTTGCCATTCTAGATTGTTCTTCTTTGGGGTTTTTCCCCAGATTCACCGGTCTCATGGCCCTGTAAAAATTCTCTTGTTAGAAAATCGGGAAGGGAGTTATTTTCTCCTTTTATAAATTCGATTTGGAAATCAAAGCTAGATAGTAGAGCTTGCCATCTAGCAAATATTTGTTTTGAAACAAGGTTTTTAACATCCTTTTGCAAAATCTCTTTAGCTGATTTACAATCAACTCGTAGGAGAAATTCCTTATTGATAAGGTCATCTTGAAATTTGGTGATACATAGCACTATAGACAAAACTTCCTTTTTGACCGTGCTGTAATTTTTCTGGGCTGTATTCCATATTCCAGAAGTGAATCGAACTAGTTGTTCGGGGGAGCTAATTTCTACCCTTTGCTTCAAGATACCTCCATATCCAATATCCGAAGCATCGGTTTCCACAATCATGAAAGCTTCAGGATTTGGGATACCTAGACAAGGAAGGTTTTGAACTAAAGATTTAATCTTTATAACAGCATTGGTTTGCTCAGAACTCCATGGGACTGGATTTTTCTTAAGACGTTTATAAAGAGGCTCACAGGTCTGCCTAATATGGGGAATAAAATCAGCAACATAATTAAGGCTTCCTAAAAACCTTTGAAGTTGAGTTTTATCAGTAATTTCATTAGGAAACTTGGAGGAGAACTCTATGGCTGTACAAATGGGCTTATGACTACCTTGATGCAAGTCATGTCCTAAAAAACGAATATGAGTTTGAAATAACTTCATTTTTTTAGCACTGACTACTAAACCATTTAATTTTACAATCTTAAAGAATGTATTAAGATGCTTAAAATGGGAATCAATGTTCTCAGAGAAAATTAGTACATCATCAATATACACAATTGACATATAAGAATAATCATTGAAGATATTATTCATGATATTCTAGAATTCAGAGGGAGCGTTCTTAAGCCCAAACGGTAAGACATTCCATTCGTAGTGCACAAAGGGGACATTGAAGGCAGTCTTGTATTTATCTTTTTCAGCAATTTGAATTTGCCAGAACCATGACTTCATATCGAATTTGCTGTAAAGATTGGCCCTATAAGTTCGTTTGAGAAGATCCCTTTTGTTAGGAATCGGATGTCTAATCCATTTTAGGACAGCATTCAATGGCTTGTAATTAATAACAAGCCTAGGAGTTCCTCGTTCCTTTTCTGCACTATTATTTACATAAAATGCAGAGCAACTCTAAGGAGAGTTAGAGGGTCTAATGATACCCTTTTGAAGAAGATGGTTTATTTCTGTTTTGCAGATTTCCATCATTTCTTGATTCATTTGGATTGGTCTGGCCTTCGTAGGAATATGTTGTTCGTCGAAGCCAGCAATGTAAGGAAGTTCAACGAGATGCTTCTTGCGTTCCCAAAATGCATTAGGCAATTCGGAGAAAATCTCGTTTTCGAACTTCTTTTGGAGAAGGGTTATTTTGTTGATCATCTCCGGGGGTTTTAAAGTTTGCTCAATATGTTTGAGCTGAACTTCCTGTTTAAGAAAGCAAAGATGAGAGGATAAGCGGTTTATTTTAAACACAGTTTCCTCCTTAATGCGTTGTCCGTCTTCTTTTGAAAGGGGACGAAGCAGGGGAAAGAATAGCTCAGTATCCAAGAGGTTCGAGCGAATACCATCATAATCGCTCCAATAGGGGCGAATTTGGTTAACGAAAGGTATTCCAAGAATGATATCTTCAGTGATATCGTCAGTAGTGACAAAGTCGTTAACAAGGCAAATGCCATTGTTACAGACATAAGCTTTAGGAAGCTCATAACTAATTTTCATTTTTTCTCCAGTAGCAGAATATAATCGAGATTTACTCTTCTGGAGGTACCTGGTAGGGATAAGGCCTTTGACAATACAGTTACTGTCTGCGCCGGTATCGAATAAAGTGACTCTGTTTAGAACAAAGTCTTTGTCAATGACAATTTTTACAACGATATGTTCGTTGTAAGCTTTAATGGCGGAAATGGCCTTTCCAGAGGAAGATGGAGCGTCTTCTCCAGGGAAAAGATCAGGTCCTTGAAGGTGATCAGTAGGACTGATCGGAAGATATCGTGCCGCGACAATAAATCAAGCGCTACATGGGAGGCAACCCATCATTTTTAATCGTTTTGTTTTACTAAAAGTTGTTTTTGTTAAATAAAAATCCAAAAAGAAGAGTCGAGCCACGACCAAAACTAAGGCGCTTGGTGGGAGGCAACCCATCGTTCTAATCATCTTTTGTTGTTTTTGAGTAAGTGTAGGTGCAAAACGTATAAAAGAGGAGATTGGTCCCAAATTTTGATTTGAACATGTGCCATGTTAAAGGTGGTAAGTTAGGAATGAAGGAGCAAAGGCAATAGACAAGGCAATGCCTATGTGAATCTACGCAACAAACAAGGCAAGGCCTATGTAAATCTAGGCAACGGACAAGGCAAGGCCTATGCTATAGCCTAAGCTCTCTGAATCGACAATGCCATAGCATAGGCGCCGCCTATGCTCAACTAGGCAAAGCTAAAGGCGCCGCCTATGCCATTGCCTAAGCTCTCTGAATCTACAATGCCATAGCATAGGCGCCGCCTATGCCCAACTAGGCCATAGCATAGGCGCCGCCTATGCCCAACTAGGCAAAGCATTAGGCGCCACCTATGCCAAGCATAGGCAAAGCATTAGGCGCCGCCTAACCTTACTTTTTGGTCTCCTAACCCGATTTCACATGGGTCAAAACCGACCCAAGCCTTGGTCTATAAATAGAACCTTAATCTTAGAACAAAATGCACTTGTTTGCTCAACCTAGGCGCCGCCTAACCTTCCCAAATCTCTCAAAACTTTTCTTTTTGCTCATCTACCCTTGCAAGATCATCTTCCGAATCCATCACCAAGTAAGTTCTTCTTTTATATTCCGTAGTTGTTACATTACTACGCTTATAATGGTATTTTAAATTTTAAAGTGGTGTTGATGATTAGAATGTGGTTGATTTGTTATGATACATCTAGTTGAGTGAAAGAATACGTGTGGGTGTTCTTGACTTGGTTCCGACTTGTATTTGATTTTGATACATTGTCATACTTTTGCGAAATCAACATGGTGAAGTTAATTGCATAATCATCAAAATTGAATGCTTGAATGTTTGAATGACTCGTTCATCGAGATAAAGATCATGATTGAATACAAGCATGAGATGTTGTGATTATTTCTATGCCATAACTCGATTCAATCTCTATGTAGTAGTCTTGTTCAAAAAGTGCATCAATCCAAACATGAAAGAATAGTCAAGATTACATGAAATAGAGTTGGACAAGATAGTTAAGATGACATGAAAGTATGACTGTGCTAAACGTGTTGTTGGAATGTATCGCCTATATGTATGTCGATGAAGTCTGAGTAATCGACATAACTCACTTAATTAGTTTGTACCAACAAAGTAAGTGTGGGGTGGTGCCACTATTGCTTGTTTGTCAATTAAATCTTCCGAGATGAGCTAACATGAATCTATTTTAATCTCAGGAAGAATGGCACCAAAAGGACGACAAGGAGAAGAAAAAGCGTCCACCTCACAGAAAGGTAAGAAAAGGGGGAAAAAAGAGCAAGCTGACTCCTCCTCGCTGCAAATACCGCAACGCATGTTCGGGATAAAGTGGGTCCTAGAGGAGGAAGGAAAGGAGTAGTACAAGAACAACAAAGTGAAAAAGTATGTTCACGTTCAGTTGATACAGAAGGAGAGTCTAGCGAAGAGAGAACCTCGCATTTTGGCTAAAATCATGGCGCTAAATCTTGATTTCATTTTTCGAGACATGGGAGAATGCAATCTTGATCTAACGCGAGAGTTTTATGCAAATTGGTCCCCAAAGACTACCGGAAGTGAAGTGAAGATTCGGGGCCAAGTTTTGCAACTGAATGCAGAGTTCTTCAACACTTTTCTGGGTCTTCCATCTGTAGATCCATCACCGCTCAAGGAGCTTCAACAAAGACCTCCATACAGGGCAATCAGACACACACTGTGCGGAACAAGATCAATGGCACGCTGGAATCGTCATAAGGATACCGGTCGACACAACACCTTCCCGTATGCTTCCCTGAATAGAGAAGCTCGAATATGGTTGAGGATAGTCAACTCTTGCCTCATTCCTGGGACACAGTACACAAAGATCACACGTGATAGAGTATCTTGGTGTACGCTCTGATGACTAATATTCCCATCAACATTGGTGCGGCTATACGATCATCAATGCATAAGGCTAGGCTGCACAAGAGGTCCCATTTCAGCTTTGGCAATTTGTTGACTGTGATATTAAGGAAGGAAGACATTGAAGAGGAACCTGCAGATCATAAGCTTCCGCACAACCCGAAGAAGGTTGATCTGACAAAGGTTAAAGATTCTGAAACTATGCATGGCGTCAACCTGACCACTGCAGAAAGACATGCTCGCGATGAAAACTTCTTCCGCCATTTATATGGCATGACGAGGTTTACCATGATGAGTGGGGGTCGTGTTCCAACTGATGCAGAGCTCCAGCAGTTGGATTATGACTACCCGATGAATGAGCATGCGCGGGCTATGTGCGGAGTAGGGGTACATTTTGAGGAACCTCTCGATGATGACGTGTCGACTGATGATGATCGTCGAATGCCAGACTCAGATGTGGAGGAGAACTCTGATGACGACGACTCTGATAATGATTCCGATGCAGGGGGTATGACCCCAGACATAGAGGAGGAGTCCGACTAATTAGGTTTTCCTTATTTATTTTCCACTGAGGGCATGTGTCCCATCTAAGTGTGGGGTGCTGGTATTTGTATGCTGTACTTTTTTGCCTACATTTATTTATGTTTGTTTGATTTTGTCATAATTAGTAGTTAGTAGTTAAATTTTCAATTTTTTTTAGATTTTGCATGAAGTGCATGAAATTGTTCTGATAGGCGGTATAGTATTATGACAAGAGTTTGTGCTAAAATCATTACTATTGAGACGTTTAGGCTCTAAGTGTGACTCACTATGTGATAAGTGTGTGGTTTAATTCCTTCATTTGTTGGGTCAAGGGTCTATACTGCTCTCAATAAAGTTGACCATGTGCCTTGTGTGTGTGAGGTAATAGTATATTCTGTGTTGTGGCTGATGCTAGAACTTGCCTGGTGTGTGTGTAAAGCGAAATAAAGAGTGCAAGTTTAGGAGATGATTTAGGCATTTCTTTGGCAGCCTGTGATTGTTTACCTTCTTTTTACCTACTCTTGTACATTATCATAGTTAACCCCCTTTGAGCCTTTAGCTATCTTTGTTTTTTTTGACAGCCTCATATGTATCCTGCTCCATTTTTTTTTCAAGACCATAATTTGATCCAAATTCCTAAGCGCTTTAACTTGTAGAGTCATGTGATAAAATAAGAGGAAATTGGGTAAGAGTGATGCCTCAGAGTGTATTGGTACTTGAAATTGTTGTGAAAAAGAATGGCTATCATAGAGGTGTTTTATAAAAAAATAAATAAATAAATAAATAAATAAATCAAAAAAAAAAGAAAAAAATATAAAAAGTTAGTTCTGTTTATAATTGAATAACAAGACAAGTGAAAGGGGTGGTAGATGAACGGAAAGTAGAGAGGTTGTTTAAAAGAAAAGTGTTAATGGCATAATGTGATGTATTAAAGCGTTTAGGGAACATAGTCACTATTTCTGGCCAAATTAGTCCTACATGTCCCTTAACCTACATTACAACCTGTAAAAGACCTACTTGATCCTAAGCTTAGCATTCTGATATTAGTGGAGCATGACACTAAGGGCAAGCCTATGGTCACCAGTTGCAACATATGAATTCTTTGTGAGAGAGAGAGCAAGGAGAGTCTTATACCATGTTCCGAAAAATACAAAACTTGTGAGTGATTATGGGTGATATATTATGTGAGACACATTGTTGATGATTGTTGGGTAGTCTTGTATGATTCTTTGTGCCTTAACTTGTGGATACGAATTAACCATCATCACGAGTCTATGTTGGAGGTTGAATTGTTTCTAGTAGTGATCAAGAAAACTACTCTTTGTTAATGATTGTCGTGCATGTCTTGTTGAACATTTTGTGTTGTTACTGCGAAATTCTAAGTAGATGTTTGCATGGACGTAATATTTTGTTCGAGGACGAACAAAGCTTGAAGTGTGGGGTGGTGATGTTGGGCGTATTTATACCCCTAAGAACCATAATTTACCCATATTTTAGGCTAAGTTTGGAGGATAAAATATATAATTCCTGCACTTTTAGTCCATTTTCCTGTAGGTGAGCTAACCTATGTGATTAGCATGTTTTCAGGCATTAATGATGAAGATTTCAGCACTTTGTGGACTTTTGGACAGCAAAGGAAAACTTCACGTAAGAAGGAAGGCAGCTTTTGGAAAATTGTGGACTGAATGTGATGCATGGAGAATCTGTCCCGGGCAAAATCAGTATTTCTTAATACTTAGGGGTGCAGCAGTAACCTAGTAGGACTAGGACAAGGATGTTATAAATACCTTATTTGCTGAATTTTTCAGCAGGCTATTCTATTCGATTGTCATTCATTCAATTTCTTTTCATTCGACACTTTACAGAGAAAAACGCTACCCTTGGGGAAAACGTCCAGAGGGCAAAAACATCAACCTTGTTTTGACGCCACACTCATCCCCATCGTGAGATTATTCTAGCTTTGGTACGATGATGATGTCTATTGTGATTTCCGTTGCACTCATGAGTAGCTAAACTTCTCTGTTAGGGTTATGGAAGCCTTGTGATATACTATCTATTACTATGAGTTTGTGAATTCTTGATGCGTATGCTACTTATATCATTACTCTCTTTGTTTTAATTGAATTCTTGTGGTTGCAAACATATAGAATACGCTAACATAACATTAACTTGTTTAAGAGAAAAGTTACATGTTTGGAAAAGAGAGTGTGACAAGGAAATAGGGCTACCAACCCCTGTTTACACATTAATGCCTTAACCGAATTAATTTCTTGGAGAGTTCGTACCAGTAGTTATACGCTTTAGGCTCGAGAGAGGTAAAGTGAAATAATCCTTGATGGTTGAGAAACACTAGGATTTACCATTAGAATACGAATCTCTATAAGTGCATGCATGTCTGAATTCCGCATTACTCATAGTTAATAGATACGTAGAACTCATAAGGTGGACATAACCTTAACTTATTATTCTCTGTGATTAACTCTTACTAAACAAAGCATTCCTTCGTTACTTTACTATTACTAGTTCACGCCATAAATTAAATCCCCCCTTTCTGTAGAATTTTCGACCAACAGTCTACTAATAGTTACATACTTAGTGACCAAGTATTCCCTGTGGGATTCGACACCTAACCCAGTTGGGTTCTATATTTGACAGCGATCGCTTACACTCTTACGAGAGCTGTAGTTTGGGCGTTATCAGTGATGATTAGGGCTAAAAAATCATTGGACCCGTTGTCCTAATCAGTACAAAATAGCACCTGCAAGTTTGTTACATAAGACGACAAAACTGTGCAGACAACGCGTGCCAGTTGTACTGTACCTTGCACATCGAGGGACCTGGTCCCTTGAAGTTAGTTGCTCATCATCAAAACTACATATAGTTATTTTCCCTCTTTTTGATGATGATAAACCAACCATACAATTTTGGGCATCAATGAACATTCATCACATTTAATCATTGTGATTACCACCTGAAGATGAATGTTCCCCCTATCATCATGCTTCTTCCATCGTGAAACATAGGGACCTGGTACCTTGTTGTCATTTGCAGCAAAAACTGCAATTGCTTCCCCCTGTCACTGTGCCTTATCATTTTCACATTTAGCACATCACTTCCTTCCCCCTACCAAGGTGGTTTCCCTCTTTTATCAACATTTAGCACATAACATATTTTCTCTTATAAGCATGTCATTGAACTCTACAACTTAATTCACCCAGTACCTGGTCCCTAGTCCACCTGGTACCTAGTCCTACAATATTAACTCACTCCCCGTGCTTGTGGTAAAAAATTTGTAGGCTTCGTGACAACAATAGAGGGCCCCGCATTCATGATAGGTCTCGAGTGAGTCAGGGTTAAATAGTCTATATTGGTCTTTGCAATCGCAATTAAGCTATCGTGAATGCAATGGGCTTTGGTCGGAGATCCTTGCAAACGCAGCAACGTCCCCGTGAGCACGAAGAGGAAAAGATCCTCCATTGTTGAAGCTTGGGGGCTCGAGTAGGGGTGATTTTAAGTAGGACTTAGAGGTTATTACCTTGAATGAGTTTCTAAAGCTTGACTTTATCATTCCACACCACCTAATCCATGATTTTACCTCCAAATCTTTGATTTTCAATTCAAAATTTTAAGGTTTTCTCTAATAAATTAAAACATTGGTAACTTAGTGATTTTAGGGCTAATTTTAACTCTATTTTCTGTGTGATTTCATATTTGAACTCCATGAGTCTTGGGTAACATGATTTTTTCAATAAAATTCTTGATTGATTTTCAAGATGAGACTTTGAACTCGGATTTAAGATGGAATAGTATGGGTATTATTAGCTTTATTTTTTTACATAAAGCTCATATTTGAATAGATTGGATGCGTTCAGAGGCAATTCAGAAGGGAAAAGATTTGATTTGATTCTTTAGACTTTCTGAAGGCAAGTTAAGACTTTTTATTTTTCTCAATGTGTTAATATGGCAGTTATGTGTAAAAAAGAGCAGTGTGGATATTGGGGGTCTTATATAGATGAGATGAGGAACATCTATATGGGTACGGTATATCTGTGAAGGGAATAAAATCAACCCATTGACTGTTTAGACTGCGCTCCTAGAATCTATGATTGTTATACTATATTTGACTAGTAATAGAGTCGCCAGTTCCCTGTATCACTTATATGTATGTTGGTAGCATGGGTTTTTGATATCATATCGTGAAGAATTGTCATGACCCGAACCAGGGCTTGGCCGTGATGGACATCTCAAGTCCGTCGAGGACCAGTGACCACCCCCATTTCCTAGTCAATAGAACACAACATACACTAACATGGACTGAAGTCCAAATATATGACAAGATAGAGTAACATAAGTTTAAAGATTCTATGTTATATCAATAACCACCAACCAATGCCGATAACCAACACCAACTACCAAAACAACACCCAAGTCCACAGTACCCACAAAGCCTCTAACAAAATCGAATACTAATAAAGTATCGGGACATGCCCCAGACCATAGCCAAAAACAAGTCTGAAACAAAGTCTAAGACATAAGAAACCAAAACATGAAATGAAGTCTTTCGAAGGAAGGAAGCTCACCACTTCAAGTCAACTCATGAACTATTCACGAACACCTGATCACTGCACGGAAAAAGGTAGAAGAATTTCCAGCGCCTTCATCACGCGGAGATACAACGTTCGGAGATACAGTAAGCTTAGAACTCAAAATTTTTCAGGAACCAACACCTGGGGTGTTTCAAGAATGTAATGTGATATATGGAATTACTGATAGTCCTAGTTTGAAAAAATTCTGCAACTATGTTATATTTTGCCATCACCACCACCACCTATATGTGTATGATCATGGTTATACTAGTTATTTTCTCTTTCGCCAATAGGAGGATCAGGAAGTTGAGATTATTGAGACATTGGGGTATTTGGAAATTCTCTTCGTGGTCCTACGAGTGGATCTAGATTGGGTTGATATTAATTATTTACTTTATCGCCTTAGAGTCGAATTCAAAGGTGTATATGGACTTTGTAAGTCCCCAATGGGTTCCAACTGGCTATACTGAGGTGGCAGTTGTATACTGGTAGAACATACATGCATTATATACATCATCATCATATTTCTCTATTGTTTTGTGTGAAATGCATCACTTCACGTTGTTTGATTTGGTGTATTTGGTGTATATGAACTGTGGCATCAGTTGTTGTACTCTTGATTTAAATGTCATTGTTTTGCATTTGAACCTTTTGTGTCTAGTTGCTTAGTAGTAATGAACTGTGTTCAAATATCTTTGTATTTATGCATTGTTAGGCTAGGATGGCTTTCCTGGGTACAGGTTAGTAAGTTGTCTTGGATGGTTGGTTTATTAATTTTGTCATCACATTGAAATAGGTCGGTCGACGATGATATTGCGTACAAGTTATTTACTCATTCTGCACCTTATGTGACTGAGTTGGTGATCCTAGAAGATACTCACCCTTGCTATTTTGCTGGTGATCCTAGACGATACTCACCCTTGCTATTTTTCTGCACCTTATGTGACTGAGCTGGTGATCCTAGACGATGAGCGATGTTGTGTTGGTGACTACTTGTGTGAATTTTTGAGGTAGTGTTTTTAATCCCAGCCGACTTGGACCCTCCTTCTATCTTTGTTTATGCCTAATTTATGCATGCAAACTTTATGGACCTTTGGTTGTTATACTCTTTATTGGAGGCTACCGGACCTGAGATTATTTTGGTTTATGCACCAAATTCATTAAGATGTTTCGGAGATTATCTTAGGTTTTGGTTTATCGTTTTATTTCTTCCATTTTATTTTAGTTCAGTATATTCTTTTAGTTGGGTTCATGGCTTAGTTCAATAAAATTTCTCCTTTTTACCAAAAGAAAAAAAAAGTTACTACACCAAATCAAAAGCAATGATGTTCATAATCTAAGGTACTCTTTTATTTTCTTTGGATGAACTTATTACTTAAGAACTAGTCTCAGGTGATGAAAGGTTAAACAAAAGAAAAAACATAAAATAGGGTGTTGATAGTAAAATGAATTAAAATTTCAAATCTAATCTACCAGGATATGAAGACGACTAAAAGAATAATTTAAAAAATTTTAAATTTTTGGATATAGTAAAAAGATTAAATGTACGGCCATGTTTACTGTTATTTGAATAACATCATTAAATGTACAATTTCGAAAAGTGTATCCAGTTGCAACACCTCAAAGACTTCCTATTGCAGTTTCATACTTGGCCTTTATAACCACCAGGGATCAAACCCCGAACAATTTTCTGGAAATAAGTTACAGAAGGCTTCAATTGTTTGTCGCTATTGATACAGTTTATTTAAAGACCAGCCCGGCGGTGTAAACTGTCCCCTACTGATACAGGGAAGTGCAGACCACACAAAGTCAATTGTATGCAACTTCACCTTTTTATTTTTTAACAAGGCGTTTCCATGACTTGCCCATACCCTCTACTAAACACGATAGTTCATGTTGTTTTGCCAAAGCTCCCCTTCAAACAGTTCTAATAAAAAAAAAATCTAGGATACTATTCAAGTAGATCACTCCATTACTATTCCAGTAGATCTTCATCCTGTCAACAAGAGGTTGACCATGAAGAAAGCAAGTATGATTTGTAGTTTCCTGTGCAATTCCCACAACAAGACATAAAGTTAAGGATACCTGCTTCAGTTGGGTCTGCAATATCCCTTGCTCGCTTTTCTATAACTCGAATAAACTCATCTGAGCTTAAACTTCCATCACGATTTGTATCGAAAACATGGAAGACAAGTTCTATCATGTTGTCAGTGAGAGAGATTCCACATACCTGTTCAATACTTTGTCAGAAGAGACTTGAGAACTAAATGAGCATCTAACATATAAAGTAATGTTCCAGTTAAAACACATAACACAAACAAATTTAAGGTTGAGGAATTGCAGGGTATAGGTGAAGTGACACTGGGGAGCAATGAAACAGTATGTGGCAAAATCCCCATATCTGACATCGCAAGCTTCAAAGGGGAAGGGCGCTATGTCAAGAATTATGATGGGAGAGGCAGGTTCTAGCTCAATTGAACCTATGTGCAACCCTAAAATCAGCCCTAGCAAGGAAGAGATCCAACAACAAGATCAGGAACTGATTCAGGAGACTATTAAAGATAAGAATTGGGCAGGACGATCTTCGCAAAATCGTATTGCAGCTAATGGTATAGCACTCCAGATTGTGGCTCAGGTGGTGATAGATGGGAAAACTAAGGTTACTTCAGAGGAGGAGGACATAGAAGAGTATACAAAGGAGTGGAACAATGCTTTAATTCTCTAAAAATGGGAAATATCCCAAATTTTGCTTACATGAAACCCTAAATAGCTAGAGATTGGAATAATGTTCCACTGCCTGACCTTTATTTGATGAAGGGTACTATATAGTTAAGTTTTGAGGCTTACAAGACAGATGATATTCTTTTCTCTGGGCCATATTCTATGAATGGAATGCCATTGTGTTTGAAGATGTAGATTCCCAACATTTAATTTCCAAAAGGAATTTCCTAATACAACACCCCTTTGAATTGTTGGGGACAGGACATTGAGTAAAATTGTGAGTAGAATGCGTGAAGCCATTATTGCAAATGAATGCACGAAGAAACAAACCAGAATCTCTTATGCAAGAGTTCTAGTTGACATGAACATCACACAGGAGCTCCCAAAGGAGATTGAAATCGTTGATCCTACTGGCAGGGTTTTTACTCAACCAGTATATTATGATTGGAAACATCTGTTTTTCCATTCTTGCTTACAGTATGCCCATGTTTGCAAAGGGGAAGACAAGAAACTGCCTCCGCTAGACTGCTAGAGTTGATAATGCTAAACCAATGGAAAAATTTTAGAATGGGAAACCAGGGGTTCAAGGTGATAGAAGGATAGTGCAGAAGTGGATGGGGAAAGAATGTGAATGATAAAGCTAGTAGTTAAGCCATACAAGAAATGATATAACCAGCAACTGTAACTCATCAGAATACTCAACAAAATGTAACTACAATGGGCACAGGGATAATGACTCCTAGCAACACTGCTAGCAGCTGCGCAACTCCTACAAGTGGGATGGGAAGCACGCGATATGCTGAGTTAGTGATGCATGGATCTATAAAGGAGCATATGGCGCCTGTCATGAAGATTCAGAACTATTTCTCCCCATTGACACAGGAGAGTGTGGTAGATAAGGAACTGGGAAGACCTCCAGATAGAAGGAACTTGCAAACTTCTCTATGAAATGGCTAGTGCGGAATGTGAGGGGTCTGAATAGACCTCTCAAACAAAGGGAGATGGGGGGTTATCTGAAGAAACATAATATTAGTTTAGCTGGATTACTAGAAACTAAGGTCCAAGCACCTAAGTTTCAAATTAGTATTACTGGTTGTGCCAAAGGTTGGAGCTTTATAAATAATTATAGTGCTGATGCAAATGGTCGTATTTGGATCATATGGAAGGAAGCAGATGTATGTGTGTCAGCAGGAGGTCCATTGTCGATATATTCATTGTCAGATTAAAGATAGGAACTCAGACTTCACTAGTGCACTAACTGTAGTCTATGGCAGTAATAATAAGGAGGAGAGGATAGCTCTATGGGAGGGCATCACTAGAATAGGGGCCACTATAGTTGTGCCTTGGTGTATCTGTGGGGACTTCAACTCCCCTTTAACTATTAAGGACAGGGTGGTTGAGCAGCATATAACTGAGAATGAAACTTTAGATTTCTAGAGAGTTTGAATATGGTGGATATGAAGGCTACAGGTAGACATTTTACTTGGACTAATAAACATGTTTGGAGCAAGATAGAGCACTATGCAACGACTTGTGGGTGATGCAGTATGGAGGTATATGAAACACCCTCCTTGATTCCTGGTTTCTAGGCAAGATACGACTTAGGGGAACGAGTCGTACACTTGGGTACGGGTGGTATGGTCCAGTCGTATGCCTGTATGCCTGACTGATTGGTTGGTGGGATGGATTTAGTTACTGGAATGGGAACGATTTGGGTGGTACGAGTCGTATCGACGTATACGGGTTGTTTGGTTACTTAACCTTAGACTAGGTAACTTAACTTGGATCTGAGTACAAGTGGCTCACCATGAGTCATAAGTCAGGGTACGAGTTGTACAATGGACTCGTATAGTGGTCAATGTTCAAACCTCCTGAAATTCTATTCTGCCAGGGTACGGTTTATGGGTACAAATCGTACACTTGGATACGACATGAGTTTGGGTGTGTCGTACCTTGGACAGTGTTGGGTCCAAGTGGGAAAGCTAGGGTACAAGAGGTGGGTACCACTCGTACAGGATGGGTATGACTCCTAAGGGTCAGTCGTACCCTATCACGGGAATTAAGTGCAGTTTAAGTAAGGGCAATCTTGACATTTCCCCACTTATCCTAATGAGGTCTCACGACTTATATTGCACTTGAGAGGTTATTTGCCTTACTATTCTATTCTTGAACACTTGGAAAACACTCTTAAATCCTCTCTAAAGTTCTTGGGCAATGGAAGTTAGGGTTTCATCTTAAGGAGTAAATTAGGGCTTGTCTTGGTGATTTCTCTCCATCGTCATCTTGGTTTAAGGCATGTTCTCTTCCCTCATTGTTAGTTCCAACTAAAGACATGAATTTTATACAATGTTTTCATGGTTTGACTATTGGATGGTTTTGGGTTTACAAATATAATATGGGGGTTATGGTTATAAATGCTTGGTCATGGATTTCCCATATTTTAATTATGCTTTTATATGCATTAATGGCGTTTTGGATAATTGGTTGCATGGGAATGGTTGTTTGGTAATTGGCTTTGGCTTTGGAAATACTATGCCCCCAATGTGTTTGATAAAATGCCTATAACAATGTTTTCACCATATTATTGGGTTTTCAATGGAACTTATGCATGGTTTAAACTTGGTAATGGAACCCTAAATGATATGAATGGTTAAAATAGTTTTTGGGAATCATTTGGCTTAATAAACATACTTGTGGAGTACAAGGGAATCCCCCAAGTTAATATGGTAATGAATACTCGTGGGGTACATGGAATTCCCCAAGTTAATTGGATAATAGGGTCTATGGGTACATGGGAATCCCTTGACCACTAAAAGGTTTGGGCTAAGGACAATACTTCCAAGTTATAGTCGGTATGATGATACCACTACTAATAGCCTTGGTTAATAATAATGGAATAATGGTTAGGTTGGAAATTGATTTTAATTGGGCAATAATGGCGGGGTGTAAAAGCTAACCGTGAAGGTGAGAGTCCTATGAATGAACACCGGAAACTCATGTTTGCCGACATGAGGGGTAGGTCATGGCAACCTTATATTATACTCATGACGTACACGGCAATCCTCTAGGTACGTTGTACATATGTATTAGGGAGAGTGAAGGGTACATGAGAATCCCCGACTCTTATAATATCTCCGGTTCATACGGCTACACGCATCGGGGCCCGTTCAGGGGTTACACTGGACCCATATAGCCAGTGGGTGGTTTTAGGATGGTTAAGCTTCGCATACCCAGGTTAAAGGTTTTAAATGCATTCTAAACTCGGTTCTCTTTCCCGGCATGGTTATATATATATGTATGGGTTGTGTGCACATGGATGGTTTTACTTGATTTTCTTAAATGGCATTATTTTATCTTTATCCTGAGTTCATGCTAGCGCATACCTGCTAACTTTTCTTCGGGCGATTGTATCCCCACGCGATGCAGGAACCGGCCGTTCTACACCTCCTGCTTAGCATTCGGACATTCGGGGGTTAGCTTTGGATTGAAGTGGTGAGCTTTCATCTTTTGGGAAGGCTCCATTTCATAGATGTTATTTCATACTTCGTATTCTTTTGGTTAGAGGCTTTTGTGGAACTACTATGGGTTGGAATGGGCGGAATCAGTATGGGTGTCAGCTTTAGTATTGGCATTGGTATTGGGGCTGACATCATTGGACAAAATTTCTCACTGTTCCACCGTATTTCATTTTGGGATTATATATTTAATTATTTATGGAACTTATTTGGTTATGGTCCGATTTATGGTTTTGGTTTGGCTTGGTATGATTGGACGATTGGTATGGGAAGGTTGGACTCGGTTGGGTCGGTCACGGTTGTGATCCTATCCAAGAGTCTTCATGTGAGCTGTTACGCTATCTTGTTATATGCTCGAAATTCAGCCAACTCACGACAGGCGGCTAGAGGTTAGGTTGAGTAGCGGGGGTGGTCTCCAGTCCCGATTGGACTTGGGATGCCTATTACGACAAGGCCCCGGGTCGGGTCGGGTCGGGTCGGGTCCGTATAACAACTCAGTTCCTTGAGAATTACTTTTCTGACCACTCACCTATCCACGTTGAAGTCATGATGGGAGGTTCTCATCATAGGAAACCTTTTAGATTTATAAATGCACTTGCTGATGAGGAAAGGCTCTTCCCTATGGTTGAGACTATATGGACTATGCACATTACAGGAACTAGTATGTACAGAGTGTGAAAGAAGCTGCAGTTGTGTAAGGAGCCACTGAAATAGCTGAGAAATGGGAACTTGGGGAGTATAGAAAGGAAATTGATCAAGCTAGAGACAATCTGCAAGCTAGTCAATCAGATCGCACTGACTCAGACCTGATGCAAAAAGAGACCTTAGCCAACCAGGAGCTTCAGAAATGGCTTGGGATTCAAGAAAATGTATTTAAACAAAAATCTAAAGCTCATTGGATAGAAGAAGGAGATGGGAATAGTAACTATTTTTTTCAAGTGCATGAAGGCTAGGGAAAGTAATATTACTATTTAAGTGTTGAAAGGAGGAAATGGAAGATTGCTGCATAAATCTAGTGACATTGAAAGTGAAGTGCTCCAATTCTATAAGGGATTGCTTAGGTCTGCAGCCTCAAGACTTCACACAGTCGATATTACTAGTGTGAAACCGGGACCAAGCCTCACTATTCACAAGCAACAGGAGATGTGTAATCATTTTGCAAGAAATACAAGATGCATTGTTCAGCATTGATAGTAATAAAACCTCTGGAATTGATGGATTTACAGCATATTTGTTAAGAATACTTGAAGAATCATAGAGAGTAATGTGCAGGAGGCTGTGCATGAATTTTTTCCAGATCATAAGCTACTCTGGGCCACGTACAACACTGTAGTAACTTTGGTGCCAAAGAATTCTCAACCTGAAAGACCTATAGCATGCTGCACTATCATTTATAAAATCATTTCCAAGGTGATCACATATAAAATTCAAGGTGTGTTAAATGGAATTGTGGGACAAAGTCGATCAACTTTTGTACCAGGAAAACTCATCTCAGATAATATCTTGCTTAGTCATGAGCTGGTGAAGGGATACACTAGAAAACAGATTTCACCTAGATGTATGATGATAAAGGTAGTTTTACAAAAAGCTTATGACTTTGTGGAATGGCCATTTATTGAACAAAAGCTCAAGGAACTGGGATTCCCACAGAGGATGATCTCATGGATTATGGTATGCATTCAGACGGTAAGCTATACTTTTCTTGTCAATGGTACACTGACTAATACAATTCAAGCTAAGAGAGGGCTACATATTTGGTTTGGTTGTGGAATACTTGAATAGGTGCCTACATGGGTTGAAAATGGAGCCTGCATTCAACTATCATCCTAGATGCAAGAAGTTGGGAATAACTCACTTATGTTTTGCTGATGATCTCTTGTTATTCACTAGAGGAGACTTGAACTCTATAATGCTTTTGAAGGCGAAGTTTGATATGCTTTTTGAAGCTTCTGGATTACGGGCCAACATTAATAAAAGTCAAGTGTACTTTCGATGTATGAAGCTGCATACACAGACTATCATTTTGAATGCTCTGGGCTATGAAAAGGGTGAGCTTCCTTTTAAATGTTTGGGAATTGGGAGTACCTCTCAATGTGAGCCACTGGTGGAAAAGATTACTTCAAGAATTACTACATGAATGGCTAAGTGTCTTTCTTATGCAGGAAGACTACAACTTATCAGGTTTGTTTTATTTGGTGTACAGGCCTATTGGTCTCATCTGTTTTTAATGCCAAAGAAGGAAATCAAGTTGATAGAGGCCACTTGTATGAGCTATCTATGGTCAGGGGATGCTATTATTACAACAAAGCCCTGGTGACTTGGGAGAAGATATGTCTACCTAAAAGAGCAGGAGGATTAAACTTGATAAATCTACAAATATGGAATCATGTTAACTATATGCAAGCTATTATGCGCCCAAAATCAGCATAAGGAAAAACTATGGATTGCATGGGCACACATCTATTATATAAAGCAGCAGAATATTTTTTAGCATGGTAATATCTAAACAGGCAAATTGGATGATTAGAACAGTTTTTGCAATGAGAAGTTGCTGGCAGATGCTTGGGGATACTAATCAACTGATGATGCACAGGAACTTTCAGATAGCCAAAGCTTATAAGAAAATGAGAGGTGAGGTAGCAAATGTCCCATGGAGTAAGATGATCTGTCAGAATGTAGCTGAACCAAAGCATGTCTTTATTCTATGGCTCTGTATGCATGGCAAACTCAGAACAAAAGATCAGTTAGTGAAATGGGGCCTGACGATGGATGCTTCTTGTGTATTCTGACAGACAACCTGGGACAAGGAATCATCTATTTTTAGAGTGCACTGTTACTAGAGGAATCTGGGACACTATTCTCCTATGACAAGGATGGCAAGGATGTCCTAAGGACTGGGAACTCATGTGGACTTGGGTGGAGAAGCAAACAAGAGGCAAAACACCCTCGTGGGACTACTCTGAAGGCTAGCATGGCTGCAGTATTACGTAAAATCTGGATTGAGAGAAACACTAGGATTTTTCAGAAAAAGACTGCTACAATGGAGGATTTGGTTAGAGGCCTGAAGTTGATACTTTGCATTAGAGATGGAGCAAATCCAAAGCTGTTTGGCCATATTATGTCTCTCTAGGCTGTTGGAGGTTGTGTTTGCATTTTTTTGTTGTTTCAATTGGAATAGGGTAGATTTGAGAAGGGGATGATTAGTTATGTCACGCCTTGGATTTGTAATGTTGTTACTTGGTAAATAATGAAAGTTGTTTAATTGCCAAAAAAACAAAGAATTCAAAAAAGAAGAGCGATAAGTTTAAAACTGAATAGAACAATGCATCCTACACCAAGGAAAATCCTGAAATGACTTCAAGGTGAAGAGGGAAAATATTAATCCAAACAAGGAGTTGAAAAAGATAAAAAGACATGCATGCATACATGGAAAATACTGACTGAAAGGTGGAAGAGAGCAACAAAGAGTACATACTTGAGAAGCAGCTCTTTTAAAATCACTTCTAGTCAAAAGACCATTCACTTGCCCAAAACAGAAAAGTGCCAGTGAAAACGGATGCAACTTTTTGCGCAGCTCAGCAAAACTTTTGAATTCCTCAAATGAAATCCGAATATGACTTAGTTGTGGCTCCTTATCTAAATCATCAACTCGATCAAGCAACTTGTTTAAGTACTTCAAATCAGCAGAAGCAACCATGGACAGGGCAAAATCCTTTGCTGAAATGGTCCCCTGAAACTTGTAATCATAGTGGGCAAACTCCAATTTTAGCATCTGTGAAGCACATATATGACAACAGCAGAGAATCAACAATTCAGTATCACACCTGAGAGGGGACGGAATATCACTTCAATTAGTTCACTGATGACGGCCTATTATTATAATTGTTGACATTCCTAGCTGGTGTCAAGTGCGGAAAATCAATGTACAGTCTCTGCTAGTCTAACCCTATTCATCATGCAATCATTCAAAAGCTGACCAAACACAAAGGCTATGTAAGATCTTCCCCTCCTTTTCACTACCTAATCCACCAACAAAACATGTCCCACCTATATTCTTCGACACAAATCCCAAGCAAGACAAGTCACCAGATGATAGGCTTGTAGAAGAAAAACAATGTAACAAATACTTATCTACTTAAATAAGTAATAAATAAATAGAGTAATAAATCCTGAAAAGAGGTGCTCCTCTTTAAGTCTGGACCAAAATGAGTCACTTTCTCTTCTAAGAGATACAGGACTGACGAATAACGATTTGGATGTCAATATAATAAATGTAACTGGGTTTCCTTCAAGAATAATAGTGGAGGGTGATACGATATAATAACACAACGGGAGGATAATTTAAAACCATTGCAATGCAAGTGACATATAATAATTGAATGATGGAAAATTAAATGTCAAACTATTCTTTGTTTTCTGTTTTCTTATTTTGCATTTGATGATTAGAGTTCCTTTTGAGAAAATTTGATAATTAGAGTTCACATTATTTGATAATTAGGGTTCACATACTTCTTCATGCAGATCTCTCAAGAATTGGACAAATGTATCATATTGGAGGCATTTCTTCCCATCTTCACCAAAGAAGTCTTGTAATAGGCCACCATTGTCTACAGGACCACCTAAATTATGCCCTCCTCGAAGTCCATCACTGTGATGAGCACCTTGCCTGTTGTGAGCTCGCATCAAAGTCATTACTTTCTTGAATTCATAAATGTCTATCTCTCTGTCACAATATAAGCACTAACTCATTAAGCTAGACAAAGTTTGGTCTTTGTAAGTCTGACAAAAATAGCTACAGTATGAGAAACAGGACAGCATGAATAAGAAACATATAATTGTTCAACCTGAGTGTCTGGCAGTTATCCCTCAAACCTCCCCATATAAATAAGTCAGCAGTTTTTGAATCATGCAAATTGACTGGAAAATGCCATCTCTACAAACAACTAACATTATCTTAATAGAGTAACAGCTAAGTCCAAGCATTAAGTTGCCATTATCAAAGCCATAGAGCTCAACGATTTCCATACTCAATCACAATAATATCCAAACAGAAAAAATTCACAGCATAATTATGGGAGTGATATATCTACCTTTTCTTCACAATTCTGAACATGAATTATTTAAGAGTTGAGAAGGAAAAGAAAACAATATCATCAACGTGGCCTCTATAAGTCACACAATTGAGCATCACTGAACAACAATAACAACAACAACATACCCAGTGTATTCCCACAAAGTGGGGTCTGGTGTCCATCACTGAACAGAAACATATATTTTCCAAGTCTCACAACTACATAAAACAGTATACACAACTAGAAACTGCTCTCTCATTCTTCTGCATCTCATTCTTCTGCATCCCAGTGTACAAGCACACATAAGGTAGGACCTTCCATATCCCCGTATGCGTTCAATAATTGACATTAGGATCCTCATATGCTAGTCCTTACATTCCTATCGTACAAGAAGGGTACCAACAATTTTATTCATTTCCCTACTTTATAAATTGCAATCTTTAAAAGTTGAAAATGGACTCCTACCCATTACAGTCGAGGTCAAACATCTTGAATGCCACTGAAAAACTTGATTCAGGGATACTCAGCAGGGTGACAAGGAATATATACCTGTAAAAAATGCAATATATTAAAGACTTTTTCAGTCTTCAACAAAAGTATGGCTAATAACTCAGGCTGAATGATTCTAAAGCTTAAATGTGATATGGAGGGAATTCTGGAGAAACAGAGAAAAACAAGACAAGGGGAAGGATCACTTAATTATGGCAAAATGATGAGTTAAGTAGAGAACAACATAGACTGCATTGGGAATTTGGTACTCACTCTTTGAAAGATACGCGGCCATCATTGTTTGTGTCAAAAAGCATAAAAAACTTTGATGGAGTACATCGCAGTTCACCCGGACTTCTTTCACCTCTGAGATATCCATCTCTCACGAGGTGTGATTCAGATGGAGGGAACACAGGAACAACTGCTCTCAATAGATCTGCTGGTGTCATAGATATTTCTCCATCATGGGCTTCAAAAGATGCAAAGTACTCAAATATCTTCAAGGAAACAACAAAATGTCAAAAGAAAAAAGTTAACCACGGATGCTCATGTAAATCACAGGCTTGATCAAATAAGTTTCATAGAGAGCAGGGGCGGAGCTAGCCTTTTGTACCCCTTCAACGGAAAAATATACTCCCTCCGTTTCAAAAAGAATGACCTACTTTCCTTTTTAGTCCGTTTCAAAAAGAATGACCCCTTTTCTTTTTTGGCAATACTTTAATTTCAACTTTCCACATGGCATGTTTTGGACCACAAGATTAAAGGGCATTTTGATACATTTGACACAACTTTAATTTAAGGCCACAAGATTCAAAAGTTACTTTATTTTCTTAAACTTTGTGTCAAGTCAAAGTAGGTCATTCTTTTTGAAACGGAGGGAGTACTATTTATACATGATTAAAATTATTTTTTATGTGGTTATAGTAAGTGTTGAACCCCTTCGACTAAGTTTTCTTTAAATATGGAACCCTTAGTTGAAATCCTAAGTTTTCTTTGAATATGGAACCCCCTTCATTGAAATCCTTGCTCCGCCTCTGATAGAGAGATATATAAAAGTTAGAGATCTTTACAGTACACTACACAAACACATACTAATCAGCGAAACCAAAATATATTTTTTATCTAGTAGTCATTAATTGTTGTTGTTGTTGTAGTCATTAATTATTATAGAAGAACTATTGCCAGAAAATTACAAAGAAACTAAATGAAAGCGTAAAATTTTTATCTGGACCTAGGTACAATTAATACCTTTTCAGGAGGACTTCGCATCCTAATACGCTTTTCATATTTAAAGAAAACTTTTCTTCTGTAAGCATCTGCGAATTCAAGTTAACCCCAATTATACCCAAACCCACCAAAGAAATAAGGAAGATATAATAAATCATTGTTAAAAGTGTGAAAATAATGAATCTAGTGAAATTACCTCCAAAAAGATACTTTGGTCCATTATGATCAAGAGATTGTGATGTGTCGGAAAAGGAGACAGATGGGTAATTGGGGGGAGAATAGGAGTAAAATGCGAAAGCTAAAGTGGAACTGGTAATGATTCCACCAACCCAGTTGAGGAAAGATACTGGAGTGCGTTTTAGATTATCAGTTCCAGTTAAATAGCGAATATGGCGGATCGGATTATGCGCATACAACGGATGAGCAGTGGAGATCGCCGGAGACCTGACCAAGATGGCATGCTTCATTTGAAAACCAGAAACTCGTAAGCACCCCAACATTGACTTGGTTGTAGCACATTTGTTTGAACAAAGAATAAATACTTAAAAGATAATTTTACTAATATTTTTTCCAATAAAATAAATAATTTTAATATTTTAAAAATATGTTTAAAAATTATTATAATTAATAATAAAAATAAATTATGTTATAAAATTAAAATACAAATATGATCTAGTTACTCCTACTAAGACTAATGTTGTAAAGGTTCTTGATTAGACCTCAAAACCTCCTAGCAACAAGTCTCAAGGAAAGCCGAGCAAAAACAAAAGAGATGCCATCAAGAAGAGACAACAAAAAAATGCAAATGTTACTGATACTTCTACTCAGATTCAGAAAAGTGGTTAAGAAGTTCCCTGCACTCTCAACACAGCTCCAAGAAGTCCTCCTGGGGATGAGGAGGATGAGTATAGAGTTTTTGAGTCAGAGAATGAACATGACCAAGATACTTAGTCTATAAATGATGATGAGAAAGAGGAAAAGGAAACAATAAAACCAATAGAAATATAAAACCAAGACAAGTTGAACCTCAGGACTCCCACATTCAAGAAGAACCCCCTTCAGTTTACCTGCAAAGAAGTATGCTATATCACTCTTATATGCTATATCACTCTTATTATGCCTTGTATTTATTATTAACTCATGTGTGCGTGTGTGTAGTTAGCAATGGTTTAATACAATACTGTGCAGATTTACGAGCATGATCAACGTGCTCCATTCGTGCAAGGCTATTGTATATCTGCACGGTTAGCATCGATCAACTCATTACAGAAAAATATAAAAAACATATGAACCAGATTGTACTCATGATTCGGGACTCACAGAACTTCCTTGCAGAAGTAATTACTATACATGGACCAATAACTAACCTAATCTTTCAAAATGCAAAGTACGACTTCGTACAATAAAAGCAAGAGCTTTAGTGCACCGCTTTCAAATCAGAACAGTTGGTAAACTTTTTGCTCAATAAATGAACTCAAAAGGTCCAAGTAGTAGATTTGATGGTGTATGTATAGATTTAATTAACAAATAAATGCAATATCATTAAGGAAAACCTGTACAGTGACTAAACTTTTATAAATTCATAGATAATTTATCGTGTCCATTATCTATATACTCTACTCCTTCCGATCCATTTTTCTTTGAATCACTTTCCTTTTTAGTCACTTCAATTCTAACTTTCCATGTAATATGTTCTAGACCATGAAACTAAAAACTAAACTTTCCACTAATAACTACAGCAGGCACTGGCATCTAGTATATATAGTAATTAGGCGATGAACAAACATTTGATAGAATTAAGGTTAACAGATGTTGGTAGCATGACTGAAGATGTGAGAATGTGAGAATATATGAAACACCCAAAGTTTTGACCCTTAGAAATTTCCTGAGATTTTGAACTCTCTGGGAACTATACGACTCAAGCTGTCACGACCCAATTTCCTCAGGTCATGATGGTGCCTACCGTAACTCACCAATAGGTAAGTTAACTCGTAGTCTGGAATGGATAGTAACGGACTACTCAATAATATAAGGAAAAGAATGCGAAATATGTAAAATAAAGATCAATACATAGAAGACTCCCAAAACCTGGTGGTATAAGTACAAGAGCTTCTAATATAAAAAGAGTACAAAAGTGAAATATCAAGAGAAATACACTGATACAACTTATCACCGAATACAACTTAGAGACTAGTCTAATACATAAGAGAGAGATAAGTAATACTCCGAACGTCAGGAGATCACTCTAAGTCTTTGAACCAGGGCTGCTCTGTACAATGCATACATCAATGGCGATAACCCGTACTATGATTTGTAGGCTGCAAAAGTGTTGTATGGGTACCAAATGAATGGTACTCAGTAGGCTACTGCCAACTGAGCTTCAAAGATAAAGCAGATATATACAACATATAAACAGAATTGAAACTACACCAAGAGTTCAGAAATCATATGACAAGTCAATGAGATAATAAGGAATGACTATCCAGTTCATGTCTAAGAGTCTAACATAATAAAACTAAGAAAGCATCAGAGTAAACTATCTTATTCCAGCTATATTCAATATACGTGAATACTATATTATATATCCATGTCAATATACGAATAAAGAGCAAAAAAAAGATATGTAGTAATACACAAGGTGAAGAAAAAACCATACAATATGAACAATGAAGGAAGGGATATACGATAGTATCATAGCTTAATATAGCTATATATATATAGGTATATATATACAAATACGAGGTCATCTCAAAGCATAACAAATATCATCCTATTCTTATTTTAAGACCTTATTACAACACTATAAGGATTTAAATACTATCATACTTATAGTTTCTAATCCACATGGCTAGACATGAAATAATCTTGCATAGTAATAAAATCATAAGATTGGAGAGGCCGAAGACATACCTCAAATCCCTATACCGGATTAATGACCAATTTGTCATAAGCTAGCCATAATAATGATCATAACAATGTTAACAACAATATCAATAACAACATAAACAATCGGCTACTCCAGACAACCAAATACCTAGCGAGCCTATGCGTACCCCCACCACCCCAGGCTCGAAAGGTTTAATCAACATACAATAATACAAGGCATATTCTTCACCCATATCTATGCAACCGTCCTATACCGTCTGATAGAAATAGGTGCATACTAGTGATAGGCGATGCGCATGCAAGAATGAATGCAAAGTATACAATCAATATCACAACTCCTCATAACTGTCCTCATCAGGACCATCATCATCGTAGTCAACATCCGACCTTGCTGGGTATCAATATATTATCATAATATCCTCCAGCCTTGCTGGGTATTAATATATCATCATAGTATTCTCCGGCCTTGTCGAGTATTAAATATCATCATAGTATCCTCCGGCCTTGCCGGGTATTAATATATTATCATAGTATTTTCGGCCTTGCTGAGAATCAATATATCACCATAATTATCAATGCATAAATATAGGTTTATAATAGGTGCACAGACTCAAGCCAATATACTTGGAACCATAATCATAATATCGCAAAGATAACTATCTTATCATTATATTCTATCTGCTCATTATTAGCTAGCCCAGACTCATTATTATACCACTATTTCACTAGGCATCACATGATCTCTAGTTATCAATCTAACCGATTCTTCATATAATTATTAATCATGGAATAGCAACTAACTATTAATCAATAATTAGCCAAACCTAACGTCTAGTCAAGGTTCACCATTAAACCATAATCGTCATTAATTCACTATTCACCATTTATCAACTAACATCCTTTATTAACTAACACCAATCAATATCTAATAATCATTTACCAACTAATCTTCGTTATTAACTAGTTCTCGTTATTATCTAGTCGGCATCAGTAACTAGGCATCATTATTAACTAGGTATCATTATCACTAGCACACCTTATCACCTAGAAATGTTAACCATGTTATCCTCACTTAACAACTAATCGACATTATAACTTGTTATCAATCGTCACATATCATTACCATCGATAAACCCATCTTCATATCCATGTATAAACTCCAGTCATTAGCTATCATATTACTAAGCAAGGCTCATTAACTAACATATTTAGAATTCTAAGCATCAAGTCATATAGTCACCTAATATACAACTAGTTACCACATAACTTATACCACATAATTAGAAAAAACAGTCATAAGATCTCATTTCAGCTAGAATCACACTAATAACCGATATAATAATCATGAATGTATCGAATTTATGCATGCCATCACCAGTATCCAATCAGTGAAATCATAAGCGTCATACCAAATCTTCACCCATCCCATACCAGAGAGATAAGTATATACATACACACACATACACACATACACACACATATATTCATGAACTATAACCGCATCCTCTATAAGAATAAACACTTCTCGAATGTCCAATCAATATCATCTATCGACCCTTAGCGCAATAATATGTTCAGAATAATTACCATATCATCATTATAGCTTTCGGCCCATATATATATTAAGAACTTATCTTTATAATCATATTTATATGTCATAATATATCTCTAATCATCTCACATTTAGGAGGCTTCTCACATATATGAGGTATAATTCAATAAGCAAATAATCATTTCTCACATAGAAGGCCTAATCTTAATGAGCATGACACGATAATAAGTCATTTCATATATAAAGGTCATTCATTATGACAGTGAGGAATATCACCTCACTAGGCCAAATATCATATCTAAAAGAAGATAGCATCTCTGTAGGCCCAACATCATATCTAAGAGAAAAATCATCTCTAAGGACCCAACATCATATCTAAGAGAAAACAATATCTCTATGGGCCAACTATCAAGTCTGAGAGAAAATGGCATCTCTATGGGCCAAGTATCAAGTCTAAGAGAAAAAAACATCTCTATAGGCCAATCATCAAGTCTAAGAGAAAATAGCATCTCTATAGGTCAATCACCAAGTCTAAAAAGAAATAGCATCTCTATAGGCCATATAACATATCTAGGAGGAATATCATCTCTAAATGCCCAATATCACTTCCACAAAAAGTATCATAACCATAACTCAAAAGCCACAATTCGGGAACATCAATACAAGCTACCAAGTCACGAAGTAACCTTATTCTAAGGTTTACTAGCCTCATCTATGTCTAACATCCGCACTAAGTCCATAAGACTTAACACAAACTTAGGCCTAAGTTGGCCGAACGATCCCACTTCTAATTCATAATTTTCATAATTAGGCATACTATTCTCCAAGCTAGGCTAAGATATCTAGTTCATCTTCTAGATGTCAAGTAAGCCATACTCAATCCTAAGATAGTAACTTCAACTAGTAACAAGGGTACTCAAGTCAACTATACACAACTTACGGTTCCAAGACTACTAGACTAGCCTAATAAGGCTAAATATACAAATCATGCTTCAAAAGCTAAAACCACATTCCAAACATAGAATTATATCATATCCATGCTATAACTAATCTAAAATAAAGAGGGAAGGCAATAGGATACAAAAGAGTTATAAACATGCCATCTTATAAGTCTAAAACCCTCATCTAATCCCCAAACATCAATATATCAAGGCTAAATTATCCTACTTATAATCAAGCCTAACATCCATATTCATATGCAACATATATCACACATCATCTATGAAAAAAAAGCAAACAGAATCCTACCTCAAGGCCAAACCTCAAAATCTCATTTTATGCACCAAATGCTCCTCTTCACTTAACAATCCCCAAAATACCATAACACTATCAAAACCATAATCTACTCATTAATACGAGTCTAATTATACCCATATTGCATTATTATGCTTCACATCCAAAAATGACATCAAAACCCCCAAATGGGTCCCGCATGCAGAAAATGAGTTTTGGAAACCAACCCAATGTCCACACATGAACAAGGAATCATAACCCTCAAGAAATGAGTAAAAATTAAGCATACTTTGGGCTAAAATCAAGCTCTAAGCTAAATTGTGGTTTTGGGTCTAAACTATAAAATCCAAGCCTGAATTCAAGAAATTCTTACCTTAACCTTGAAGATAATTACGATACAAGATGATAATTACTCTCCCAAGTCACCCCCCATGACTAATTTTGAGTTATTACACTCATTTTGGGGTTTCTAGGTCTAAATGCTGAAGGGGAAATGCACCAAATGCGTCTTAGGATCCTTATATAGCCCCTACAGCTAAAGAGATGCCGCTATAGTGGTCTTACAGGCCGCGATCGCACACTCTTGATCGCGATTGCACTAGATGACAACAAACTCAAAAATAAGTTTTTGTCCCTCGAAACTCATCCGGAATCCAATTAACATGATCTAACAGTGAATTTTGAGTGTAAACCACATTTCAAATCCATTGGAATCATCAAAAATTTCCTCGAAGATCTTTAAGGAAAAAAGTGAGGCACACATCTATAGTTTCATCACTTTTTATAAAATCCTCTTAATAGGTCAAAATGAGTCTGAGAGCTTTGGGACCTGAGCCAAGGGTCTCCCTAGCCTAAAATCAACGTTTCGAACACAATGGAAAAGTCAGATTTTCCATCCGAGGTCATTTCGACCAAATATGGGTCCCATATCTATTTTTTCCAATTCTCAACTTTTTGACTAATAAGTCGAAATGAGCTTAGGTGCATTAAGACCCGAACCAAAGGTCTGCCTAGACTAAAATCAATATTTTGGATCTGCTGACGCAGTCAGAATTTGCATCCGAGATCATTTCACTTAAGTTTTCTCTCAATGGCCATTTAGAACCAACGAAGACTTCAAAATAGGGAATTAGCTCTAAAAAACAAACGAACTGTCCGGTAATCAAACCGTTGGTCCCAGTAAGTCATAAATAACTTAAGGCAGCTATGAAAAAGTTCAAACGGTGAAGATAAGCATAAATATAGAAAATGACCTGAAGGGTCATTATGATATCCACTACTAAAGAGACTTTCATCCCCAAAAGTCAATGGATAAAAAAAATCTCAAAAGCTCAAAATGATGGTGTACTAGGCCTGCATGCTCCAAGCCTGACTTCCCAGGTAACCTCAATGAAGAGAAAAAACTTCTAAGGATTTCTCCATAGGTATCCCTTTTTCAACCAACACTCTCATTCTACTTCTAAAATAGCCAAAACTCAACTTTAACCGCTAACTGGCCTTCAACTGAACTGAAAAGGCTGATGCACGCACAAATGAATCACATCACACTATACCATCTCTATATCCACATTAATCAACAAAATCTCATCCAAGACCAAGCTAAAAGAAAACTAAGACATGAGTCATAAAACCAACTCCAAATCAAAAAATAACCTTTATTTTTCTTTTTGCACCTGCTCTAAACTAGGACAAAAATCACCTAAGCCTCGTCCACTCTATCTCATCACAGAGAAATCAAAGAACTAGAGTTGTTCTGCTAAAAATACATAAGGCGAACATGAGAATAGTCTTATACGAATCTATCTGGGCATAGAAATAGAGATAATCAAGGAATGTAATCCATGCCAATGCTGCAACTAGTTTGGATGTCTCATTCACTGAGAATGAAGATATATTGAATCCAACTCAAAAATACTACTCCCGATGAGTAAATCATTCCAAATTCCCAATGAAAACTAAAAATCAAGGTCAAAACTAAAAAAACTAATACGAGGCCCATGGGCTATGAACACTTATCAACTATAATCGAATCGAGTTGACCTAGTGAATTGTAACCTTTGCAGAAACAAAGAAAGTATGCACTGGTATGGAAATGAGTCATACGATACGACTCGTAACATATCACTATGACTTGTAGCAACCCCTCATAATCTGGACAAAAACTTAGAGAATCTACCCTGCTGATCTTACGACTCTCCTTATATGAATCGTAATATAAAAAGATGACTCTAATGGATGAGTCGTTGTGTGACAAAAAATGTTAGGCCTTTCTACTTAGCTGGTCACAACTGGACTATACGATTCATATAGTCTCCTTATGAATCTTAGGGTCGAGTCATACCTAAGGCAGAACTTCAATCATTTAACATTGCCTTGGTTGCGACTACTCATACGACTCTTAATGAGTCTTCACGACTTGAGGAATAAGTCGTAGGTTCCACAGTGACCTTGAAAGCATGGGGTATAATAATATCTCCCCATCGAAAATATTTGTTCTCAAATGAGACTCATTTTGAATAGGGATCTTAGAAAAGAATAGACTCTCTCACACTAATCGTACAATCAAGCTTATAACTTATCACGAGGATTTAGAGACCCACAAACACATGATACGATATAAGAATACTTGAACGGACTTGGAGAAAAATAATTTGCTAGAAATAACAGTTTACCTATATGAAACACCCAAAGTTTTGACCCTTAGAAATTTCCTGAGATTTTGAACTCTCTGGGAACTATACGACTCAAGTTGTCACGACCCAATTTCCTCAGGTCATGATGGTGCCTACCGTAACTTACCAATAGGTAAGTTAACTCGTAGTCTGGAATGGATAGTAATGGACTACTCAATAATATAAGGAAAAGAATGCGAAATATGTAAAATAAAGATCAATACATAGAAGACTCCCAAAACCTGGTGGTATAAGTACAAGAGCTTCTAATATAAAAAGAGTACAAAAGTGAAATATCAAGAGAAATACACTGATACAACTTATCACCGAATACAACTTAGAGACTAGTCTAATACATAAGAGAGAGATAAGTAATACTCCGAACGTCAGGAGATCACTCTAAGTCTTTGAACCAGGGCTGCTCTGTACAATGCATACATCAATGGCGATAACCCGTACTATGATTTGTAGGCTGCAAAAGTGTTGTATGGGTACCAAATGAATGGTACTCAGTAGGCTACTGCCAACTGAGCTTCAAAGATAAAGCAGATATATACAACATATAAACAGAATTGAAACTACACCAAGAGTTCAGAAATCATATGGCAAGTCAATGAGATAATAAGGAATAACTATCCAGTTCATGTCTAAGAGTCTAACATAATAAAACTAAGAAAGCATCAGGGTAAACTATCTTATTCCAGCTATATTCAATATACGTGAATACTATATTATATATCCATGTCAATATACGAATAAAGAGCAAAAAAAAGATATGTAGTAAAAGACAAGGTGAAGAAAAAACCATACAATATGAACAATGAAGGAAGGGATATACGATAGTATCATAGCTTAATATAGCTATATATATAGGTATATATATACAAATGCGAGGTCATCTCAAAGCATAACAAATATCATCCTATTCTTATTTTAAGACCTTATTACAACACTATAAGGATTTAAATACTATCATACTTATAGTTTCTAATCCACATGGCTAGACATGAAATAATCTTGCATAGCAATAAAATCATAAGATTGGAGAGGCCGAAGACATACCTCAAATCCCTATACCGGATTAATGACCAATTTGTCATAAGCTAGCCATAATAATGATCATAACAATGTTAACAACAATATCAATAACAACATGAACAATCGGCTACTCCATACAACCAAATACCTAGCGAGCCTATGCGTACCCCCACCACCCCAGGCTCGAAAGGTTTAATCAACATACAATAATACAAGGCATATTCTTCACCCATATCTATGCAACCGTCCTATACCGTCTGATAGAAATAGGTGCATACTAGTGATAGGCGATGCACATGCAAGAATGAATGCAAAGTATACAATCAATATCACAACTCCTCATAACTGTCCTCATCAGGACCATCATCATCGTAGTCAACATCCGACCTTGCTGGGTATCAATATATTATCATAATATCCTCCAGCCTTGCTGGGTATTAATATATCATCATAGTATTCTCCGGCCTTGTCGAGTATTAAATATCATCATAGTATCCTCCGGCCTTGCCGGGTATTAATATATTATCATAGTATTTTCGGCCTTGCTGAGAATCAATATATCACCATAATTATCAATGCATAAATATAGGTTTATAATAGGTGCACAGACTCAAGCCAATATACTTGGAACCATAATCATAATATCGCAAAGATAACTATCTTATCATTATATTCTATCTGCTCATTATTAGCTAGCCCAGACTCATTATTATACCACTATTTCACTAGGCATCACATGATCTCTAGTTATCAATCTAACCGATTCTTCATATAATTATTAATCATGGAATAGCAACTAACTATTAATCAATAATTAGCCAAACCTAACGTCTAGTCAAGGTTCACCATTAAACCATAATCGTCATTAATTCACTATTCACCATTTATCAACTAACATCCTTTATTAACTAACACCAATCAATATCTAATAATCATTTACCAACTAATCTTCGTTATTAACTAGTTCTCGTTATTATCTAGTCGGCATCAGTAACTAGGCATCATTATTAACTAGGTATCATTATCACTAGCACACCTTATCACCTAGAAATGTTAACCATGTTATCCTCACTTAACAACTAATCGACATTATAACTTGTTATCAATCGTCACATATCATTACCATCGATAAACCCATCTTCATATCCATGTATAAACTCCAGTCATTAGCTATCATATTACTAAGCAAGGCTCATTATCTAAATGGGTTTAAATCGAACCAACCGACTAAATTATTAACTGTGGTGCCAAGTGCACCATCTCTAATTGAAGATGTTGCAATAATCACAGGCTGATCTATCTAAACTGAATGATTGGAATCTTATGTCAGGGACACTTTCTAGACTAATGGTCAGTCTCTCTGCAATCATAGCAATTCCTAAATAATCAATATGGAGAGAACACAAACTAAGCCCAAATGGCTGGCCAACTAACTTAGAGAGAAATTCACAAATTATGTCCAAACTTTTAAAATCATAGCCTTTTAATGAACTCTAGGCTGGCGGGGAATAGAGGCTAACTCTAGCTGATCACCTATCTCATACAAAAGGTATTCTCTGAACCAGTGTCTATCATAACATAATAAAACCAAGATCCTAAAATACATTGTGATACTGCCCCTCATAATCTAGAATGGTTGCCATGGCCCGAAGAACCATACCACACTCTGTAAGTCTGATGGGGACTTTAGCCATATCTTTTTTAGCTATCACTGAGGATCTTCTATATCCATCTCTGACCATCTAGTCTGATGTTGCACTTAAATTTTAGAAATATGTGTTGGAGTCTTCTTCACATCTATCGACAATATTGCATCATATTTTAGAGATAGAATAGAGTCAAAGAATTCATTAAAAGTCCATAGAAATGCGGACCCACGATAAGGAGTCATAAAGTGAATTTCCTAAAAATATAACTGTAGTCTCCTAAAGATAGGTTATGAACGTCTCCACATCGATCTGCAGGACTTTACTAACACTTAGCTCTTGTACTAATATACCAAATAAACCTAGGCTCTGATACCAATTTATCACGATCCAATTTCCTCAGGTCATGATGGTGCCTACCGTAACCCACCAATAGGTAAGGCAACCCATAGTTCGGAAAAACTAGCAATGGACTACTCAATAATATAAGGAAAAGAATGCAAAATCTGTGAAATAAAGATTAATACATAGAAGACTCCCAAAACTTGGTGGTATAAGTACAAGAGCTTCAAATATAAAAAGAGTACAAAAGTGAAATATCAAGAGAAATACACTGATACAACTTATCACCGAATACAACTTACAGACTAGTCTAATACATAAGAAAGAGATAAGTAATACTCCGAACGTCAGGAGCTCACTCTAAGTCTTTGAACCAGGGCTGCTCTGTACAATGCATACATCAATGGCGATAACCCGTACTATGATTTGTAGGCTGCAAAAGTGTAGTATGGGTACCAAATGAATGGTACTCAGTAGGCTACTGCCAACTGAGCTTCAAAGATAAAACAGATATATACAATATATAAATAAAATTGAAATTACGCCTAAGAGTCCAGAAATCATATGACAAGTCAATGAGATAATAAGGAACAACTATACAGTTCATGTCTAAGAGTCTAACGTGATAAAACTAAGGAAGCATCAGGGTGAACTATCTTATTCCAACTATATTCAATATACGTCAATGCTATATTGTATATCCATGTCAATATATGAATAAAGAGCAAAAAAAGATATGTAGTAATATACAAAACAAAGAAAAACTATACAATATGAACAATGAAGGAAGAGATATATAATAGTATCATAACTTATTATAGCTATATATATATATAGGTATATATATATAAATACGAGGTCATCTCAAAGCATAACTAATATCATCCTATTCTCATTTTAAGACCTTATTACAACACTATAAGGATTTAAATACTATCATACTCATAGTTTCTAATCCACATGGCTAGACATGAAATAATCATGCTTAGTAATAAAATCATAAGATTGGAGAGGCTAAAGACAGAACTCAAATCCCGATATTGAATTGAAGAGAAATTTGTCATAAGCTAGCCATAATAATGGTCATAATAATGTTAACAATAATATCAATAACAACGTGAACAACTGGCTACTCTGAACAACCAAATACCTAGCGAGCCTATGCATGCCCTCACCGCCCCAGGCAATGCACATCCAAGGTGATAGGAAATGCACATCCAAGAATGAATTCAATGTATACAATCAATGGCATAACTCATCGTAACTTTCCTCATCAGGCCATCATCATCATAGTCAACCTCTAGCCTTGTCGGGTATTAATATATCATTATAGTATCCTCTGGCCTTGCCGGTATCAATATATCATTATAATATCCTCCGTCCTTGTAGGGTATCAATATATAATCATAGTATTCTCCGGCCTTACCGAGTATCAATATATCATCATAGTATTCTCCATCCTTGTCGGGTATCAATATATCACCATAATCATCAATGCATAAATATAGGTTTATAATAGGTGTAGAGACTCAAGCCAATATTCTCTAAACCATAATCATAACATCGCAAAGATAACTATCTTATCATTATATTCTATCTGCTCATTATTAACTACCCAAGACTCATTATTATACCGCTAGTTCACTAGTCATCATATGATCTTTACTTATCAATCTAACTGATTCTTCACATAATTATTAATCGTGGAATAGAAACTAACTATTAATCAATAATTATCCAGACCTAACATCTTGTCAAGGTTCACTATTAAACCATAATCATCATCTATTCTCTATTCATAATTTATCAACAAAACATCCTTTATTAACTAACACCAATCAATATCTAATAATCATTACCAACTAATCCTCATTATTAACTAGTCCTTGTTATTAACTGGTCGGCATCAGTAACTAGGCATTATTATCACTATCACACCTTATCTCCTATAAATGATAACCACGTTATCCTTAATTAACAACTAATCGACATTATAACCTATTATCAATAGCCACATATCATTACCATCGATAAACCTATCTTCATCGCCACGTATCAACCCCATTCATTAGCTATCATATTACTAAGCAAGCTCATTAAATAACATATTTATAATTCTAACCATCAAGTACCATAGTCACCTAATGGACAACTAGTTACCACATAACTTATACCATAATATTAGAAAGAATAGTCATAAGATCGCATTTAAGCTAGAATCACATCAATAACCGATATAATAATAATGAATGTATATCTATCCATGTCATCACAAGTATTCAAAAAGTGAAATCATTAGCATCATACCACACCTTCCTTCATACCATACCAGAGAGATATGTTTATGCACGTACACACATACAAATATATATATATATATATATATATATTCATAAACTATAACCACATCCTTTACAAGGATAATCACTTCCCAGATGTCCTAACGATATCATTAATCATCCCCCGTCCCAATAATATGTCTAAAATAATTACCATATCATTATCATGGCTTTCAGCCCATATACATATTCAAAACTTATCTCTATAATCATATTTATAAGTCATAGCATATCTCTAATCATCTCACATCTATAAGGCATCTCGTATATATGAGGTATAATATCAATAAGCAAATAATCTTCTCTCATATAGGAGGCATAATATTAATAAGCATGACACGACTATTAGTAATTTCATATATAGAGGCCATTCATTATGATGGTGAGGAATATCACCTCTTTAGGCCAACTATCATAACTAAAAAGAGATAGCATCTCTATAGGCTCAACATCACATCTACGAGAAAAATTATCTCTAAGTACCCAATGTCATGTCTAAGGGAAAACAATATCTCTATGGGACAACTATCAAGTCTAAGAGGAAATGGCATCTCTATGGGCCAAGTATCAACTCTAAGAGGAAATAACATCTTTATGGGCCAATCATCAAGTCTAAGAGAAAATAGCATCTCTATAGGCCACATAACATATTTAGGAGGAATATCATCTCTGATTGCTCAATATCAATTCCACAAGAAGTATCTTAGCCCTAACTTAATAACCATAATCCGGGAACATTAGTACAAGTTACCTAGTCACGAAGTAATCTTATTCTAAGGTTTGCTAGCCTCATCTATATCTAACATCCATACTAAGTCCACAAGACTTAACACAAACTTAGGCCTAGGTAGGACGAACGATCCGACTTCTAATCCATAATTTCATAATTAGGCATTCTATGCCCCAAAACTAGGCTAAGGTATCTAGTTCATCTTCTAGATGTCAAATAAGTCATACTCAATCCTAAGATAGCAACTTTGACTAGAAACAAGGATACTTAAGTCAACTCTACGTAACTTACAGTTTCAAGACTACTACACTAGCCTAATAAGGCTAAATATGCAAATCTTTCTTCAAAATGTAAAACCACATTCCAAACATAGAATTATATCATATCCATAATATAACTAATCTAAACTAAATAGGGAAGGAAATACGATTCAAAGTGTTATAAATATGTCATCTTACGGGTCTAAAACCTTTATTTAATCCCCAAACATTAATATATCAAGGCCAAGTTATCCTACTTATAATCAAGCCTAACATCCTTATTCATACGCAATATATATCACACATCATCTATGAAGAAAAATAAATTGAATCCTACCTCAAGGCCAAACCGCAAAACCTCATTTCATCCACCAAATACTCGTCTTCACATCATAATCTCCAAAATGCCATCACACTATCAAAACCATAATCTACTCATTAATACGATTCTTATAATATCCATATTGCACTATTATGCTTCGGTACCATAATCTACTCATTAATACGATTCTAATAATATCCATATTGCACTATTATGCTTCGAGTCCTAAAATAACACCAAAAACCTTAAGTGGGTTCCACATATGGAAAATGATTTTCCGAGACTAACCCAATGTTCACACATGGATAAGGAATCATAACCCTCAAGAAATGGGTGAAAATTAAGCATACTTTGGGCTAAAATCAAGCCCTAAGTTAAATTGGGGTTTCGGGTACAAACTATAAAATTCAAGCATGAATTTAAGAAATTTTTACCTTAATCTTGAAGTAATTGCGATACAAGATGATAATTAGGCTCCCAAGACACCCCTGACCAATTTTGAGTTATTACACCCATTTTGGAGTTTCTAGGTCTAAATGGTGAAGGGGAAATAAACCAAATGTGTCTTGGGGACCTTATATATCCCTTATAGCTAAAGATATGCTGCTATCACACACTCTTGGCCGCAATCGCGGTTGCACCATATTACAGTAAATTTGAAAATAAGTTTTTGATTCTCAGAACTCATCCAGATTCTAAATAACATGATCCAATAGTGAATTTTGAGTGAAAACCACATTTTAAATCTATTGGAATCATCAAAATTTCCATAGGAGATCTTTTAGGAATAAAGTGGGCCCCACATCTATAGTTTCATCACTTTTTATAAAATCCTCATAATAAGTCAAAATGAGTTCGGGAGCCTTGGGACCCAAAACAAGGATCTCCCTAGACTAAACTCATTGTTTTGGATGTGATGGATAAGTCAGATTTTCTATCTGAGGTTGTTTCGACCAAATGTGGTTCCCATACATATTCTTTCTAATTTTTAACTTTTTGACCAATAGATCAAAATGAGCTTGGGTGCATTGGGACCCAAAACAAAGGTCTACCTAGACTAAAATCAATATTTCAGATCTGTTGGCATAGTCTAAACTTTCATCCAAGATTGTTTCACTGAAGTTTTTGCCCGGTGGCCATTTGGAACCAATGAAGACTTCAAATCAGGGAATTGGCTCTAAGAACTAAACGAATTACCCGATAAACAAAATGTCGGTCACAGAAAGTCATAAATAACTTAGGGTAGCTATAGAGAAGTTCAAATGGTAAAGAAAAGCATAAATATAAAAAATAATCTGAAGGGTCATTACACAAACATACTAGTCGTATGTTGTGCTAACGACTCAAGAGCCCAAGTCATATGATAAATAGTGTGTTCTGGGTCATTTTTTGTTCTTGGTATGAGAAGACTCTATAGGAGTCATATGTACATGATACGAGAAGTATAGTGCCAAACCGTATGTTGTTTAGTGTCTAGACTTGATATTCTTAGGCTTAACCTTTACCTCCAGCTTCCCAATTCATATATCATACAACACTTGTGTCCTTAAAATCTACTTTTATTAAGTAGTCTGTATCAATGTGTAATTGAATGAGGCCTATGTATATGCACTAAATGGTGTTGTGGTTGGCTTTGATGAGAAAGAAGTAGCATCGACCTCAAATGGTAGGATCTCATTAGCTGGGACACCCCCAACTATATCAAGAGTCTCCATATTTTGATCATAAGAAACTGAGTTCTTCAAATCTTTAATCAAGACAACATATGCAGGCCTTTTAGGCTGTATCCACGATATTAATAGCTGGAACACCTGAGTTCTTTAGCAACTATATGATGAGATAAGAAAATAGCAAGTGGTGTTGAACTAAGCATCCTATGTAATATCTCCTCCATAATGATCTATGGGATATTTAACAGTGATACTGATATAAGTGTCGCAACTAATCCTACATTGGTCACCCCCAAGGTATTGTCATTAGTTGTGGGTGCAATGTAATATATCACCATTGATCTCCATTTATTTATGAAAAACCTTAGTGTGTGCTTATAAATTGATTCTCTACTGACTCACTGAGTATTCTTACCATTTTCATTAATATGGCTTGCCAACCACCGTTAATGTATCAACTTGTCATCCATACTCAATTCTTTTACTCTCTTCAAGTCTCTCTTTTGGAAATCATATTCTAGATTCTCCTCTATAGGATCAAATATGTCTCTGTACAAGGTCTTTAAGATTTCCTTAATAGATAAATTAGCTATAGTGTCCCGCACTCTAATAGTGTCAAGCTGGGGATGCTTTTTTATATCCTTCTTCTTTCTCGACGGAGTTGTTCTTTATATCATAGCAACATAGTTGGAATAGAATTTCTTTACCAGGTTTAGCATACATATAAAACCTTTACCTAAGCTGTGCAGCTTTGTTGTCCTAATCACCCACGTGCCATATGGGTTTAGCTCCCCCTGCTGAAAAGGTCCCAAAGCCTGTAGCCACACGACCAAGGAATATCTCATGGGATAATTAGTACATCCCCAATATAAAATATGACGCACGCACGTGGTCATCAAGACCCCTCATATCGGCCAATATGAGTTTTTGATTTTTGTCCCCCCGGGATTGCCACCTTCCACGACTTAGATATACACCCCACCATTAGTGTCCAATTAAAACCATGTCCAAACAATCCATTTACCATTTATTAACCAAGGCCAATATTAGTGGTATCGTTATACCACCCCTTACTTGTAAGTAATATCCATAGCCAAACCATTTAGGTTAAGGGGACCTTAGGTGCCCTTCCAATTACCATATTAAATCCACTTGGGAGACTTCCATGTTCTACACAATGATAACCATTTAAACTTTATCCTTTTCAAACCATTTAAACCATGCATAAATCCTTTATCCAATTTCAAACATACAAGAGTTCCATTAAAAGATGATAATGCAATGAACATATCTTTATAAGAATTTTATCAAACACCTTGGGGGCATAATATAACCGAAACCAATTTCAAAGACCACTAAACCATTACCATGTAATCTAATTGTCCAAAATCACCATTAACGCATATAAAAGCATAATTAAAACCATAGGAAACCATAACCAAGCATTCAATATCAAAACCCTCAAATAATAGTTGAAAACCATAATCATGAAATAGTATAACCATGAAATAAATCATATAAACCATGCCTTCAGTTGAAATTACAATGTGGGAAGAGAATCATGCCTTATACTAAAGAATTGATGGAAAAAATCACCAAGAAAATCCCCAAAGCAATCAATAAGATGAAACCCTAGACTTCTTGCCCCAAAAGCTCTTGAGAGAATTATGAGATGTTTTAGAAAGCTTTCTAAGTATTAATGAATGGAATAATAGGGTAAATAACCTCCTATGAGTATTAGAAGTCGTGGGTCCTAATTAGGGTAAGTCGGGAAATGTCTAGAATACATCCTTTAAGAACCCATCACAAGGATACGACTGACCCATATGAGTCGTACCCACCTATACGATCAGTATCCACTACTCATATATAAGCCTCAACCCTTGGATCAAACACTGTCTAATATATGACTCATCTAACCAATTTGTAACCACAACATACAATCCGTACCCATAAACTGTATCCCTGGCAGAAAAAATACTAGGAGGATCAAACATTACCCACCATTTGAGTCCTTGATACAACTCATACCAATCCCTTATGTCTCACACCTCCAAGTCGTACTTGATTTAGTGACCAAAACCATCCCATGAACTAACCCTAGTCAGTATAGGATAAGACTATACCACTTGTACCTCAGTATACGTCTAGTACCCATGAGTCATATTAGGTTCAGAAAACAAAATTCCAAGAAATTTTCTAAGGGTCAAAACCTAGGATGTTTTACAAAGAAAGGGTATTCTAAAATTCAACTTCAATTATAACTAAAATGCTTGGGAAATTAACTAAATACTCTTTCTCAATTTAGAAGAAATTTTTACAATACCAAAAATTGAATTCTAGTTGGGAGATATATATAAAGTGAAAAGGTTTTTACTCTTTGAAGGATTAGAACCAGCCATGTGAAATGACCAGTCTACCCTTGGGAGAATTCTGTACCATCACGATTTCCATTAGTTGATTGCGATTACGATACCCGAGATCACATTAAACCTATCGCGATCAACATGCATTGAACGAGCCTTGGATGTCCGTGATCATGGTAACTGAGGTCGACCCTAACTCTAGATTTTCCAACTTTTGCAATACTTTGCCCTATTTGTTCCCTTTTTATTCACTTTATTGGTTTTCTTCCATTTACTTGTAAGCCTGCAAAGCATGGGAATTAATGCATTCAAATGGAAAATTTGCCTCATTTAAATCTGCGATGTGGCTTGCTTGTTCTAACATCCTTGATCTAGGTAGGTTATGGTTTATAAGTAGTAGACTATAGTTAGTAATCATATGTGTTATATATATTTGATGTAAAAATCATGATTAGGAATCCGGTCATGATGTTTAGATAGATAATAACATGAAATTGGCAATAAAAAGTCTACTTGCCTATTGATACATTGTTGTGTGAATTCCTTGATGGATTTTTTTATGTTTGTATGACTGACTTGATAAATTACAAGGCAAACATATGAATGTGGATAACCAAGAGAAATTGTATGAGCTCGTAATCTTTGAAATTTGTCTTTAATACCTTGAAAAGCTTGAGTTTGCTATCGTGCATGTTTTAATGTAGGATATTCTCATTTAAAGATAGTTTTGATAATTGATTGTGATAAGAGAATGCAGTATCATAACATAAGAACCTAAAGTTTGGTTTGGATAAGTGTTAGGATGTAAGATGTGTAAAAGTGCATTATAAAGCTAGAATTGTAAGTTGAATAGAGTCAAATGGTTGAATAATCAACTAATGGAATAATTTCTTGAACCTAGTGACTACTAGAATGTAAGGTTAGTATTTACTAACTAAATTTTCTAATCTCAATGTAAATAAATGAGAATTAGATTAGTGAATGGACTTATGCATGATTAATTATAGTATAAACTCGATTTGGTTGATATTGTTTATATTAATTGGTCATTGATTATTCCTCAAATGTACTTGTAATTGATTAATATGGTCATTAATTCTTATATGAAGAAGCTGTTAGATTAGCCTTCGGGCATTCTTATTATTAGTTAGTTGGTTGATATTAGTTGTATACATAAAATGGTGACCATTGAATTTGACTGAGTGTCTAGATAAAGTGTGTGCTTGTATTAATAGTGTACTACATTATATTTTGAGTGATATTTGTAGGATCGGGTACTATGTTGGTACAGTACATGGACTGAGCTCATCCCCAGCAGGTTATGATTATTAGGCTGATAAGTCTACATGGTATATTTGTACAAATGTAAGACTTGTAATTATGTGTGATATACATTACATGTGGTTGTTTCAGGGTCTAATTTACACTAATCTTGTGAGTCTTATATCATATTGATGGTTATATATTGATTATTACACTTGTGGAATTGAAGTTGGCATAGATTTCATGGGATCGTAATTATGGCACTTCTGATTTTAGTGCTACAAACAGATATAGTTGTTGGTTATGTGGCTATGTTTATAGGGTCTTGTATGGTCATATATGGTTACTTATGCTAATCTATTAAAATATTTTCTATTGTATTGTTATGGATATGATTTTGGAGGTTATAGTAATACTAGGTATGTTTTATGTACTCTAATTATCAATTTTATTTGGTGGATTGGACTACTTGATTTGGTAGAACAACTATTTATTGTATGTGCTGATGTCTAGGTTGTTATTTGTTTTGATTTGGATTGTTGTTGTGGTTGATCCTTATTGGTCTATAAGTGATGTTGGATTTACGTGTCCCTTGATTCTTCATTATGGATGATACTAACAAACTGATTGTAAAACTAGCCTTATCGGATTGTAAACCATTTAGTGTAAGTATAAGTGATGTTGGATTCACGTGTCCCTTGATTCTTTGTTATAGACAATACTAATAAACTGATAGTAAAACTCGGCTTAGTGGATTGTAAACCGTTTAGTGTAATTAAATAAGCTAAGTAAATTAAAGTGGGCACTCAACATGATTGGTAATAATAGGAATCCTGTAATATGAAACCAAATTCGGTGAAGAATTAAGAAGGTTAAATGGAATATGGTTGTCTCATTCCAAATAAATTAATCAATTAAGCTAATAAGATATAGCCAAAAATTATTAGGAGGTGGTGTAGGAAGGACTTTGGTGAACTTGATGTTAAACTATTATATAAATCGTCATGCTTTCTTTCTGTGATTTTTATATAATTTTTATGTGCTCCGACCCTGGTTGACCAATGATACCTACTAATATGTATGGTTGTATTGATACTACTCTTGCTATATTCTCTTTTTGGGATATACATATGTTGTATGATCAACTGAAGTTTCTTATTTGAAGCAACAAGTATTCATCTATAGATTTTGTTTGTCCTATTTCAACAATAGTAGCTATGTCTTTTGTTTTTTTTTTTCATTTGCATCTCTTATACATATCTAGACTAGGTCTTTGGTAATGTTGTAAGTTGTGGATCTCATTTCTTAAATATTTTAAGATGTTCCATTTTATGATTATGCCAAGTATTATTTGTTTTTTCTTAACTGTAATAAGGCTTTTTATTAAACTTCCACATAATAATTAGGGTGAATTTTTGCCGAGATATTCATACTAGTTGGACTTTATGTACAAATAACATATTCAATTGTCTTATGTTTAGATATGGATGGGCATATGTCTTCATTATGTTGTTATAAACATTGTAATTCTTATTCAAACAAATATTCCACTTAACGCCCCTAAGATTTTAGCCCATGAACATTTAGGCCTTAACTCAGAAAGAATCAGATGAAATTTTGTTTTCTAGTGTTCCACAAAGTTGTTCATGAGTAGTGAACTAAGTCCATCACTCATAGACCTAGTCATGGAAAAAATCATTAGGTAATTACAAATGACTATTTTTTCTCTCTCTAGTTTATCTCACTAAAATGCTCTCTATGCAGTATATTCTTGATAGATTCTATCGAAATGACCCTTTAGCCGCCAGTAGAGCTCCACCAGCCATTAGACCAAGATCAAGATAATTGATATGACATGGTGAAACTACATCAACAAGAATTAGTCATAAAGTTTCACTATAACTCTTGGAAATCAAATTTCAATATAGCGATCTCTGATGCAATTTTCGTTGAACAGTGGGAATAGGATTGAAAAATTATTTCTTATTTTAATTCAAGTGATACTTGTGTGATTTCAATCTATGGAGATCATTCAAAAAATCAACATATATCTCTAAAAACAATTTACTCATTCCAACATTCCAATTGAGAGATCTGAAGAAGGAAATTTTGAAAAAATCGCCAATGATTTGACTGATATGCACAATAAAATTCAATCTCCTCTAATGATCTAAGGCTTAATTTGAGTCAAGGGGATGTAGCCAAAACTCAGAGCATATCAGTAGATACTGCCTTAGATTAGCTTTTGACTCAAATTAAGCCTTAGATCATTTAAGACTACTGATTCAATCAAATTCAATCTCCTCCAATGATCTCCTCCAAATTTAATCTAGGAGAGTAGAGACCCTTCTAGACAAAACTCAGAGTATGTAGCCAGTGAATTAGCTGTTGGTGATGGAAAAAATTCCGATAACAAGGCGACAGTTAGAATTTCTCAACAAATTCAATGTAAATGATTTGTGGGGATGTTACTAATCCAACCATGATAAAATCTCTAATTATTATAGAGCCTAATAAGTCAAATTTGGCAATTAAGGTTTGCAACCCTAAATTGCTAGATAAGGTGAAGAGTATAATTTGGCAATAACAACACAAAATTCCTAACATGTATTTAAGGATACTGACGTTAATAAGGTTGGGAATACAAAATCCCTATTATTTGATCTTTCAAACTCCATGAATTTGAATCACAAGAATTATGCAAAAGGAGAAATAGTCGGAAAAGGTATAGTAGTGGTTATGAATCAATCTAGGAAATTCGATTTGTGTAAACATGACCAAGGAATGTGACTACAACAAAATCCCATCAAGTTATCCCCAATACTCTTCTAATTTGAGTTTTAGGATTTCAAAGGATCAAGTTACTATCATGTGCTAGATTCTGATGGTGCATAGGAAAATGCTGATAATGATGCTATTTTTATCATCGTTTGGTTTTCCTACCGGTGAGTCTCTTATTAATTAAATAACTATCATTATAAATGCTACTAAGTCTAATGAACCTCAAAATCAGAAGGTTGTGCATGATTTAACTATTAGGGCTAGTAAAAAACCTAAGCAAAAACGTTATGTCCCTAATAATAGTCCTATGCAATTTTCCAATAATTTTGCTACTTCCAAACCAAATAATTCTAAGCCCAATGTTAGTGAGATCATGAATGATATGGTGCATATGATCCCAACTCCTCAAAATCTTAACCAAACTAAACCAAAAGTTCCCAATACATCTGAATTCCCTAATTTCCTTGTTGCTCATTCTATGGTGACTAAACTAAGGGCTCAAGAGGCTATGAAGGTGAAAACAATTAATATAACCTTCCCAAAATACAATTAAACAAGATTTCACTATTGTGGTATTTAAGCTAGAGGATTACAAAGTAAATATGGCTCAATGATGCAAATGAACTTGCACTGGCAAGTTTACTAATATTATGCCTAAAATGGGAGCTTTCAGAAGAGAGTTTATTCTTCTAACTGAACTTAGCGTATGAGTTAAACTCACTTATTTCAACTTCAGGTATCTCTATTTTGACCTAGATAATGAGTACGATCATTCTACTATTTGGTTTAAAGGTAAATTTTTTATAAAAGGTTAGATCATAAGATTACAAATCTGGATTTCCACTTTTAAACCTGAAGAAGAGACACCTATTGTGCCTATCTAGGTTGTTCTACATATGTTACCTTGGCATTGGTATGGTCTTAAGTTGTTGTTACCTCTTCCATCTCCAATTTTCAAGGTCTTGTTACCTTACTTATCTACCTATAAGAAAACAATAGGTAGTGTAGTTAAGGTAAAAATTCAGATTGACATAACAAAGAAAGACTACATCATGTTTGGATAGGGTTTGATAAAGATGCGAATGGATAAGGAAGATGGAAACCAATTTAATATGAGGGTGTCCTTTGACTACTATGAATATTGCAAACATCAAGGTCACATCATCATGTCATGTACTACTAAAATACGAGACGATGAAACCAGAAGGAAAAAAGAACCAAAAGAAGCTTGGAAAAAGAACCACAATTAGGGGTAAGAAATACAAATTTCTACTGTGCAGGAAGGTAATATTAAATACAAGGAAAATAACAACCCATAGAAAAAGAGGAATGTCAAATACAAATAGAGAGGAAGGAAGAATACACAACAACCACAATAACCTTAACATCATAAAAAAGATCAAGTTAAAAATAAATAGGTTTATAGGCCTAGGTCCCCATAGAGTCTAAAAGGAAACATTCAACAACAACAAAAAATAGTTATAGAATCCTATCATAATAATACTACTCCAAAAGATAGTAATGTTGACTCTGTAGTCCAGAATCAAGCCCCAATACTCAAAACTATGATACATGACGCAGGGACCAATCAAAAAAGTGAGAACCCACTAAAAATGAAATAAGAAAGTGAGCAACAATCAGGAAAATAATGTTGAAAATCCTCAAAAATAAGGAAAATGAGATCAAAGTTTCTGAAACAAGGGTATCTCAAATTCTCAGCAAGATCATAATGATGATAATGTCCTAAATGAGAGGACCTCAGGTATTGAATCAATGCTCCAGCAACCCCACCTTATTATATTTTTTGGTGTTGTTTGAGAATAAAGATATTAAAGATATGGATGGAGGGAATTAGTACAAACTCACTAACTTGTACGAAGAGGTGTCTAAGGGAGAGGGTTTATTGTCTCATTATGATCATGAGATTCTAATGGTTGATCCTAGGAATGACTTTAGAGATCCTGCTACCACTTTTAATGTTGACATTGAAGCTAAAATGGTTGAAAAGCCTACCTCTTTCACAGAGATATTCACAGAGATAATGATGAGGGTAATTAGTATGTTGATGATGGTTTTATAGGTAGTTCTTGCCTTTTTATTGATGAACATAATGTCACTTCTCCCAAGAATAGTTCAATACAAAATCTAACTATAGATAAGATGTAATATTTAAATAGTTCCTACAAGTTACAAGGTCATACTTCTCAAGTGTTCAACAATAAATCTACTCTAGCCTTGCGTAAGAAGAAGAGACATACTATTAAAAAGAGGCGAGGAAAAGAAGAGCAGAGAAACAAGGAGATTTTCAGAAGGGATAACAACATTTTGTTCTTGTTAGTGAGTAGGCTGGAATTCATATGCCACCTCAAAAAATTCTACATAGTCCCAAATATCTGGGTTTGAATAAAGAGGCACAGGGGTGGCAAATAACGGATTGGATTGGATTTGGATTTATTGAATATGAATTGATCTCAAATTGATTGGATTGTAATCCACCCATATATTATGTGTGTAAGTATGAATTAGGTCAAAATGGCTGGAACCTACTTTTAAATCCTACAACCTAAAGCTTTAGAGCTTCTACATGCATACAACTTTATTTTTTTTACCACAACCTCCTATATTTTTTTTAAAAAGTTTCTTACTCCCATCCCCCAAAATATTTTTTCTTAATTTTTTAAAATTTATTTTTTGAAAATGTTTTAAAAAAATTTTCTCGCCCAAGCACCACCCCAGCCCCTTTCCCCTAATTTTTTAAATTAGTTTTTTAAAAATTTTCAAAATTTTATCTTACTCCACTCTCTACCAAACCTCTCCCACCCCACCCTCCAATTTTTTTTTAACTTTTTTTTTAAAAACTTTCAAAATTTTACCTGCCCACCCCTTTCCTTGCCAGTCCCTCATACACCTTACACCTCACACCTCCTACCTCGACCCCTCATCCCAAAAAAATTCATAACCTCACTCGACTCTTTTATTTGACTCTTCCTACTATCTCTCCATACCCCTACCTGGCTAGTCTACCATCCTAATTTTTTTTAAAAAAGTTTGTCAATCTCCACCCTCGTAATCCCTCACCCCATTACCCCCTTCCTATAAAAAATAAAATTTTCTAATAAATTCTTTTATTACCCTCCCCCTCCCCCCCATCCTCCTATCCCCCTCCCATATCCTACAACCCATGTACTTTAGAAATTAAAGTTTAAAGAAAACTAAAATTAAAATTTCTATCCCCACCTCACCCATTCCCCTAATCAGCCTCACCCCCATCCATCCCATCAATTTTTTTTAAAAGAAAATTATTTTTTTCAAAAAAAAAATATTCTTTCCCGAACCCTCAGTCCACCCCAATACAACTGACTCCCAATTTGCTTTTTACAAAAAAGAGCATAAGCGGGTGATCTATGAGCTTATATGTGTTACGATCTGAGACTACCCCTGGTTGTAACACAATTTTTTGGATCACAAGTGACCCCAAGATAACCTATGACCTGACAAAACATTAAGAATATCGACAATAAATGATAAAAACTCTTAAGTAAAAGCTGAACTAAATAATAAAATAAATATTCAAAGAAATTGAACCAACAATAACCGAATGTGAGATCACAAGGTGAACATCTAACTGTAAGTCTTCAAAGTCTCTACTAAGATGAGTTGTTGGGACTAGCTCCCAGCTAACTCTAACTGACTAAAAATAGGGAATGACAAAGACAAAATGAAATAAAATGAAATAAAATGCTTACTCTAGTCCTCACACGATGAGGCTTCACTAAAATAGTTAGTGTTGACACTATAAGAGACCGTACTAGGCGTGATATAGATGCTGATCATCAAAAACTATATTATAAGACAATATAGCACAAAAAATATATGATCAGTACTGAGTATGTGAGATAGGAAAATAACTGATATAAGTTAAACTTGGCAGATATAACAAGACAGACTAATGCAAGACCAAGTAATGAACTTGTGCTGCATAATGAACTAAAATAACTTAATACAAGGTAATGAAAGAATTCATATCAAAACTATCAATTGTGGACTAAAGTAGCTACTAATAACCAACATACCCTAATCTTAGCTAATCAAGGTCCAACTTGTAACCTAGTTGGATGGGTGTTTACTACCTTGCCAAGGGTACGAAAACTAAATGGCATGGATCCACTGAATTGATGTCCCAAAAAGTACTTAGGTGTCAGGCCGGTCTAGTGGTTGACCCTTTAAAACCTATGGTGGTGATATTTTTATGAGACTTAGGGACTTGTACTAAAGGTCTAGACTTAACTGGTGGATGATCCTTCATCCTCACATCTGCTCGATGCTAAGTACTACTCCTAATTGAATGACACAGATAACTACAATGCTTAATGATGATTATAATTTGAAGACTAATATAAATACATTATCTAAAAGAATTCAAAATATGTAAACTAAGGAATATAGCATCCAAAAGTACATACACAAAATACTAGGTCATCAGGTGTTCATAACACGCCATCTTTGAAGAGTGCAACTACTATGTAAATTTCATAAACTAAAAACGTAAACAAAATTTAATGACTCAGGTCCAATAATCGTTGATTTTACAATGTATCTAGGGTTTGAGATCATGGTCAAGTAATAACACTACAATTTTTGGTAAAATGGGGATTACAACTCAATGACACCAAAAGACTGAGATATTAATGAATTTACCATTATTGATAAGCCTAAAATTGTGAAAGAGAATTAAATTGGAGAGTTGGGTTAACTTTGGGACTCAATGGATTAAAGAATACCCATTGATGAAATCCCATATACCTAGAGATGAGAACTCTGGAGAATTCTTCAAAATTGGATGCTTGAGGAAGATGAACCCTAGCTCTTCCTTGGAAAAAAAATCACCTTTTTTCTCTTTTAAAACTGAGTGACAGATGTTATTCTGATTAATGAGGGTATAGGGTTATATTAACCCCAATAATAACCCTTGAGTTACCCAAAATAACATGGAGTTGGTGTTAAAAGAGTGGGAAAACACTAATATTCCCCTTTAAAATTGTAATAGGAAACTACTGGGAGGGACGAATGAGACCGTCCTATAATTATGGGACCAACCTATGGTTGTGTGTTGTACTCATGGTTTGGAGATAGATGAGAGCTCCCTAAACATGATTAGACGAGTCTTGGTATAATCATGGGATCTACCTATAATCGTACCTTGGTTCGTAGTTTTGATGGTTACATCCAAAGCATCTATGGGACTAACCTATGGTCCTGTGTTGTACTCATGGTTGGGAGATGAATGAGAGCTCTCTGAACATGATCAGATGAGAATTGGTATAATGATGGGATCTACCTACGATCATAGTTCATAGTTTTGATGGTTGCATCCGAAGCATCTATGGGACTCTTGATCGTTCCAAGTATTAGGGTTTCAAAGCATGGCATGGTTTACACTCATGGTCTATACTTTGTCAACTCTCAGATATTAATGCTGTGTCTATCAGATGAGACCATTGTATGATCAAAAAAGGTAACCACAGTCATATTTTGTCTTGTGGTATCTCACTGTAGAGCAGTGTTTTATTAAATATGGCATAAGATTTTCCTCAAATGTCAGATTAAGTCAAAACTGGATGCTTTGGAAAGATAATTCAACTATATATCATTTGGTGGGTATAGATCTCAATGATGCATTAGAACTTGGAAGTTACACTCATTTAAAAATGATCACTTCTTTAGAAATCTATCTATAAAAGAGGTTTTGGTTTTTTTAAAGGGTAGGGGGTTCATGCGGCCTTGGTACATGAAATAATCCCCTCTCATACTATTATAACTTGAGGATTAACCCTAAAATTACTTTAGGAATAGTTTTAGACTTGTCTTGGATATTCCAGGGTGTTATGATACTGATTTAGCAGGAAGGTTAGGGAAAAAAACCATACTTCCCATATTTTCTTCATTATCTCTCCTGGTATTATTGGAACCCTTTTACACTAACTTTACCTTAAATTCGTACACTAAGTTTCTAAGATTTGAAAACTGACATGGTACTAAGTTGGTAATTGAAACATAAAATGAATCAGACTCATGGACGCATGCTATAGCATGGGAATAACTGGTTGTCATAAAATTTAATAAATTAGTTAATTAATGGTAACTTTTATCTCAAGTTGGTACTGAGTTCAAAGGGAGAGATAGGGGTACTTGGTCATCCTATCTACCTCTAATTTCAAGTAGCTCCATCTACTGACTGATTTTTCCAAAGAACCTTTACCCATGAGACCTCTTTATTCCACAATCTAATAACCTGATAATCAAGGATTTCAATAGAAACCTTTTTGTATGAGAGACTATATTTCACTTCCACAGTTTCTAAGGGCATAACCTTGACAGGATCACCAGTGACTATTTTAGCAAGGAAACATGAAAGAATAAATGCACTACTACTAACTCTACTGATAATTCTAACTCATATTCTACTTTGAAAAAATGACCTATAGTCTCATAAGGACCAAAACAAAACTGGGAATAATCTTTACCTGCTTCCCAAATTTCTTCACCCTTTCATAGGTGAAACTTTCAAGTAGCTAAAATCAGCAACAACAAACTCAAGTTCCCTTCTCCTCATATTTTTGTAGGAATTTTGACGACTTTGAGACGTTCTTATACTTTATCTAATTAGTTGAACTTTCTCCATAGCCTTATGGAGTGAATTTGGACCTATAAATACAGCTTCACTAACTTTCAACCAATTAATAAGAGATCTATACCTCCTTTTATAAAGTGCCTCAAATGATCCCATCTAAATAATAGAGTGATAACTGTTATTATATGTAAACTTGATCAAAGGTAGATGATCTTCCCAACTACCCTTAAAATTAATTACATAGTCTATTAGCATATCCTCTAAGGTCTAAGTAGTCCTTCCTTACTGAACATCTATATGTGGGTAAAAAGTTATACTGAGATGAACATGGGTACCAGAACCCTTAAGGAATGCCTTCCAAAATTGAGAGGTAAATTAGGTACCTCTATCTAAGATGATCGTCAAAGGGATACAATGCAATTTTATCAACTCTAGGTAGAGTTTAGCATAGTCCTCAACTAAATCTAAAGTGTTAACCATATGGAAATGGGTCGACTTATTCATTTTGTCCATAATAACTAAATAGAATCATGGTGCAGAAAAATACAAGGCAAACCTATAATGAAGTCTATGTTCATTACCTCCCAATTCAGAGTAGGAATACTGAAGTCCTAAAGAATGCTGTCAGGTCTCTAGTGCTCAAACTAAATGTTTTGGCAATTTGGGAACCTAGCCATAAATTTTGTGATATCTTTCCTCATACCATTCCTATAAATCATGGTACATTTTAATGGCTCCTAGGTGAATAAAATATCGAGAAGCATGAGCCTCCACTAATATTCATTTTCTTAATTTATCTACATTTGAAATACATAGTCTTCTTTGATAATGAATAAAACCATCTCCCTCTTGGGAGAAAACCTCAAACTTCTGACTTTGGATTATTTTTCAATTCAAGTAAAGTAGGATAACAATCTTAATTTTCCTTAACCTTGGCTAGAAAAGAGGCTTCTGTACCATATTGAAGTAATATATTACCATTAACAGAGTCAACCAGTCAAACTCCTAGTCTGGCGAGTCTATGAACCTGGTGAGCAAGTTCTTTCTTATCATTCTCTACATGAGTAACACATCTCATAGATAATATACAAAGAGCCTCGGCCACCACATTGGCGTTATAGTACAAAACACTCATATCATAATCCTTTAGCAATTTTAGCCATCTTCTCTGGTTGAGATTTAAATCTTTTTGACTGAAAACACATTAAATACTATTGTGATTGGTAATGATATAAACATGAACCCCATAGAGGTAATGATTCCAAATCTTTAAGTCAAAAACAACTGTCTCCAACTTAATATTATTACGCAGGTAGTTTTTCTTTTATGGATTAAGCTGCCTAGAGGAATATACTATAGGTTTTGTAGGGTCAAGGTTATAGTATAACTTTTGAAAACTCTTTCGACAAGAATCGAACCACTAAAATTTGACTTTTTTCTGAGTTGACTTGGATATGGACTAATAAATAAAGAAAAATTTCTCAACAAACCACCTGTAGTAACTTGCCGATCCCAAGAAAATCTTGATATCTTCTAGAGAGATGGGTCTTGACCAATTTTTACTGATTCACTCTCTTGGGGATCAACCCTATTTCCTTTGTAAAAAATAATATTATTAAGGAATTTTACTGATTTCAACCAGAATTTACACTTGCTGAATTTTGCAAATAGCTGGCGATCTATAAGAGTCTTTAAGACAACCCTTAGATGATTTGCATGTTCATACCCACTTTGAGAATAAATGAGGATGTTATCTATGAAAACTATAATGAATATGTTCAAGTAATACTTAAACACCCGTTTCATCAAGTCCATAAAAGCTTCAACAACATTTATTAGTCCAAAAGACATAACAACAAATTCAAAGTGACCATATAGAGTTTTGAAGGTTGTCTTCAAACTGTGATGTTCTCTTACTTTAAGCTGATGATAGACTGGTATGAGGTCTATCTTAGAGAAAAAACTTGAAACTTGAAGTTGTTCGAACAAGTCAGTAATTCTGGGATGTGATACTTATTTTTGACTGGGACCTTGTTCACTTGACAATAGCCAATGCCCATTTTTAGAGAACCATCTTGCTTGTGCATGAAAAAATTAGAGCACACTATAGAGAGATGATGGGCCTAGTAAAACCCTTATCTAGGAGGTCCTTTAATTGTTACTTAAACTCTATAAGTTTATCTAGAGATATTATGAAGGGTGGAATTAAAATAAGTTGGGTATATGGAAAGAGATCTATGTTGAAGTCAATTTCCCATTTGGGGAGAAACTTTAGGTGGATCTTCCAAAAATAGTTCTAGAAATTTGTTTACTACTAGAAATGACTAAAGATTTGGGCTTTTAAAATTTATCCTAAACAAGATGATAGATACACTCTTTGGAGATCATATTTCTATCCTTAAAGTAAGAAGCTAACTGATCCATAGGTATTGAGGTACTCTCTTTTCACTCTAGAACTGGTTCATTTAGAAATTGGAAATGATCTAATCTATTACTACAATCTATCATGTTATAACAAAAGTGTAGCCACTGCATACCAAGAATGGCATCAAAATCTACCATGTCTAATTTTATGAGATTAACTACGATGAATTTTTGGAAACTATAACTGGATAATTTTTGTATACTCATCAAGATATGATTGAGTCACCAATTAGAGTACGAATGTGAAAGGTTTTGAAAGGATTTTGGGACTATCTTCGAAGTCTACTTTAATATAGTGAGTTACAAAATAATATGTGGATCTAGGATCTAATAATGCATAAAAATAAATATGGAAAACATGTAACGTACCCATGCTACATTAGGAAAACCCTACTGATCCTATTGAGTCAAAAGGGATTAGAACATGTTCTAACATTGTCCACCAACTGCACTAGACGAGGCACCCTGCTGAGTCGAATGACCTGTAGGAGCTGCTAAAGAGTTGGACTAACTTTGCTGACGGGCATTCCTACCTCTCTTAGAAGCCACTGGTCACTCCCTTAGTTTGTGGCCTGGTGATGATAGGCGGATTACACACCTATATCAATATATTTTGCCCATATTTTAGCCTAGTTTTGAGAACTAATTATCTATTTCATGCACTTTTAGTCCTTTTTCCTGTAAATGAGCTGACAAACATGATTAGGAAAGTTTCAGGTATAAATGATGCAAAATACAGCATTTTATGGCTTACTTGACGCAAAAGAAAGCTCACAAACGAAGTAGAAGGGAGCTGGACGCCTAAGGACCAAATCTGCTGCATGGAAAATCTGTCCCGGGCTAAAACAACATTTCTGAAGACTTTGGGGACTTACAGACACAAAGCTGGATTTTTACAAAGATACATTAACCTAGTACAATTAGGTTATGTATTTCACTATTCTATTTGGATTATGATATTGTAACCTTACCCTAGTACATTTGGGTCAAGGATTTCATTAGTATATTAGGATTTGGTTATTTGTTTCATTAGCTTAGTAGGAGTAGGCTAGGAGTATTATAAATACCCTATCATGTTAGAGATTTTTATTCATTCTTCACTTAATTCAACAATTAATTTTCTTCCATCCCTCTCATCTTCCACCACAAACACTTCTAATCTATCCTTCTATTCATCTATTCCACAACAAGAGAATCGTTACTTTCTAGGGAATCACCAAAACCACACGCCTATCACCTACTTCTCACGCCATCAACCATGCAAATCGTGATATCCTTCGCATTCATGGGTAACTAAACCTCTTAGTTGGGGTTATGGAAGCCGAATGAGTTACTATCTATAGCTGTGAGTTTGTGAGTTCAAGACAAGTATATTGCTTATATCATTATTCTCTTCATCTTAATCTACATTCTTTGCGGTTGCAAACGCAAGAATACGCCAGTCTAACATTTAACTTGTTCGCGAGAAAGGTTATTTGTCTGGAAAAGAGATAATGTCAAGGTAGTAGGACACCCTTTCCTATTAAAAAGCTAGTGCCGTAACTGGACTAACATCTTGGAGAATTCGTACCGTTATCTACGCTTTAAGCTCGCGAGAGTTAAAGTGAAATAGTCCTTGTTTAGGTCGCGAGACACTTGGATTTACCATCGACTACAATTCTCTATAAGCAATTGCATGTCGAGACTCTACACACTCATAGACAATAGAGACGTATACCTCAGAAGGTGGACATAACCCCAACGCTTCAATTCTCATTGTTTACAACCTACGTAACAATCTCTCTTTTACTTTGCTATTTTCAGCTTTTACTTCATTACTTTGGTTACATATTACAATTCCCCCCTTTTTATGAAACTTGCACCAAAAGTCTACTAATTTTGCTTACTTGTTGACCAAGCTATTCCCTGTGGGATCGACACCCAACCCAGGTTGGGTTCTATATTTTCTAACGACCGCTTTACACTCCCACGAGAGCTGTAGATTGAGCGTTATGAAAAATTGGCGCCGTTGCCGGGGAATACGAGTGTCAATCAAGTTTGTGATAATTACTAGACCCTTTGGTCAAAGATTCTCGTACTTTTACGTTTAGTTTTTGTTTTTGTTTATTGCAGGTTTTTCTTTTAGTGCATGCCCCATACTAGAAGTTTTGGTCAACCGTTATTACCAATCAATCCGAAACCACAACAAATTAGAAGAATGGAAGCACAAGCTGAAATCGACAGGATGGCTGCTCAACACGAGCAAGCAAGATTAGCTGCGCTTGCCGCTGCTCAAGTCCAACAATAAAACATTGATAATCCTGGGCGAGCAACAAATCCTGACGATGAAGATTTAGGTGATGACGAGTTACTAAACCCTAGGCGTGATGCTGAAATTATAACACCTGCCAATCGAAGAGGTCGACAAGCTCGGTATAGGTATGACCGCCAACCTTTGCAACTAGCTTTCGAGGATGATGATGATGATCTTGATGGTGCCGGAGCCACTGGAGCTATAATTCCACCACCATTAGCGCCCGGAGCCAAATTCAACATCACTAGCACCATGATTCAGTTATTGCAACTCAAGGGGTTATTTGGTGGACTAGCAGGCGATGATCCGAATATGCATCTCATCAACTTTATTTCTACATGCAAGTCTTTTGACAATCCTGGTGTTGGTCAGAATGCTATTCGATTACGTCTATTTCCATTGTCTCTGTCTGGGAAGGCAACACTATGGTTGAATGGGCTGACTCCTGATTCAATTACAAATTGGAGGCAATTGAGAGACGCTTTCCTAGAAAGATTCTTTCCGCCATCCAAAAGGGCTCAATTGAGAGATGAAATCAACAACTTTCGTCAGCTTCCCTCTGAAGCTCTTCATGAAACATGGGAGAGGTTCAAGACAAAGCTAGCGAGATGCCCAAACCATCACATGACTAATGTTTACCTCATGGAGATCTTGTATAGAGCCTTGAATTCAGTAACTAAACCAGTGGTGGACAACGCAGCTGGAGGTTCTTTTATGGACCTTACCTTTGGTCAAGCAAGCAATATGCTAGATCGCATGACAAAGCAAAGTAGAGCTTGGCATACCAGGGATTCTGAGGTAGCAAGCCCCACTTTATCTATTGGCATGTCTGCAGACCAAAGAAGAAGAGAAGAAGAACGTGAGCAAGATATGGTGCACATGAAAACACAATTGGATCTTCTAACAAAGCACTTATTATCAGGGAAGACCGAAAAAGTGAAAGCTGTGGCGCTGAAAGGAAGAGACGAATCTGATTTGGAAGAGGAGGCCAACTACTTGAACAATCAGGGGGGTTTCCGTGGGAATGCCCAAGGAAACCAAGGTCGGAACTATTATGATAAATCTGGAAGCAAAGACCAAGGTAGTTGGAAGAAAAATAATGAAAAGAGTGGTTTGTACGTTCCCCCTGGTAGACGTGATACCACTACATCTAATTCTATGGAAGACATGATGGCTAAGTTATTGAAAGGAGTGGATGCAACGAGCGCAGAAGTGAAGGAGGTAATTGACGATTTGGCCTCCATGAAGCAATTAGTTGATTCTCATTCCACTTCTATCAAGCAAATAGAGCAGCAATTGAGCCAACTTTCAGCAGCATTCAATCAAAGAAAGGCTGGCACCTTACCGAGCGATACTATGCAAAACCCAAGGAATGATGGGTCATGCATGGCCATCACTACCAGAAGTGGTAAAGTGCTGGAAACTTCAGCAAAAGGCAAGCAAGTGGTTGACGTAGCAACAGACATTGACGCCACACCTAGTGACGTTACAAGAGAAGAAGCCGCAACAACTACTTCAAACATCAAGGATGTTTTACCTAGTGACGTGCAGCCTAAAACAAATGATAAACGGAAGCAAGAGGAGAAGAAAGCCATGGAGAGAACACTTTCATACCCACCACCACCTTTTCCACAAAGATTGAAGAAGGTGGCCAATGACACTAAGTTCAACAAATTTATGACTATGTTGAAGCAGCTGACCATTAATGTCCCATTGGTAGAGACACTTGAACAAATGCCTGGGTATGCGAAGTTTATGAAAGATCTTTTGACTAAGAAGAGGGCAGCAAGTTATGAGCTGAAAGATGATGTGCATAATTGTAGTGCAATTGCTACCCGATCGATAGTTCAGAAGAAGGCCGACCCCGGAGCTTTCACTATTTCTTGCACAGTCGGATCTTTGGATTTGCTAAAGCATTGTGTGACTTAGGAGCTAGCATCAACTTGATGCCATTATCGATCTACAAGAAGTTGGGGTTAGGAGATCCTACACCAACTAATATGAGGCTTGTTATGGCAGATAGGACGGTAAAACGACCGGTTGGTATTCTATGCGATGTCTTGGTAAAGGTTTCTTCATTTATCTTTCCAGCAGACTTTGTCATCTTGGATTGTGAAGCAGATTCAGAGGTTCCCATAATCTTGGCACGCCCTTTCCTTGCTACGGGAAGTGTGCTCATAGATTTGAGAGCTAGTGAGCTTTCATTCCGAATAAATGACGAAGTGGTTCGTTTTGACGTTTGCAAATCAATGAAGCAACCCAAAGATCTGAGTGTATTTTTTGTGGCTGATGTTGTCGTTGATGACGAGGAAGAACGACTTGAAGAAGAACAAATTCTTGATGATCCTTTGGAGGTTTCGCTCATAAAAGGAGAGAATGAGGATGCTGAAATTTCTGAAGAAGTCATTTGTGCTCTATCGGGATTAGGAACATATCGTTATACTCCCAAGAAGCTGGATCTTGATCTCAAGAATCGACCCACACCACTAGCTAAGCCATCTATTGAAGAGCCACCCACGTTAGAATTGAAGGATCTGCCAAGCTATTTGAAGTACGCATTCTTAGGAAGCGGAAATACTCTTCCAGTCATAGTGGCAGCCGATTTGGGTGAGCAACAAGTTGCAGCTCTTATTGCAACCCTACGCAAGTATATTAGAGCCATTGGATGGACCATTGAGGATATTATTGGTATACCACCTGGGATTTGCACTCATAAAATTCAGCTTCAAGAAAAGTGCACACCCACCATTGAACATCAAAGATGTCTAAACCCACCAATGCAAGAAATGGTGAAGAAGGAGATTATCAAGTGGTTAGACGCAGGAGTCGTGTATCCTATTTCGGATAGTACATGGGTAAGCCCAGTACAATGTGTTCCCAAGAAAGGAGGCATGACCATGGTCGCGAATGCAAAGAATGAACTTATTCCACTCAGGCCCATTACTGGATGGAGAGTATGCATGGACTACCGCAGGCTGAATTCTTGGACACTCAAGGATCATTTCCCCATGCCATTTATGGACCAAATGCTAGATCGATTAGCGGGGAAAGGATGGTTTTGCTTCTTGGATGGTTATTCGGGTTATAATCAGATTTGTATTGCACCTAAAGACCAAGAGAAGATAACGTTTACATGCCCATATGGTACGTTTGCCTTCAAACGCATGCCATTCGGGTTGTGTAATGCACCAGCCACCTTTCAACGTTGTATGATGTCTATTTTCTCTGATATGGTTGAAGACACTTTGGAGGTATTTATGGACGACTTTTCAGTTGTTGGTGAGTCTTTTGAAGCATGTTTGGCAAACTTGAGCATGGCATTGCAAAGATGTGTAGAGTTCAACCTTGTGCTGAATTGGGAGAAGTGCCACTTCATGGTAAAAGAAGGAATCGTTCTTGGGCACAAGATCTCCGAAAGAGGAATAGAGTTTGATCGCGCAAAAATAGAAGTAATCGAGAATCTACCACCTCCAATTTCGGTGAAGGGAGTTCGTAGTTTCTTGGCCATGCTGGATTTTATCGTAGATTCATCAAAGACTTCTCCAAAATTTCTAGTCCATTGTGCAAACTACTGGAGAAAGATGCGAAGTTTGACTTTAATGAAGATTGCTTAAAGGCATTCGAATGCCTTAAAGGAAAACTCATTGAAGCCCCTATCATGGTAGCACCAGATTGGACGCTCCCGTTCGAAGTAATGTGTGATGCTAGTGGTGTAGCCATTGGTGCTGTTCTTGGAAAAAGAAAGGAGAAACTATTTCATCCTATCTACTATGCAATTAAGGTCCTAAATGAAGCCCAAAGGAACTAAACTGTTACTGAACAAGAGCTCCTAGCGGTTGTATATGCTTGAGAAGTTTTGCGCCTATCTATTGGGTACTAAGGTGATCGTTCATACATACCATGCAGCTCTTAGGTATCTAATGACGAAGAAGGATGCAAAACCAAGGCTGATTCGATGGGTATTGCTGCTGCAAGAGTTTGATTTCGAAGTCAAAGATAGAAGAGGTTGCGAGAACCAAGTGGCTGATCACCTATCTAGACTTGAGAATGAGTATGTGGCGCAACCAAAAAATCAGATTGATGATGCATTCCCTGACGAGGAGATTCTAGCGACAACAATGGAGAAATTACCATGGTATGCCGACTTTGCAAATTTCGTGGTGAGTAATGTGTTACCTTCTAATTTATCTTACCACCAAAGGAGGAAGTTTATGCATGACGTTCAACACTACTATTGGGATGAGCCTTATTTGTTTCGAAGATGCGCGGATGGTATCATTCGACGATATATATCCCATGAAGAAGTGTCTACTATATTGGAAACATGCCACACTTCGCAAGTTGGAGGACATCATGCAGGGAATCGAACGGCAAGGAAAGTCTTGCAAAGTGGTTATTATTGGCCTACAATATTCAGAAATGCACACGACTATGTGAGAAGGTGTGACCAATGCCAACGTCAAGGTGCTATTTCAAAACACCATGAAATGCCCATGTCCAAAATTCTGGAGGTAGAACTCTTCGATGTGTGGGGTATTGATTTCATGGGACCATTCGTGAATTCGTTTGGAATGAAGTACATCTTGGTTGCTGTGGATTATGTGTCAAAATGGGTTGAAGCTGTAGCATTGGCCGACAATGAAGGAAAGCGTGTTGTAGCGTTTTTAAAGAAGAATATCTTCTCTCGCTTTGGAGTACCTCGTACTATCATAAGTGATGGAGGATCTCACTTTTGCAACAAGCTATTCAAATCTGTATTGGCCAAGTATGGAGTCAAGCAACACAAGGTAGCTACGCCTTATTATCCCCAAACCAGTGGACAAGTTGAGGTTTCCAACCGCGAGATCAAGCAAATCCTTGCTAAGACGGTTAATGCGAATAGGAAGGACTGGTCTCGAAAGCTAGATGATGCACTATGGGCGTATAGGACTGCATTCAAGACACCCATTGGTATGTCACCTTATCAGCTAGTTTATGGGAAGGCTTTTCATCTACCCATCGAGCTTGAATACAAGGCATTGTGGGCATTGAAGCACTTGAATCTGAATTGGGATAATGTGACAAACCTGAGGTTGGAGCAGCTGAACGAACTAGATGAATTTCGTCTCCATGCATATGAAAGATCAGATTTATACAAGGAGCGGATGAAGAAGTATCATGATCAGCGGATTGTTCGATGAAACTTCCAAAAAGGTGACATGGTACTACTCTTTAACTCCAGACTCAAGCTCTTCCCAGGTAAGTTAAAATCAAAGTGGTCTGGCCCATTTAAAGTCATCCAAGTCTACTCGTATGGAGTAGTCGAATTGGAAAACAATGATGGTGTTGTCTTCAAAGTGAATGGCCAATGTGTTAAGCCATATATCGGTCCTCTTGACTCGATGAATGACAAGGCCATCACTTATCTCGATGAAGTCTAAGTACTCGAGATTACTACGTCGAGCCATGACAATAAATAAGGCGCTAGATGGGAGGCAACCCATCGTCTTATTGTTTTATTGTTTTGTCGTTTTATCGTTTTATCGTTTCGTCGTTTTAGTATTTTTTCTTTTTGATAAATGAAAATTCAAAAAATAAGAGTCGTGCCACGACCAAAACTAAGGCGCTTGGTGGGAGGCAACCCATCGTACTAATCATTTTCATTTTGTTTTGAGCAAATATAGGTGCAAGAAGTATGCGACGAAGAGATTGATCTCCATCGACAATTTGGACGCATTGTATGGTAAAATCGGTAAGTTAGGAATGGTGATGCATAAGGCAATGAATTGAGCCTTTCTCACGTCAAAATAGGCTTCGAGGAATGCTAGGCCTTGGTAAAAATAGGCCACGAACGATGCACAACCTATTCTATAGCCTAAGGACTCGGAATCTAGTGTGCTATACACTATGCGCCGCCTATTCCTAGGTATGCTTTTGACTATGCGCCGCCTATGCTATGGAATTTGGTCTCAGTATCTCATGTGCCATAGACTATGCGGCGCATATGTCCCATTATTCCATAGACAATGCGCCGCATATGTCATTGATATGCCGAGTGATATGCGCCGCATATGTGGTGTTTTTGTCCCCAAATCCGATTGTAAATGGGTCATAACCCGACCCATACTCTTCCTATATAAAGGGGACTTAGTTTTATGACACAACCACATTAGAAACAACCCTAAAGACGCCGCATAACCCTCCAAATCTTCTCAAAATTTTCTTCTTTTGCTGTTCCAATTCACAACAACTTCTCGACACGCTTCAAGCAAGTAAGTACTCTCTTATTCTTCATCTATTTATCGTAAGTACTATGTTGCTATGCTTATTATAAATTTCTAAATCATGTGAGATTGGTGGTGATGTTCATGTGTTTGGATTGTTGTTGCAAAATCATGTGAGTGAATATATACGTAGGGAATTTTTGACTTGTTTCCGACTTGAATTTTGTTTCAAAAGCATTGTTATGATATTTGCTGAATATATATGGCCATGAATATTTCTTAAGAATGTTGTTTGGATGCTTACATAATAGACTATCCCGGCCATCGGGATAAGATTATAGTGCCTATCGACTTAGGAGGTTGTGCTTGTTGTACGAATAACGATTCCATGAGGTAACCCCTATGTCATAGTGTTGCTATACCCACCATGAAAGTAGTCCGATGGCTGCAAATAAGTGATGCAATGCTAATTTTCTTGTCAGACTACAATCCTAAAACGTATGTCGACGAATTCTGAGTAAATAGACTACGTTCACCTCACTGATTTGTGCAACAAAACTAAGTGTGGGGTGGTACCCCTAGTGCTTGCATATAGATTGTATCAAGTGAGATTGTGCTGCAACTAACATTATTTCTAGTCTCAGGTACAATGGCACCTAAAGCGAGGCAAGGCAAGGAGAAGGCTACCACGTCCCAAAAGGGCAAAAAGAGAAGTCGAAAAGACCAAGGAGAATCATCCTCAGCGCACCTACCACGCAGAATGATCAGAATAAAATGGGTTCTTGAGGAAGAAGCCAAAGAATGGTACAGCAGCAACAAAGAAAGGAAATATGTGCATGTCGACTTGATCAACAAGGAGACCTTAGCAAAGAAGGAGCCGCGCATGTTGGCAAAAATAATGGCTTTGAAGCTGGATTTCATCTTCCGCGACATGGGAGAGTGCAATCTTGACTTAACAAGAGAGTTTTATGCCAACTGGTCGCCGAATACAACAGGCAATGAAGTCAAAATTCGGGGCCAAGTGTTACAGCTCACCGCAGATTGGATCAACTCTTCTCTTGGCTTACCTTCGGTCGACACAGCACCATTCAAAGAACTGTACAGCAGACCTCCTTATAGAGAGATACGACACATGCTTTGTGGAAGTAGATCAATGGCAAGGTGGGGTAGACATAAAGAAACAGGTTGACACAACACTTTCCCCTATGCTCCACTAAATAGGGAAGCAAGAATCTGGATGCGTATTGTCAACTCATGTCTTATCCCTGGGACTCAATACACCAAGATATAGAGAGATAGAGTGTGTTTGGTATATGCTTTGATGACAAATGTCCCTATCAACTTTGGGGCAATCATTCGATCTACCATGAGGAAGGCCAGACTCCACAAAAGGTCCCATTTCACATTTAGCAATTTATTGACAGCAATGTTGCGGAAGGAGGAGATCGAAGAGGAACCAGTTGACCACAAACTCCCACATAACCCAAAGAAGGTTGACCTCACCAAGGTCAAAGATGCTGAAACAACTCATGGAGTCAACCTTACTACTGCGGAGAGACATGCTCGTGACGAGAGTTTCTTCCGTCATCTCTATGTCATGACACGATTTACTATGATGAGTGGTGGACGTATTCCAACTGTTGAAGAGCTCCAACAGCTGGACCACGACTACCCAATGAACATGCATGCCTGGGAGATGTGTGGAGTGGGCGTATATTTTGAGGAACCTTTAGACGATGACGTGCCGACTGATGATGATCGACGCTTTCCTGATTCTGATGATGAGGAGAACTCTGACGACGACTCTTATGATGATTCCGACGAAGGGGGTATGACCCCCGACATTGATGAAGGGTCCGACTAACCAGGTTCTTTGAATTTATTTTCCACTGAGGGCAGTGTCCCGTCTAAGTGTGGGGTGGCAGAATCGCATGCTATACTTCTTTGTTTGCACCTTTGTATGTTTGTTTGTTTATTTTTTTTTTCTTGAGTCCTTTTTGAGTCCGTTTTTTTTTTGTTTTTTTCGTTTGACGTTTTTTTAGGAGTCAAATTTTTCTAGCTTCGCATGAAATTATTTTGATAGGCATCATGAGATTATAACAAGAGTATGTGCTACAATTGTGACTATTGAGACGTTTAGGCTCTAGTTGTGACTCATTATGTGATATTGTGTGATTCAATTCCTTCAATTGTTGGGTCGAGAGTCTATATTACTTCCAATCAAGTCGACCATGTGCCTTGTCTGTGTGAGATAATAGTATATTCTATGTTTGTGGCTGATGCTAGAACTTGCCTGGTATGTATGCAAAGCGAAAATAAGGAGTGTAAGTTAGGATATGATTTAGGCATTTCTTTGGCAACCTATATTTGTTTACCTTCAGTTTTACCTACCCATGGACATCATCCTAGTTAAACCCTTTTGAGCCTTTAGCCTATTTCTTTGACAACCTTGTATGTAAGCCTAATCCATTTCTTTCAAGACCATAATTTGATCCAAAATCCTGAGTGCTTTAATGTGAAAAAGTCATGTGACAACATAAGAGGAAATTGGGTGAGTATAATTCTTTAAATTGTAATGGTGCTTGAATGTGCTATGAAAAAGAAAGTGCTATCATAAGAGGTATGTTGTGAAAAGAAAAAGGAAAAGAAAGCTGAAAAGTAAGTAGTGCTTGAAATTGAAAAACAAAATAGGAGAACAAGGGTGGTAGAATAAAAGAGTGAAGAAAGGTTGAAAGAAAAAAAGTGTCATTGATACAATGTGATGTATTAAAGCGCTTAGGAACCTAGTCACTATTCTTGTCCAAAATAGTCCTACCCGTCCCTTAGCCTACATTACAACCATCAAAAGACCTACTTGATCCTAATCTTAACATTCCGACATTTAGTAGAGTACTACATTAAAGGCAAGCCTATGGTCATTAGTTGCTACATATGAATTCTTTGTGAGAGTGAGAGCAAGGACGCTTTGATACCCATGTTTGAAAAATATGCTATATTTGTGCGTGATCATGGGTACTAAATGGTGAGACACATATGGTTGATGAGTTTGGATAGTTGTATATGATTCTACGCACTTGAATGTTTGCATGTGAGTTGATCACCATCACGAGTCTATGCTTGAGAGTAAATGGTTTCTATTTATAATCAGAAAGCTACTCTTGGTTGATAATCGTTGTGCTTGTCTTGATAAATATTTTGTGTTGCTGCTGTAAAAACCTTAAGTCGATGCTTAGAAGGACATGATATGTTGTTCGAGGACGAACAAAGCTCTAAGTGTGGGGTGTTGATGATAGGCGGATTACACGCCTATATCAATATATTTTGCCCATATTTTAGCCTAGTTTTGAGAACTAATTATCTATTTCATGCACTTTTATCTTAACATTCCGACATTTAGTAGAGTACTACATTAAAGGCAAGCCTATGGTCATTAGTTGCTACATATGAATTCTTTGTGAGAGTGAGAGCAAGGACGCTTTGATACCCATGTTTGAAAAATATGCTATATTTGTGCGTGATCATGGGTACTAAATGGTGAGACACATATGGTTGATGAGTTTGGATAGTTGTATATGATTCTACGCACTTGAATGTTTGCATGTGAGTTGATCACCATCACGAGTCTATGCTTGAGAGTAAATGGTTTCTATTTATAATCAGAAAGCTACTCTTGGTTGATAATCGTTGTGCTTGTCTTGATAAATATTTTGTGTTGCTGCTGTAAAAACCTTAAGTCGATGCTTAGAAGGACATGATATGTTGTTCGAGGACGAACAAAGCTCTAAGTGTGGGGTGTTGATGATAGGCGGATTACACGCCTATATCAATATATTTTGCCCATATTTTAGCCTAGTTTTGAGAACTAATTATCTATTTCATGCACTTTTAGTCCTTTTTCCTGTAAATGAGCTGACAAACATGATTAGGAAAGTTTCAGGTATAAATGATGCAAAATACAGCATTTTATGGCTTACTTGATGCAAAAGAAAGCTCACAAACGAAGTAGAAGGGAGCTGGACGCCTAAGGACCAAATCTGCTGCATGGAAAATCTATCCTGGGCTAAAACAATATTTCTGAAGACTTTGGGGACTTACAGACACAAAGCTGGATTTTTACAAAGATACATTAACCTAGTACAATTAGGTTATGTATTTCACTATTCTATTTGGATTATGATATTGTAACCTTACCCTAGTACATTTGGGTCAAGGATTTCATTAGTATATTAGGATTTGGTTATTTGTTTCATTAGCTTAGTAGGAGTAGGATAGGAGTATTATAAATACCCTATCATGTTAGAGATTTTTATTCATTCTTCACTTAATTCAACAATTAATTTTCTTCCATCCCTCTCATCTTCCACCACAAACACTTCTAATCTATCCTTCTATTCATCTATTCCACAACAAGAGAATCGTTACTTGCTAGGGAATCACCAAAACCACACGCCTATCACCTACTTCTCACGCCATCAACCATGCAAATCGTGATATCCTTCGCATTCATGGGTAACTAAACCTCTTAGTTGGGGTTATGGAAGCCGAATGAGTTACTATCTATAGCTGTGAGTTTGTGAGTTCAAGACAAGTATATTGCTTATATCATTATTCTCTTCATCTTAATCTACATTCTTTGCGGTTGCAAACGCAAGAATACGCCAGTCTAACATTTAACTTGTTCGCGAGAAAGGTTATTTGTCTGGAAAAGAGATAATGTCAAGGTAGTAGGACACCCTTTCCTATTAAAAAGCTAGTGCCGTAACTGGACTAACCTCTTGGAGAATTCGTACCGTTAGCTACGCTTTAAGCTCGCGAGAGTTAAAGTGAAATAGTCCTTGTTTAGGTCGCGAGACGCTTGGATTTACCATCGACTACAATTCTCTATAAGCAATTGCATGTCGAGACTCTACACACTCATAGACAATAGAGACCTATACCTCAGAAGGTGGACATAACCCCAACGCTTCAATTCTCATTGTTTACAACCTACGTAACAATCTTTCTCTTTTACTTTGCTATTTTCAGCTTTTACTTCATTACTTTGGTTACATATTACAATTCCCCCCTTTTTACGAGACTTGCACCAAAAGTCTACTAATTTTGCTTACTTGTTGACCAAGCTATTCCCTGTGGGATCGACACCCAACCTAGGTTGGGTTCTATATTTGCTAACGACCGCTTTACACTCCCACGAGAGCTGTAGATTGAGCGTTATCACCTGGCTTTCCACACCCTAAAAAACTATCACACCAGTCATACACTCACTCTTGTGGATTTTACCATATTTCTCGCATGCCGAGTTGGTATGAATATTGCTCATACTACTCTAGGACTTATAGCCTAGTGCCCTATCTCGATTATATTGCCTGAATTAGGCATTAAGGCACTAGCAAAAAATTGGATTAGAGCTAAAGATTTTTGCTAGAATTGAGAATAGTTTTAACCATTTGACCTTTTCTACAAGAATTTAAAGCTACCTGTTTTGGCCCTCTTATTCTCTTTTTTTTCTCCTTATCTTTCTCTTCCTCTATTTGTTGAGCATGAATTATCAGCCTGAAGATGTCCATATCCTTAACCAACATAGAAGTCCTATACTCTTTGACTATATGCATAGAAACACTAGATAAAAACTTGATAATGCGGGCCCCAAAATCGACAACCATAGTCGGAGCATACCTTGCTAACTAAGTAAACTAAAGGGAATAATCCTTTACACTCATGCTATCTTGCGTTAGACTTATGAACTTTTGCACCTTGGCCCCCTTATCTTAAGCAAGAAATATCTGTCAAGAAATAAAATAATAAACTCATCCCATCCTATCAATTCTGTGCCTGCACCCTTGTTCTCTTTCCACTGCTTATAACAAATGTAAGCTACTCCGTATAACTGATAAATATCCAAGTTAGCACTTTTAGTCAAATTAATACCTATACTTTATGTAACCTTCTTAATAATATCCATAAACTCTTTTCGATTCTCCTTATAATTAGGCCCAAAGAATACTAGAGGATTTATTCGAGTGAAATCTCAAACTCTTGTTACTGCCGCATTCACTGTCGGGTTGGTTGATGTCATAGTTGAGGCTTTTGGTTGCAATCACATTCACTGTTGGGTTGGTTGGTGTCACAGTTGAGACTTTTGGTTTCAGCCACATCACTATCGGGTTGGATGGTACTAGAATAGGCTAGTTATTTTAGGTGGTCATGGACTGGGATAAGGTTTTAAAAGAGGCCCTAAATTTAGAATGGCAAATTTATTTATTCATATAGTTTTCTAGAGTGGTGGCGCTTGCTGATTCTCAACCCTACTCTTGTTCCACACCTTTTTTTGTCAGATATATTCAGAGGTATATTCTATAAAAGATTAGAGAACGAGTTAGACAAAATTTCTAATATACCTCACCCTCTATCGCACAATATCAACATGAATGAAGTGAAATGTTTCCTAAAATGTCTCATAGCCTCTCACTCATAAGTATGGTACACTTCTCACCCATGAATAAGACTATATTTGACATGGATTTGAGAACACACTAGGACACTTTAAACTTGTTTCTTTGATACCAAGTTTTTACGACTTGAGACTACTCCTTAGTCGTAACATGATGCTTAGGATTTCAAGTGACCTCAAGCTAACCCATATCCTAGAAAAACACTATGAATATCAATAATAATTGATAAAAACACTTAGAAAAAATGACCTGAATAATGAATTAAATATTAAAACAAAATGCACCCTCTTCTCTTGTTCAAACAGTTATCAACACTTCTTTCAAGTATAAAAAAAGAGTACTAGATCAAGCTATTTGAAAGTTAAATGCTAATGTAAACTTCTCCTGCTCTTTATCTTGGGATCTTGTAAGAAAGAGAAGAACAAAACACTGACTAATTCTCTTATTTGGCACAAATATATACCTTTCAAGATTTCCTTTTTTCTTTGGAGAGTACTTAGAAGCAAGCTACCTACAAATGACAAAATCATATTTTTGGACAAGACCCAATATCATGTTCTTATTGTTATATACTAGGTCCTTATATAGTAGTGCATATATCCATTGCTGGTAATTTGTAAGACATATTTGGATGTATTTTTAGATTCTTAAGGTATTCAAAATGAGATTACCTCTCTAAAAAACCTTTTAATGACATGGTTGATTACAAAACACAACAATGAGGTCTAAAAGCTCATTCTTCAAGCCACTCCTATATTTATATAATGGAATCTCTAGAAAAATAGTTGTGCAAGTAAATATGTAGGCAAGAAATAAATTGCTACTAAAGTAATATATTATATTGTTAAAGAGATAATATGTTCTTGCATATTGTTTATCCCTATATTTCTTATCCCAACAATTGAAAGGACATGTCTCTATTGCTTGATAATTGTTAGCATGAGATGAAAGTGATTCAAGTTTATTGGATCAAACCTTACATTTCTATAAGTAAGTTGAATAGAAATGAAAGTGCATTAGATAATCTAGCAAAATTAGAGCTGGGGGGGGGGGTATTCTTAGAGATAGTAAAGGAAAATTTAACAAAATGGGTACTAGAGGTTACTACTCTCTTAACAAAATGGGTATGACTAAATTTAGGAGAGGGAAGTTAAATCGGATAAATAAACCTCCATAAATTATTTCTAGTTTCCACAGGGCTTAGAAATTTTGTTCACTTGTTCTCCTTTGATTTCCCTTATCATCTTTATTTAGGCTATATTTGTATTAATATATCTTTCATAAGGATGTCTAGTTTTTTTAGGTTCCCTTCTAACTATGTAAGGGGAGAGTCTCCCTTATGTATACTTTCTTAGATTATTTATATTGAGAAAAGTCCTCTCTTCTAGGTACATAGATATAGGTTTATATTTTCTAGTATTGGGTATGAGTTGGCTGTCCTTTGTAGGATATTTGACTTATGAACCATCAATATGATGGAGGTAAGGTTTATGTTCCCCTCCTTGTATTTCTTGCCTTTTTATTTATGTTAAGGCTAGAAGGTGTTGCTTAGATCCCGATTCTCTTAGGGATCATTTTATAAAAATCATGGAAAAAAGTTAAAGTTCCCAGCGAACAATGAGTCATATAACAACTCATGGAATGAAATTACATGTCGTGAAGTGAGTAGTGAAGCTACACCTGTGAAATAATTCAGTCTCCAATTTCTATGAGTCATAGTATGACTTATGGAATGGGATCACGAGTCATACTATCACTCATGGAGTCATTAATAATGACCTATAAAATTCTTCCTAGGGAATACAATGCACACCAAGTCTCATGTAATGTGATCATGAGTAATGGAGTTATTCGTGGATTGCTCCCAATAAAATTTTTTAAATGGGCAAATTAGTCTTTTAATTTTTTATGTCCTATACTATGTAATTTTTAGCATCTTTTAGGCAGTTTTATTAGACTTATAAATCAATTTCCCCTCATTCTCATGGTTAAACTCCAATGTAAGACAAATGATTCTCTTAAGTCTCTCAAGAGAAAAAAAAGCTTTCTTCATTCGATTTCTAGATTCCAAACCTTTTGCCGTAATCCTTCAAGCAGTCAGGCATACGGAATTTAAGTAAGGGTTTCTTTTAACCCTTATGCCCATAAACTTCAAATTTTCATTATGGTTTTCATGACTTTATGATTATGTTTTATACCCAATTATACATCTTTCTTGAAATGTAGTTTCCTTATGATATTTTATGGTTATTTCTCTTATTTTATCAATTATGCATGGTGAGTAATCCCAACTCAATTAAAGAAAAATTATGCGTGATTTGATGGATATAATATTACTTGTTTTGAACACATGATCCTAGAACTCAGTAAATTTAGTGTGACTGATTTTAGCATTTTAGAAAATCCTTAAAATAATAAACTTAACTTGTTTATTCTTTATTTTCATACATCATTTTATATTTAAGCAATTAGTTATTTAGCATTGGTGGAAATAGGTTCCGAATAACCAAGTCTCAGGAGTACATACCATCATATGTGTTATTCGTCCCAGTGAGACTTATAGTTCAGGTGCTATACTAATGGCAAGGTATAGATATACCTTTTTAGATGTGGGATAGATAATGGACTCCATGTTTACACATATGGTTTATGTTGGTTAAGATAAACTCGCATGTATTAGTTTCCATTTGTATTAAATATTTATGATTTAACAATTTTTCATCATAGGCAAGTTTTTAGATTACCTTATAGTTAAAATCTCTATCTTACAATTTTAAAATTATGCATTATGAAATGGTTTGTGTTCACAGCCATTGAGTTGTTTTATTTTAGATTTTGACATAATTCCTATGGCTTGCTTATTATATTGTACTTCAGTTTGAAAGAATACTTTAAATATTTATTCATGATTTTAATATATCTTACATGCTCATTGCAATTGAAGTACTGACTGCATACCATTCTCTTGCACTATATCCTATTATGATATATATTCTAGTACCTATTCTTAGACTCTCAGTTAGATTTATATCCACCCTTCAGTAGTTGATTTGGTGAGTCCTTATTATTCGAGGATATCTTGAGGTTCCAATTATTTCTTTGCAAACTTTATTTTAGTTATTATTTTTAGTTGTTTAGAGTTAGCTTGGGGTCCTATCACATTAACTCATTAGTTTAGTAGAGGATTTCAACCATAGTTAGATAATGGAGTTTTATTAGGTTTTCAAATTATGATTTTAGAAATTTTAGTTTATTTTTAGTTTGTCCATTTTAGTTAACTTTTATGCTTCCGTTTAGTATATAAATATATGATATTAGTAATATACCAATACTAAGGATTCTTATGGTTTCACTTGTGGTTCTAAGTACCATGTCTCATCTAGGGTGTAGGCTCGGGTTGTGACAAACTTGATATCAAAATAATAGGTTTAAGTTTTCAAGGGTATTTTTGAAGCTGTGTCTAGTAGAGTTTTGCTTATGGGTGTGTTGTGAACCATACTTACAATCAGGACGCTATAGAGCATTAAGGAAATATTTTCCCTTTTTTACACTTCAAATCGTCAATAGAGTCATCCCGTTAAAAACATATGCAGATCCAATCATTGCTTTATTTCTGCTGATTATGACTTTTTTGAGGTAATAGAAGCTGTTAAGATCAAATTCCTATAGATAAAGTTTTCTTAAATAGAGCCTACAAATTGTTATGAGACCAGACAAGAGGTTCAGCAGAGCCCATAAGTGCATTTATGTTAGTGATTTGTAAGGGCTTGTCCCTATGAATTATTTATTTTTCTGTGATATGACCATTTTCCCCCTTCCCATGGTTGCTATGTGATGTTTTTGAGGTGTTGGGATTGTTATGACAGTTTCCAATGCATTATGCTATATTTTATGGGTGTTTGTCGTTTTTTGAAGCTTAAAAGTCTTTATAGTGACTTTGGTCAACATCTCATCATCTGTACGTTAGATGGAAAAATAAACTATGCCAGTAGATTCAACAAGTAGATTTTGGATTGATAGCATGGTTTGTGTGATTTTATAGCCATTATATATCATTTTGACCCTTAGTTCAAAAGATTGTAAAATTGGTCTCGGGGGTCAATTCTATGTAAAAAACCTATTTTCAATAATCTGATGCTGTCATTGAGTCTGAAACAATAAATTTGATAGGGTAGCATAGTTTGCTTGTATTTTTGGGATTCTGGATGAATCCCAAGGTTTCAGTAGAGGCTTGGAGACTTTATAAGTCCCAGCTTCTTGTGGGCTTTCCACTTCTCTAACTGTCCTATGGGCTTCTTATTCTTCAGCCATGAGAGCTGAATTTTCTTGATCTTTTTCTACTTGTGGAATATGGGGGAGAAGGATTGCTTCTCTCCTTTGTTTATGGAAGTTTTGCTCGATTTCGGAACTTGGTTCAATCAATTCCCTATCCCTTTCTAGATTATTGGCATTAAAACCTGTTTCTTGCAAATACAAAACCAATACAAAGTATAAACCATCACAAACATCTAAAAAGTAAAACTAAAACAAAAATAGTTGGCAAATTACAAGTCCCCGATAATGGCGCCAAAAACTTAGTAGTGCCTAAGCTCACATGCTAGTGTACATGGTATACCAAGTAATATAGTGGTCTTAAAGAAAGCCGAATATCAATCCCACAGAGACTTGTTCTAACAACTAGTATATTCTTGTTCACTAATTAGATTAATCTAGTGCAAGCATAACCAAAAGAGAGTTTGAAAGTTGTAAATTAAAATTAAAGGAAACAGTGCATAAAGTAAATGACTGACATAATCAATAGAGTAAAACCCAGGGTTAAATTACCTCAAACAATCATACTATGCTATAGAACTTCATTTGTTATATCGCTTATCTTGGTCGTTGATTCGTAGGATTTATCATATGATCATGGTCTCCTAACCTCTAATTGTCTACCTAACTTAGACAATACAACTACATCATTGAGCGTGGATGTAATAATCCAATTAAGGTTTTAAATCTATCATCCTACATGTGAATCAAGCAAGGCTTCTAGGTACATCCTTGTGCTAGACACTAATTTGAATTCCTTATTTCATAAAAGAATAAGAACCTTACTTTGTTTATCCCACATTCTATCTTCCTATTCCCACTCCCAAGATCAAAAGGTCAATAATATATGTATTCTAAGGTTATATAATCCTTCAAATAATTAAAACAAGGATAAAAAATAACCAAATATGATAAGAAAATCAACAAACTCAATTTAAAATGATAGTAGTCATGTTCTTGGCTTAAACCCCGTAAAGGGGGCGTTTAGCCACTATAGACATAATATAATCCAACTAATGGAATACATACTCAAATCTATTAAAAATATAAAGTTTAAGAATAAAAAACCTACATAAATGTTTTAGCAACCACCTCAATTGCTCCAAGATGTCCAAGAGTGTTAAGCAAATTGTACAAGTATTGTATTTATAGGTGGGGAACAATTGTCGTATGGGAATAGGCCATGCGATGCCCGTTCTAGAGCATGGGAGTAGAGGGGGAACCTTCTGGGGTATTTCAAAACTCAAAATGAGGATCATACTACCTTAAAACACCGATATAAATGGGGATGTGAGGGCTTATCTATATGCCCTCTCTGGAAGACTACTTTTGTGTCTAACTTTGTCTTATGGATTTGCCTTCCCTTCCAAGCTTTTAGTGTAGTTTTCAATTTAATTTACAACTTGTTCAACATACATATATAACTATAATCAACTCCAAAAGCACCCTAAATATTCAAAAACCATGCATTAGAGATTAATACAATAAAACATCAAGAACAATAAGCTAGAAACTCGAGCTAAGACTAGACTTGCGCCTGTTGATATTTAACTTATTATATTCACTCTTGGATTGTTCTAATTAAGTTTTTCATGCTATAAACAAGTTTTTTCAACATAATATTAAACATTAAAACCCTTAGAAACTCATTTGACGCCTGAGAATCCATCATGATAGACTAGAATAACACCTAGCTCAAGCTAGTAAAACTAGTTTTCTTGCCTAAACTCTAATTGAACAATTTAAGTCCAAAATTGTTTGAAAACACTTATAAACATTATAATCACATACTTGAACACTTATATGCTAATTTATATCATCATTCACTCATTAAGAACATGAATTATCCTCCAAACAATGCTAAATAGGCTAGGATAATGATACTAAAGTGCAAAAATACACCCAACATCAATGATATTGAGTCCTCCTACTATCACTGGTTCTAGAGTTGAGTAAGATCATCAAAATTTCATTGATGAAATAGAAAAGATCTTATGTTTGATTCATGTTGATGATGTAATGCGTGTAGAGTTCACTGCATATAAATTGAAGGACATAGTATACCAGTGGTATGAAGAATGGGAGAAGCTTAAGGGAGATGATGTTGAGTTATTTTTGTGGGATGACTTCTCTAGAGCTTTTGTTGATTGCTACTTCTCTCAAGAATTGAGGGAAGCAAAGAACAAAGAGTTCATGAATTTAAAGTAAGATAGGATGTCAGTGAAGGAGTATGCCTTGAAGTTTCATCAACTATCGCGTTATGATCCAGAATTGGTGTCTAGCATAAGGGATAGAATGAGGAAGTTTTACTTTGAATTGATCTTGGAGAGCAAATATGCCTTGTTAAACAAGGATATAGACATATCTAGACTTTTTATGCATATGAAACAAGTGTATTAAGAAAATAAGAAGCAAACAAAAATGAGTGAAAGGCAGAATAAGCTACTCAAATCAGGGTAGAGTTTAGCAGCGGAGTGGTAGAGATGGTAGAAAGTTGTATAAAAAGAAGTGGAGAAATTATGGTTCCTACTTTATGGCTAGTTCTTCTTATCCAAAGCTTTTAGGTGATCATCATTCTCAGTATAATAGTGGGTTTAAAGAACCAGCATCCCAGCCTCAGGCTAGTAGGGCTCAATCAGCTCCATCATGTCCTCTTTATAGATTCTATGGTTAGGTGCACTGATATGCCCAAATTCTACCTATCTTATTAGAGAGTAAGCGGTCTCTATCAAATATAAAACCCTACTAGGTTGGGTGTCAAATTCCATAGGAAATACTGTGTTCACTATGTATTATGATTGTTATTAGACTGTTGATCAAAGGTTCCTGAATAAGAGGGGTTTTGATTTATAAATTGTATTCTAAGTAATTGTTACAGAGTTGTTCCAACTAATGATTTTGCTGCTAGTAATAATTCAATAATATTAAACAAACTAAAGTTATGGTTACCAAGATGTTTAAACAGTTAGGGTTATGAATCACTTTTGAGTTCCACTCAATAACTTCAATTGCCAGAGTAGTTGAATTCTTGTGTTTACCTAATAGTTTCTCAACCTTAATAAATAGTTTATACTTTAACTCTCTCAACTTAATGAATATATTAATTATTCAACCATTTTCTCATGTAGGTTAATCCTTGTTAAGGCATTCTCCATTAATCTAAAGATTTAGGTCTCTAGATTTCATGTAAACCCTTTCTTTTCCCAACAAACACTTTTCTATTCGAACAAGTGATGTTCTTGGATTAAATTTTCAAGTTTGCAATAAAGAAAAGTCATTAAAGTGAAGAAGGGTTTATGAAACATAAATTACCTACAAAAACTCAATAGGAATCACAACCCATATCAACTGTTTACATCAAGGCTCCATAACCCTTGTTATAGGAGCTTAGCCACTCATCTCTATAGAAGAAAGAGAAATAATACTTGTATTTTTCATAAGCAAATTCAAAGTTTACTTACTAAAGTTACAAGAATTAGTTCTTGAATCTTCAATAGCAATGGAATGATTAGATCCACAAATGTAGTTTGATTCACAGATTTCTACATTACAGAGAGTTTAAAAGATGAAAAACTAAGATAAAACAATATCCAAGATTAAGAATATCCCTCAATAAAACCCTAACTGTGTATTTATATGCTCCTAGTTTTAGAAGGTTTAAAATTTAAACTCAAAAGATTCCTCATCCAAGTTGATGGTCCAACTGACGACCCATCGAGAGTTCGAAGGTCCGTTACACAGACCGGTGCTGAGAGCCCCAGGATGTCAAGTTCTATTTAATCTTGACGACTACCTTGGTGGACCATCGATGGACCGACAGTCCATCGCACAGTCCGTTAATAAGTAGTCCAAAGTCTTGCATTCTATTTGAATCTGACGGCCAAGTTGGAAGTCTGCCGCAAGCTTGACGGTCCGCGACTTAGACCATCGCATGGGTCTTCCACCTGGAACCTTCTGTTTAAATCTAACGGTCCTCTCAGCGGTCTGTCACATGACTGAAGGTCTGCCATTTGGGATGCCAGTGACCCTTTTTTGCCATTTTCCTGAATTTTCTACTTCAGCTAACTCCTTAACCTGAAATCAGTCAAATCTACCATTAAATAAAACTCTAGTTTCTTGAAAACACATAATTTTTCCAAGAAAAAGATGCAAAATATTTCATCAATAGTCGGAACATCAACACCCTCAACTTAAGATAATTGTTTGTCTTCAAGTAACTCAACACCAAATTATAAATATGAACAATACAACTACATGAATTCAACTTGCTGAACCAGTTTTCACACAAACATTCACTTGTCTTCCTAATATATGGATCAATATGTCAGGGTCCATAACAAACATTATTTCAAAATGAGTACATATACACCTACATAGATACAAGAATCTACAAAGATCAACCGAATTAAGTGTGACTCAGATTACCCTCATAGTCAAGTAAATCCAACACTTATTTTGTTTTGTGGATACAAATAAGAACTCTCACACTCGTCAAAGAAGTTACAAACATAGTACACATACCCATAGGCTTGCCCCTTATTATCTAATGCTCCCTTATAGTTGATTCACCAAGATCAAGAAGGTCTTTCTTAGGCTTGTAATGAGGCTTTGGGGTTAGGTGAGGAAGGAATTTTGGGAAAAAGTGACTCAACACTACAATTAACTATTTTTCCCCTTAAGTTCTACCCACCAATGCCATTTCTAAACTATCTCATTTACTCTTTTCTCATTCATTTACATTTTACCATAACAACCCCCATTTTTAATATATACACAAGTATCAGCCACCCTCAACTTATGCTGATGCAATCTATCAAGGTGTACAATGTCTTGAGTAGACCAGGGATGGATTCTCTAAACCATGCTCTAAACAACCTTTCCCTTAGATAACTAACGACTTTGACAATAGCCACCCTCAACTTAGGTCTTTTGCCTAAGTTTAGGTTCACAATTCCCACTATTAGGCCAGGGCTAGAGCTAAGTGTTAACAACTTAAAGAGAGTTAACTAGAGTGATTAGCGATGAAGAAAAAATTAACATAGGCTAAAAGAAAGGTTCAAAAATGGATTTTTTTTGGTAGGGTTAATTATTTTGGCTAAGTAGACTAAAAACACAAGGCGACCTGCTACCACTTCTTATTTTATCAACTACAACACATCATCAATTAAACCAGGTAAGTTCTAGGTACTACACTATGTAAGAACTATTACAAATACTCACACACAGAGGAAACTAAGTCAAACTCATTCTACTATTCTTAAGATTTAGACCACATGTCATGTATATTCTACAATTTAATGCCAACCACAAATTCACTAACAGTTGATTACATATACTAGAAGATAAAAGTAAACAATCATACTGACATAGATATAGCCTGAGGCCAACATTATTCATCATCTATATTCACAAAAAGGTGCTAACATAAATGACACTTTTATTTAATGGACCAACATTAACAACAGAATAGGACTTAAGAAAGGAAAGATGCAAACCTAAAGTTAATCCTAGAAAATAAAAAAATGCAAACTTAAGGTTAATCCTAGATATGCCGATTCTCCTAGATAGCACATAGGAGAAAGATAATATCGACAACACAATCCCCTATGGTATAAGTACACCAACCCCAATGAAAAATAAATGTATTGTTCTCAAAGTATCTTATAAAAGTACAAAGGAGTGGGTATACTTATAGTGCCTCTTATTTATCTAAGGCATCTGTGAAGTGTGGTAAGAAACCTGTGTCCTTACCTGCTACAACATTGACCCCCATGGTGGTGGGGTTACTCACAAACTTTTTCTTTGGAATCAAGGGTACCATGTCCTAGACTAGGTCTGAAGTTTGCCCCTAACTGAGGTGAAACTGGTAGATACTCCAGCCGCTTCATCTTCTACTCTTTTCTTTCTTGTCTCTTCATCTTTTCTCAACCTTTTCTTGGATTTGTTCATATCATAATGCTCTCGCTTCTCTAGCATCATATATTCTCTCCTTCTTCTGTTTTCATCTTTTTGTTTGGCACATTCATCTACCTATTGCTTTACCTTGTCTTTCACTGGTCTTTCCATCAGGTCAACAATTACCTTGTATTCATCACTCATTACCAAGGCTGGATTGAAAGTGGGCTGCTGTGGCTGTCTGGTCTTCAACTCTTTGATGTCAGCTTGTGCTTTCTTAAGCTCTGCCATGAATCTTGCCAAGTCTGGAATAGATAGTGAATCCAGTTTTTTGCTGATTCTCTCCTCCATATGTTCCATCCTTATCTGAATGTCTTGGAATAAATGAATTGCCTTAGCTATAATTTTGTTAACAGAAGGCTTGAATTCCGTAGCCCAAGTGTCAAGATGCTTCTTGAATTTCTTTTGCAATTTCACAAACTCGGCAAAGTTTTCCTGCATTAACCTATATTCTGCAAATTTTTCCCCACCCATTGGTGGTATAGATTCTGAGCCTATGAAAGCACTTGATGGCATATAATCAGGTGGTACGTAAGTGGTACGTAAATCATAGGCACTCCTTCGTGTCTACATAATCCCATAATTAAGTAAGGAAATGGTAGAGCGCTGGCCACCTTATGTTCTCTCATCAATAGCTCATTAATAATGAGCTGCCCATAATCAATGTTCAGTCCTGAAATCAAACTAGAAATAAAGCCAGCCCAGTGAATATCTAGATTAGCATCACATCTAGTTGGCATAAGTCTTAATTGAACCACAACCCACCAAAATTTAGCTCTAACACTGAGATAAGACTTCGCTAAGCACTCACGTGGATTTGTTGCCCTAGAAAGATTACCCTCATCAGTCAGCACTTCACCCAACCAGGATCTTTGGGTAGATGCATTATGCAGTCAGTACTCGAGTTCCAGAATAGTAGATAGGGCTTCATAATTTGGCCCAAAATGCATCCTGTTGATGGTTCGAGCTGATATGTCAATAGTAACCCCTCAGACTAACATTGACTCCCTGTTTGGTAGATCAAAAATCTTTGATCCCTTTGGAACATCTTTTTCTGCCAATACCAAGTAGTTAGCAAAGAATTCCCTTACCAAATTTGGCTGATATAATCCAGGGGGATTGCTCATCCATGCTAATTCATACACATTAAAATGCCATTCTAACTTAGGATATTCATGCAACTTCATCATTTCAATCTGATACTCCTAAGAAAATGGCCTTTTAATTGGACTACTCGTTGTTGGTGCCAACCCATCATAAAATATTTCCTTATTCTATTGAGTTGCCATCTGACGACCTCTCTTATTTGATGATGTTTACATCTGATCAAGTGGTATCCTCAGTCTCAGTCTGTATATTGGTTGCTTCAGTTTGTGACTCTACATTGGTAGCCTCAGTTTTGGCCTTAACTAGGTTGGGGCAAGATGTGACTACTGTTGCCTCGTAGGGGCTTAAGCTAGTACTATTGGTGCTCCTATCACTCTCCCCTTTAGACTGGGAGAGTGTAGGAAGTGTTTGGTCCCTTTGATGAGTGCTGAAGGCTGGTACCTCCTTACTTTTAGAAGGTTCACCTCAACCTCTTGCCTGACCATCGTCTCTAGTCAATGGGAGTTTTCGTGCCATGATGCCTAAAAAATATAAGGAATTAGTTACAAAACAAAAATATGCAAAAAAATAACAAAAATTGGCTTGATGGTTAAACTGATGGGCTGTCAAAGATGTGATGGTCTGCAGGTTAGGTCGTCAGTCCTTATCCAGTGAGCTTTAACTTTCAAGGCTTTACGACGGTCTAACTAGGGGTCTGTTAGGTTACTGACGGTTCGCTATGTTGTCCACCGTGGCTTATCCATTGAGCAACTTCCTTTGGTAATTTATGACAATCAATCTAAGTATCCATCGCAGATTCAAGGGTCCGTCAAGGTGACCGTCAGTCTCTATTTTCAATTTCAAACTTTATTTTTGGTATTTTGTCGAACAATTGGTATTCCTTATTCGATTTTTAGCATAGAAATGACAATAATTTCATGTTTATGCACACATTTTTCTACTATAAACCCAAGGGTTGCTCAGACTTCACCCAAACAACTTATACCAAAGTTCAAAACTCAAAATATTAATAATTTAAACCATAAAAGAATACAATTTGAAATTTTATATACCATAACTGTTTCAGTTATGTTTTGCACTTTGGAGAAGCAAGAAAATGGGTTAAAATAGTACCTTGATGATGTAGAAGTTTCACTCTAGTTTTTTGCACTTCAGAAAGAAAAACTACTTAATACATTAGCTGGTGATTTCTGCTTTTGTTGTGATTAGGAGAAAAAAATGGAAAAAACTTGTTTAAATAGGGGAGAAGAAAAAAGATGGAGAGTCCTAAAGGGAGTAACTACCTTTAGATACTTATAATCCAGAGGGAGTTGGATAGTTTTAGAATTTGAAAAGGTTACAACGTATGTAACCGCCTTATTTTATCTCTTAAAAAATGTTTGGGTCAAGTATGGGTCATTTAAATATACATCATCTTTAACCTGACCCAACCCAGAATTAGGGTTACAGTGATGGTTGACTTGATAGTCCGTTAGGTATTCGATGGTCTGCCAGGTTGGCTATCGAAGCTTACAAGAAACTGGGTAACTTTATTTCATTAGGACGGTCACTCCGATAGTTCGTCTATGATGCGATGGTCTGTCGAGTGATCCGTCAGGCATTTCTAGAAACTCAGTATTCCAGTTTCAGTTTGACGGTACCTCTAACGGTCCATTGGCACTTTAACAATCCATCGGTTATCCCATCGACCACCCATCAACTATAAAAACTCTTCTCTTTTAGCAATTTTAGTCTTGTACACTCCACAAACACATCATATTGCACAGAAACAACAACTAAACTTTGATTATGATTACAACATTTCTTTGTGGGTTGTCTCCCACTAGTACTTAATTTAATGTCGTGGCAAGATGCAATTATCTCGATTACTCAGACTTCATGAAGATAGATAGTAGATATGTATTTTATCGAGTCCATTAGACCGATATACAACTCCAGTCATTGCCCATTCACTTTGAAGACACTTCTATCTTTGTTTATGAGTTTGACTACTCAGAATGAGTAGACTTAAATAACTTTAAATAGGCCTGACCATTTCGATTTTAACTTACATAGGAATAACTTTAGTTTGGAGTTGAAGAGAAGAACTCAATCACCTTTCTGAAAATCATGCTTTACAATCTTCTGGTCATGATACTTCTTCATCTTCTCTTTATAAAGATAAGCTCTTTCATACGCACCTAGACAGAACTCATTTATCTCATTCAGCTAGCCCAATCTCAGTTGCGCTGCCTCATTCTAATTCAAATTCAGCCTCTTAAGTGCCTACAACGCCTTATTCTCCAATTCAATTGGTAAATGACATGCCTTTCCATAAACCAACTGGTACAGTAACATGCCAATTGGTGTCTGGAAAACTGTTCTGTACGCCCATGAGGCATCATCAAGCTTCCGAGACCAGTCTTGTCTGCTAGTATTCACTATTTTAGCAAGTATGGTATTGATCTCTCTATTTGAAATCTCCACTTTCCCACTAGTTTGTGGGTGGTAGGGAGTCACTACTTTGTGTTTCTTAACACCATTCTTTACTAAGGCAGCTCGAAACACACGGTTGTAAAAGTGACATCCACCGTTGCTCATAATGGTGTGTGGCACCCCAAATTGGGAGAAAATATCCGTTTAAGGAACGTAACTACTTTCTTCTCTTCGTTGTCAGCTAAAGCAATAGCTTCAACCCAGTTTAATACATAATCAACAACAACTAGAATGTATTTCATCCCATATGAGCTCACAAAGGGCCCCATGAAGTCAATGCCCCAGACGTTGAATAATTCTACCTCTGTCATCTTTATCAATGACATCTCATGATGCTTGGAGATTGACCCCTGCCTCTGACATTGGTCACATCTCCTCACAAACTCATAATCATCTTTGAACAAAGTCTGCCAATAGTAGCTATTTTATAGCATCTTTCTAGCAGTACGGTCACCGACATGGTGACCTCTAATCGGGGAAGCTTGACATGTTTCCAATTTACTCAACATATCTACTTCTAGAACATATATCCTTATGATATTGTCAGTACATCACCAAAATAGATATGGATCATCCCAAAAATAATGTGTCATATCATGAAGAAATTTATTTCTTTGATGAAAAGAAATATTTTCTGAAATTGCCTCACTCACCATATAGTTTGCAGAATAAGTGTACGAAGGTATTTTGTCCATAATAGCAGCCAATATTTATTCATCTGGAAATGCATCATTGATCTCAATTTCATCTCTAACTGCTTACTCACCTTCTATCCTAGTCAGATGATCTGCAACTTGGTTTTCACAACTTTTCCTATCTTTGACTTTAAAGTAAAATTCTTAAAGCACCAACACCCATCTAATTAACCTCGGTTTTGCATCCTTTTTATCCATCAAATATCTCAAGGCTGCATGGTTAGTGTGGATCACTACTTGATTCCTAGAAAATAGGCCCAGAACTAATCAAAAGCATAGACTACTGCAAGAAGTTCCTGTTCTGTGATGGTGTAGTTCTTTTGAGCTCCATACAGTACTTTACTGCATAATAGATTGGATGAAACAACTTGTCCTTCTTTTGTCCCATCACAGTTCCAAGGGAAACAACCCTTCCATCGCACATGATCTCAAACGTTTTTGACCAATCCGGTGCAATAATGATAGGAGCATCAACCTGCTTCCCCTTAAGGCATTAAAATGCCTTCAAGCAATCATCATCAAAAACGTAATTAGCTTCCTTCTCTAAGAGTTTGTAAAGGAGGTTTGCAATCTTTGAGAGGTACTTTATAAACCTCTGATAGAAGCCAGCATGACCAAGAAAACTATGCACTCCCTTCACTGAGATGGGAGATGGTAGCTTCTCAATAACCTCAACCTTAGATCGATCGACCTCTATCCCCTTTACTGAAATTTTGTGTCCTAGAACAATGCCCTCTTTCACTAGAAAGTGTCATTTCTCCTAATTAATCACAAGGTTGAACTTCTTACCCCGTTGCAAGGCTCTACTGAGAATCACCAAACAAATATCAAATGAATCTTCTAACCAAAAAATCATCCATAAAAACCTCCAAGGTGTCTTAAACCATATTTGAGAAAATGGACATCATGTACCATTAAAACGTAGATGGTACATTACACAATCTAAATGGCATCCTGATCTTCAGGAGGAATAGAAATCTGATTGTAACTAGAATAACCGTCCAAGAAACAATACCACCCCTTTCCCGCCAACTGATTTGATCCATAAAAGGCATTGGGAAGTGGTCCTTCAAAGTTCATGAGTTGAGTTTACGATAATCCATGCAAACCCTCTACCCAGTCATGAGCCTGGGTTGAATCAACTCATTCTTTTTATTTGTAACTACAGTCATTCCTCCTTTCTTGGGTAGATATTGAACTGGACTTACCCATTTACTGTCAGAAATAGGGTAAACTACTCCTTCATTCAGCAACTTAATAATTTCCTTCTTAACCACCTCTTTCATCAGTGGATTAAGATGGCATTGGTGCTTAATGGTTAGAGTATAGTTTTCCTTAAGCTGCATCTTATAAGTGTAGATGCCAGGTAGAATACTAATAATATCTACAATCGTCTAGCCTATTGCTCTTTGTACCTTCGAAGCATAAAAATAAGATCTTCCACCTACTGTTCGCCCAAATCAGTAGCAATTATCACGGGTAGCATGTTTACATTGCCCAAAAATATGTACCTTAAATGTCCTGGAAACTCCTTTAACTTCAACACCGATGGCTCTTCAATTGATGGCTTAACCGGTGGTGTTGGTCAATTTTTTAGATCAAGATGTAGATTCTTAAGAGAATAATTGTATGATTCCATTCTTATCAAAGCAAAAACATTCTCCTCATACTCCTCAATGCCTTTATGATTGAAATTTATTAGCACTGTAGCTAAAGGCTCTACAATAAATTTCTCCTCAATTGGCACCTCCTGCTCATCCTCATAATAGATATCAACAATAGTGAGAACACTTATTTCCTTATGTTGCTTCATAGATTTTCACATATTAATTTGTACCACTTCATTTTCATCCTGAATAAGAGCTCATTAGCTCGCACATCAATAAGCATGCTTCCAGTTGCGAAGAAAGGTCAACCCAAGATTATAGGCACCTCGAAGTCCACCTCACAATCCAGAATAATGAAGTACATAGGAAATATGAAGCTATCTACCTTTACTAAAACATCATACAAAATACCAATAGGTTATTTTATTGACCTATCTGCCATCATAAGTTTCATATTTATGGGTGTGGGACCTCCCAAACCAAACTTTTTATAAACAACTAGCATAATCAAATTGATGCTCACTCCTAAATCACATAAGGCTATAGTAAAATCAAGAGATCCAATTGTACAAGGAATGGTGAATGCTCCCGGGTCTGCCTTCTTTTGCACAAAAGATCTTATAGAAATTGCACTACAATGATGGAGATTATCCACTGGTTCGTAGATTACTGTTCTCTTCTAAATCATAGGATCTTTCATAAATTTAGCATATCCTAGAATCACCTCAAGTGCATCCACCAAAGGCACATTCACTGTCACCTGCTTTAACATTGCCATGAATTTACTAAACTTTGTATTATCGACCTTCTTCTTTAATTTATGAGGGAATAGAGGTGGTGGTTTTGGTAGAGAAGTAACCACTACATCCTTTTCCTTGTCATTCCCTTTTTCCAATCCATCAACTTGTTGATGATTAGAAGGAACATCAATTTCATCCAGCTTCTCAGACTCCATATGATTACCTTTTTCAAGCTCGACATCTTTTTCGATTATCTATTAAATAATAGCCTTGCCCACAGAGGGGCCTGGTAATACCTTACTACTCTGTATGGTAATTTCCATGCAAGAGCTATCATTTTAAGGATTTTAAACTGTATCACTTGGTAAAGTTCCTCTCTTTCTCTGATTCAATGCTTTTAAAAGTTGTCTCATTTTATGCTCTAACTATTTGATAGAAATAGAGTGTGATTTTACCAACTGACTTATGGAAAACAAATCACTCTTTATATTAGTCACCCCAGAGTTGATAGCCTCAACTCCCTTTAATAATTTTTGCATCATGTACTCCATGGACATCTTGCCAGAGCTAGTTTCAGCATTATCTTTGCTTCTAGGAGGTACATATATTCTGCTCCTATCATTCTTGCTCTTTTAGTTTCCTTGATCTTTATCCTTATAAAAAGCCTTGTCATAATAGTTCCGACATTGATTTCCTTAGATATTGCCTTGAACCCCCCACCCCTAAATTATTTAGATATTTTGCCTTTTTTCCATAATCAGAGTCAGCTCTACCTTAGGATTCAATATCTTTTGCCTTCTCTATTTTTCTAGATAATAGATGCTTAGTCAGAAAATCCATCTATGGTTGTAAGTGTGCCATATCCTGGTCATGTTCCTCCTCCTTCTTGCATTGCTCTGCAATCATACCACAAGACACAGTAGGGATTTTTACCACAAAATCCCTAGTATGCCAAGCTATACTCTGTTTGGTCATTCGATCAAGCATCTTTGAAGCTACTAGAAAGGTAAGATCAACAAAAGACCCTCCTCCTACAGTATTATCCACAACTGGCTTTGTAAGAAAGTTTAGAGCTCTATATAGAGTCTCTATCAAATGAATATCCATTATATTATGATTCAGGCACTACCTCAACTTCTTTTTAAACCTATCACAGGTCTCATGAAGAGCTGCAGTGGGAAGTTGCCAGAAGTTACCAATTTTATCTCTCAACTGTACCCTCCTGGAAGGTGGAAAGAACCTTTCTATAAAATCCTCTTTTAACTAACTCCACTTAGTGATAGAGTCAGAAGTCATCCCATTGAGCCACAGTGTCTCTTCCTCAGATAGAGATAACGAAAACAAATGCATGCATATAGAATTTTGACCCACTCCTGGGTTGTCAAAAGACATGCAAATAGTGACAAAGTTCACCATGTTCATATTTGTATTATCTTTGGGAAGACCACCGAATAACCTCTTAAGATGAATGAGTAAAATCATCGTATTGGTAATATTGAATTTACCTCTAGGTGCTAGAGGTGGAGGAATGATAGCTCCATTTGCACCTGCTCCATCCATTCCATCTTCGTCATTGTTTAAATCAAACTGTACAGGTTATCGATCCTACCTTACCTTAAACGGACAATTTCTGTTTACATTCTGATTCATTGGTGCAGCCACATACTCTGCATGCCTTGGGTTAACAGGATCTAATAAATCATTATCCCCTAAATCATTATCATCAGGATTATGATGATGTGCTGGTTAGCTATCATTTTGCTAATTAAGTTAAGCTCTAGATAGAGCGGCTTGTCTTTTAGCGTTTTGGGGGTCTGCCATTTTGCTAATTAACTGTGGTTCCGAATGTATTAGTATTAATGGTGCACTCGATCTTAGTGTACTTGGCATACACAATAACTACCCTACACAAAATTAAAACAACAAATAAAAGTAAAATTTGGGAAACTTGACCAAAGGTCAATTAACAAACACAAACTTAATTGACAACCATATTCCCTGACAACAGTGCCAAAATTTGATACACCCAAATTACACCTCTTTTACAAGAGAGTAAGCGGTCGTTGTTAAATATAGAACCCAACTAGGTTGGGTGTTGAATCCTACAGGGAATACTATGTTCACTAAGTATTGTGATTGTTATTAGACTTTTGATCAAAGGTTCCTGAATAAGAGGGGTTTTAATTTATAAATTGTATTCTAAGTAGTTGTAATAGAGTTGTTCCAACTAATGAGTCTTTATACTAGTAATAATTCAATGATATTAAACAAACTAGAGATATGGTTGCCAATATGTTTAAATAGTTAGGGTTGTGAATCAGTTTTCAGTTTCACTCAATAACTTCAATTGCAAGAGAAGTTGAATTCTAGTGTTTACCCATTAGTTTCTACACCTTAATGGATAGTTTATCCTTTAACTCTCTAAAATTAAAGAAAATATTAATTATTCAACCATTTTTCTCATGTAGGTTAATCCTTGTTAAGGCATTCTCCATTAATCCAAAGAGTTAGGTCTCTAGATTTCATGTAAACCCTTTTTTTTTCAACAAACACTTTTTTGTTCAAAAAAGTAATTGTTCTTGGGTTCACTTTTCAAATTTACAATAAAGAAAAGTCATTAGAGTGAAGAAGGGTTTATGCAACATTAATTACCTACAGAACTTAATTGGAATCAGAACCCATATCAACTATTTATATCAAGGCTCCCATAACCCTAGTTAGGTGAGCTTAGCCACTCATCTCCATAGAAGAAAGTGAAAAAATACTTGTATTATTCATAATCAAATTCAAAGTTCACTTACAAAGGCTACAAGAATTAATTCTTGCAATAGCAATGGAATGATTAGATCCACAAAGGTAATTTGATTTACCTATTTCTACGCTATAGTTGTTGTATGAAAAATTTTATAAGTGTGAGTTTTTGCTAAATAGCGTGACTTATCTGGGACATGTTGTTTCTAGTGAAGGGATCATAGTGTATCCCCAAAAGGTTATGGTGGTTAAGAAGTGACCTAGACGTATGACTCCAACTGATATTTGGAGCTTCTTGATTTTTCTTGTTATTATAGAAGGTTTTTGGAGATTTTCTCTTCTATTGCCACCCATTGACTAAGTTGACTTGGAAGAAGCTGAATTTTTTATGGTTTGATTCTTGTGAGGGAAGTTTTAAACAACTGAAAAATAAGTTGACTTCGGCTCTGGTCTTGACTCTGCCTATGGAGCTAATAGTTTTATTGTCTATTACGATACATCTTGGGTAGTTCTAGGTTGTGTTTTGATGCCATATGGTAAGGTATTTTCATATGTTTCTAGTCAATTGAAAGTTCATGAGAAGAATTATCCAACCTATGATTTGGAATTATTGGCCAGGGTATTTGCATTAAAGATCTGGCAACATTATTTATAGGGGGTCCATGTTGATATTTATACTGATTATAAGATTTTGCAATATGTGTTCACTTTGAAGGAGCTAAATCTTAGGAAAAAAAGATGGCTTGAGTTACTCAAAGACTATTACACGACTCTTTACTATCATCCACATAAAGCTAACATCGTTGCCGATGCTCTTAGAAGATTATACATGGGAAGATTATCTCACATGGACAAAGACAAGAGATATTTGGTGAAGGATATTCACCTTTTGGCTAATTTAGGAGTCCATCTCTTTGATTCTAAGGATGGTGGTTTGATTGTTCAAGAGGTGGTAATGTTCTCTTTGTGTTGAGGTGAAGGAGAACTAGATGTTAAATCCTCTTTTGATGCAAATTGAGAAGGATATAGGTAAGTAGAAGATGATGATTTTCAAGATTGGTGGTGATAGTATCTTGAGATACCAAGGAAGATTATGTGTTCTCGATTATGATGGGTTGCAAAGAAGAATTTTGGCCGAAGCTCATGAGTCACGCTATACTATTTATCCTAGTTTGATGAAAATGTTTCATTATCTTAAGGAGATTAATTAGTGTAATAATATGTTGAAGGATGTGGCCAATTTTATGGCTAAGTGCATGGTGTGTCAGTAAGTAAAGGTGGAGTACTTAAGGACTGGTGGGTTCGCTCACGAGATCATGCTACTAGTAATTGAAATGAGAAATAATTAATATGGATTTTTTTACTGATCTCTCATGGACTCGCCAATAATTTGATTTTATTTGGGTTATCGTGGAAAGGATGACTAAGTCTACTCACTTCTTGTCCATGATGACTAATTACTCTTCTGAGGATTATACCAAGTTGTCCATTGAGGAGATAATGAAGTTTCATGGTACTTCAGTCTCCATTATATCATATCGGGGTACCTAAATCTCATCTCACTCTTGGAAATCATTCTAGTAAGGTTTGGGGTAGTCCTTAGGATCTCTTTCCACCTATAGATAGATAGGCAAAAAAAAGGACAATACAAAACTTGGAAGATATGTCTCTGGTTTGTTTTTTGATTTTGGTGGTAGTTAGGTTGAGCACTTGCCTCTCATAGAATTTGCCTATAGCAACATTTATCACTCTAGCATTGGTATGACTTTGTTTGAGGCCTTATATAGTAGGAAGTATAGGTCTCTTATTGGGTGGTTTGAGGTTGGTAAAAATAAGTTATTTAGCTCTGATTTAGTTCACTAATCTATGGAGAAGGTGAAGGAGATTTGGGATAGACTTAAGATCGACCAAAGTTGCCAAAAGGCCTATGCAGATGTGAGGCGAAGGGAGTTGGAGTTCAGTATTAGTGATTGGGTATTTTTAAAGGTGTCCCCCATAAAGAGAGTGATGCAGTTTGGTAAGAAGGGGAAACTAAGTCCCCATTATGTCAGTCCATACTTGGTTTTGAAGAGGGTATGTAATGTTGCATATGAATTTGAGTTACCTTCTAGATTGAGCTCTATTTAACTAGTATTTTATGTTTTGATGTTGAGAAAGTACGTAGGTGATCCTTTGATGGTTGTTCTATTGGAAAAGGTTGGTATTTTGAATTCCTTATTTTATGAGGAAGTCACAGTTAAGATTTGGGATTGGCAAGTCCATCAATTTTAGACTAAGAATGTGGCTTTGGTAAAGGTTGTTTGGAGGAACCCAAAGGTTGAGGAATCCACATGGGAAACCCAATAGGACATAAAGTCCTAGTATCCATTCTTGTTCCCTATTTCAGATAATAGTGCTTGAGGTATGAAATTTCTTAACATCTTTGTTGCTGTCTTTACTAAAGGTAAGTGGTGATTATGTGTGAAGTCAAATCGTGCTAATAAATTTCATGTCCTATCATTCAAGGATGAATGATCCTAATGGGAGGAGTATGTAATGACTCAAGTTTTTTGTCCTTAAAAGATTTCAAAAATTTTATCATCATTTTCTGACTACGACTTACCCTTACGAGTCATAGGGAGTGTTGACAGGTCCTATGGACCAAATTATTACCAAATCAGTAAGTATGTGGCAAAGTTTTTCTCCAAGTACGAGTGGATCACTATGTGTCATAAGGACTTTTTATGAGTTGTTGGGTGCAAATCATAGGTTGTCTAGTGTTTACTTAATTGGATTTAGTGTTGACTATGATTGGACCTAACGAGTTGTAGGTTCCTATTACGAGTAGGACCAGTTGAGTTGTAGGGTCAACAATGTATGGGTTTCCTGGGAACTGTCTTGGCTACGACTAAGGGTGACGAATTCTGATGAGTCTATACAAGTCGTATGGTGACCCATAGTAATTGACGACAAAATTCATCTTTTACTGTAAGGGCACTTTGGAAAATTCTCTCTCTCCTTACCGAATTAAAATCCCACATACATAAAACACTTAAGGAGTTTATATTTCATCCTTAATGTACTAAAACACTTTAAAAACTCTCTCAAATTCTCTCAAGCATCCATACATAGGGTTTCTAAGAAGTGGGTCATCTAAGGGCTCAGGGGTTGAAATCCTTTTGTGAACTTGGTATTTCAGGAATGTTAATATTCCCTAATAAACGATTTGCTAAGACCATAAGTTTTAAAGTGTTTTTCATATAGCATTAAGGTTGGTTTTGGAAACATGGGTTGTGGGTTTTGTATAACTATTGTTTATGTGATGTTTAATGTTTGTCCCTTCATGGGTTAAGTTTAAATGGAGGTTTTAAAGTCAGTTTGACACATGGGAATGGTAAATGAATTAACGATTGTGATTTTCCAAACTCGTAACTTTTGAAGTGGTTATTACCCCAATCCCATATTGTAAAAGTAGTTTTAATTATGAGAAATGTGGGAGTTGAACTATTCTTGAAATGATGCATTATTATTTTGAATTGAACCTTATGGGGTTATGTAATTCCCTAAGCTAGTATAAAATTGAACCAAGGGGGTTGTGAATTCCCCCAAGTGAAGATAACTGGTATGGCATGTTGATGTTACCTTGCATGTTTAGGCATGACGATACTAACAATGTATGACTTAATTTGTATTATGGTTTAATGAATGGGATTGTGTGATGATTATTTTAATTGGCCTGTAATAAGGGTTGTGTAGTTGATTCGTGATAGTAGAGGTTTGAGATACCCATACTAGAAACCGTGGTTACCGATGTGGGTGTCTATATAACCGGGTGGTTTGAGTACCCCTTATTATTACCATAGGATTAGGAGGTTCGAGTCTGATATATTATATTACATGATTTGGTTCTTATGTCACCTTGAAATGCTAGGAGGTTCGAGCCTCCCATAGTGAATATGTTTACTCTCTGGTTCATGCAGCCAAACACGCTGGGGTTCTACAAGATGGTAGAGAGCTGGGCCTATATATCTCGTGGGTGCCTTGATATTTTATGATGGCTGCGCTACATAATCCAGGCTAAAGTTTTAAAGAGATGTTAAGCCTTTTTCCCTATCCTGGCATATGATATTTATATATATATAAATATATATATATATATATATATATATATATGCATGTATAAATGTCTATTCACTTATGTGCATTGGATTTGAATGATTTGAAACTGTTGATCATGGCTTTATTTTGCCCTAATTGCTGAGTTTCATGCTAGTGTTCACCCCACTAAACGTCTTTGAACATTGTATCCCCACGCGATGCGAGGTATGAAGGAAAGTGTACTTTTCTTGCATAAAGTTAGGTGGATTATTTCTGTTTGTTGGTTTGTTGTGGTAAAGTGGTGAGCTTTCATTCTCCAAAAGGTTTAGGTATTTTATCTATTTCTACTCTTAGAATTGAGTTAACAGTTTTCTTTATCATTAACATTGTCATTATCATCTATCAGAGTCGAGGACTTATCCCAACCAAGACTGCTTTTGGTTATTTGTTTAAAAGGCTTTATTTGGATTATTGTGGATATTGCATGATGTTGGTTGGTTGTTTGGCTGATCACCGATCGTCGGTTATAGACTTGTTTTGAATTTCCTTAGGCCGTTGCATGGTATCTTGTTATATATTCAGAATTTATCCAACCATGGGGAATGTTGTGTTTGGTTGGTTAGGTGCAAGGGGTGATCTCTGCTGATGTGGGACTTGAGGTACCTATCATGGCTAGGCCCTGGTTCAGGTTGTGACACTGTTGTTGGATCTAAATTATAGCCTAACCAGTGTGTATGGCTAAGTTTTCTGTTTTGAGTACGAGTGGCTCCAAACTAGTCGTACGGACTCATTACAAGTTGTGATGTCCCAACTGTAATCAAACTAGTTTGTGTTCCAAATATTGTTATCCTGGTGATGACTAGGACCAATCAAGTCATAGAGACTCCTAAAGAGTCGTATGATATAAGTTGTAGGGTCAACAGTATGCGTGTCTAATGAATCTATTTTGGCTATGAATCGTTGTGATGAGTCATAATGTTTTGTTATGAGTCACAGTATAACCCGTAGTCAATGGCAATAATTTTTTAGATTTTAAGTTGAAGTCATTTTAGACAATTCCCTTCTTACCTAATTAAAACCCCACGTCCATAAAGAACTCAAAGGGGTTATTTCTCATTTATAAAGTAATTAAAATACACTTTCTTCTCTGTGAATTTCCTCAAGCAAGATAGTTAGGGTTCCAAGAAGTAGGTCATCTAAGGGATCAAGGGGAACTCTCTCCATAAAACTTTTTATTTCAAGCACGTTACTCTTCCCCAACAATTACTTCATAAAAGTATGTGTTTTAAGTAGTTCTCTATGTGGTTTTGATGTTGGTTTTGGAACATGGGTCGAGGGTTTTGAATGATTGTTATTTATATGATATTTCATGTTTGCATACCCATTTTTTATGTTTAAATGGTGGTTTTGAAATCAATTTGATGCATGGGTATGGTGAATAAACTAGGGGATTGTGCTTTCCACAAATTTTGTGGATATTGACAATTGAATTAGTAGTAACCCCAACCCAATTTTGTGAAAGTGGTTTTGAGTACAAGTAAAATTGCATTGAACTATTTTCAGATAAACAACATACTATAAAAAGGTTATTGAAACCTGATGGTTTTATCTAATGACCAAAGGGAGTCGCTTTTCTAAGTTAATGAAATTATGATGGCATATTGGTGTTACCTTCCTGTCACGACTTGAACTAGGGCCTGGCCGTGACGGACATCTCGAACCATAAAGGCTCGGGCATCCTACTCTACGTGGTAATCATGAACAATATTCATATAATAAAAGAAGATGTGGAAATATAATCTAATATAGAAACATGGTCATACTATGGATTCAATTTAAAAATAAGGAATAAAATCCAAAATCAACTAAACAACATCTGGAACAGTCTGTAAAATCTCTACTACATGATCTAAAGACAGCTATCTAAAAAGCTGGGACAAGGCCCCAAGTAGAACAAAATAAATGAATAACATAATCTGAAAAAACAGGCCTTCTGGAACAAAGAAGGCTCACCGCTGCATGGATCACTTCTCTCTAGATACTCTACTGATTAGTCAGACCCCTATACTTAGCCTCTGAACCTGAGAGGTAGGGGGTCAATACAATTGTACTATTACGTAGAGCAAATCCAAAATAATAATTTATATTCAACATATATGAGAGAAATTTAGAAAAGTTCATAAACATATCATATGGTAATAAATCACATAGGCATTTTCGAAAGACTCTGATAAATAATCTGAAATTTGTAACACTCTTTATTTTACTACTTCGCTAGGAGGTATACCCTACAACTCTGAAATTCCATGGGCTATATGGAATCCACCATTGGCTCGGCAGGGAAGCCCCTAAACCTAGTTTGCTGCAAGGGTTGGAGTATCTGACTTTGCTACACCACACGACCATCACCAGCGTCAAAATAATATACCCGGATCGGCAAATCACGATTTTAGGCTAAGAGTAACTTGAAATCATGCCTTCTTTGGGTAACCACCTAACCCTATTTAAGCCTAATTTTAACTCTTTAAAGCACGCATTCTCTGAATACACACTCTAAAAACATACTCTGTTATGGCATACATGCTTATGGTATCGTCATACCATTAACTTGCAAGTCGCATCTCTGAGCCATTAATAGCATATTATAATCTCTGTTTTCAAAACATAAGGTTTGGGACCACCATATCAATAAATCAATTCAAAGAACTCTTTCTTAAAAGTCATGTAAACATATGCAAGAAACTCTCTTTTTCAATATTTCAAATACACAAGGTGGTTATATCAAAATTCTCAATCACATGCAATTCTTTCTCTTTAACACAACAACCTAATTATATCAAGAAACTTCCTCTCATCATCTATAAATCATGTTCAAATACTATGATATTGAGAAAACTATTTTCAAACCATAAATCATGCATTTCAAACAATTCACAGTAAGATCATAAACTTAAATTCATCACAAGAGAGCGATTTCATAATTTGTGCTCTCAAACAAATCTAAAAGCTCAATTTTCATACATATACATATATGTATAAATAGATTTAAGGCCGAAAGGCCAAAAAAACAATATCACTAAAACATTCATGAAACATAATTAAAATTATGAATTCCAAAATCCCTTTCTAAATTCATGCTTGATAAACTTTAAATCATGTTTGAATGTTTCAACAAGCCCATGTAGTTTTAGGATAAACCCCACTTACCTTGAATTATGAACTTAGTTTTAGGATAAAGCCTACTGTTTGGGGATTCAAAAGCTTCAGTCAATTTCGAATACCCATGGTTGAATCTTGAGATTCTTGGAAAAGGTTTTTGAGATGCTTAGGGTTTTTGCTTTATAGAGAAGGAAGATTTGGTGATAAAATGCTTTGTTATACCATTGATTATATATTTATGGACGGATTGGGGTAGGGTAATTGCCCAAAATACCCCCCTTTTAACCCTAAATGTAACAAGAAAAAATATAACTGGGAGCCCAATTTTATGGGCCACCACGATGCTCCACTATCGCGGTGGCTTACTGAAAATTGATGAATGAAATTCTTGGGTTCACCATGATGTGGAGACATCATGTTGTCCCACTGGTTTGGACCTAAAACTTCAGCACAATGCACTACAATCGCGCTAGGCTACTGGAATTTGACAATTGTTAAATAGACCCCCTCCGCGAAGCCCCAAGCACCAAAATGACGGTGTTTTACAACTAGGACTTAAAGTTAGCTATAACTTCTTGCCCGGGTATCGGATTTGGGCAAATATTATATCAACAAAAAGCTTATTAAATTTCCCACTTGATAGAGAGTCAAAATTAAGGAAATTCTATATGGTTTAAACTCTTCTCACTTAGGATGTCAAAATAAATATGTCTAATACCTAGACGATTTGGTTGGGTGTTATGATGATACATTGTATTTTTGTTCAATGAATAGGAATGTATGATAAATATTTTAATAGGTCTTAAAATAGGTTTGTGTAGATGAGTTGTGAAAGTAGAGGTCCTGAGGGACCAATATTGGAAACCATGATTCCGACGTAGGGGTCTAAATGACTAGGTTGTTTAAGTCCCCGTTATTATATGATTAGGAGGTCCTTTTCTTCTATACTTGCTCCAACCGTTCCTGTATGCTCTTTGACTCAACAACCCTCTATTCAAGCCATATGATTAATTACAGAGCATTGATATCACTTTCCTCCCATCATGCATCCAATTTTTCCCAATTCCATTAGAAATTCACCCTGCAGCACTAATTATGTTTGTTAGATAAGGTGTACAATTAAGGCTTAGATCCAATAAGAATAGCTAAAGCACTTAGAACAAGTCCAAATATGGATGAATATTGGTGATTGGACATATAACTATGCCCAAGATCACCACCCCACACTTAAAACCTTTTTCTTCCTCGAACAATCTCAATCAACACAATAACCAACTAAGCTTAAGATCACAATCTAGGTGAAACGCTTGTGCCAGGCACTTACAATTCTAACAATGACTTTTTAGCTCAAAACATGTCAAAATACTTTTATGAACAAGGGACAATTCTTTTCAAATTTCTTAATCTCAGCAGTGAACTTCCAACTTGTTAGCAAACTTAATCAAATCACTCAATCTAAAAATACAATAAGTAATTGGACTATCATCCACATGCACCCTCACAACAAGAAAGTTTCCCTATGTTTTCTCATATTTTTTTCAATGTACAACGTAAGGGGAATATCAAAATCAAATCACTCACTCTCAACAAAGAATTCATACATGATAGATAATGAACTATAAGCTTGTCCTTAGTGTACTAATTCACTAATAGTCGGATGTTAGAATGAAGGATCAACAAGGTCTTTCATGGTTGCAATGTAAGCTAAGGGATGGGTAGGAACTATTTAGGAAATAGTGACTAATCTCTCTAATAACTTTTACGACTCACATTATGTAGCTTAAATCATTCTCTCTCAAGCCAACTTCACCTTTTCTACCTTCACACATATTTGTTTTATCCCAATCTTACTAAGCAAAATAACATACACTATGGTGGGAGTATTTTTATTTTACATCATGATTCAATTTTTAGCCCTTCTCTACACCCATTTAATGTTATGAACCCCTATGATAGCCATCCCCAACTAAAGCTATTTGCTTTGGTTCAAGTTCACAATGTCTGAGGTGGACCACAGCCAAAACAGGTTCATTGTAACACAACTGAGCTAAAAAACACAAACTGGAATGTCTTTAAACAAATTTCTCTAACTCCCAACCACAACAATTTTACACCATTAACTTATTACTTTGGGGATTTACTTGCACTTTTTTCCTACTTCAACTTCACACTTCTTACTCAATTAATATTTTTCACTAAAGGGATTAGGAGCTTTGGATCAAATAAAGGTCTATCAAGAAAGGGATTAGGCTACATATGAGGCTACTAAAGAAATTGGGCTATAAACTCAATGGGGCTAACTAGGGATATGCATAAGGGTAGGTAAATGAAGTCTAAAAATTTGGCTATCAACAAAATAACTATATCATTTCCTATATCCAATATCCTTTATTTCACTTTGAAAATGCACCAGGAAAGTTCTAGATATTCCTATACATGTAGAATACAAACAAAACTCTCACTCTCAGTGCATGCTAGGAATCAAGCTGGATCCTTACGGTTCTCGATCTTGATCTTTGGCAAATTCAACTTTAAGATAATAACTTGTATTTCACTAATTGAGAATTAGCATCTAACTCATTTTTAGTCTGAGACATACTTTTGTTTTAAAACCAATTCGTTCAAAGGAACTGCAAAAATGGCCCAATACAAAGCACTTCTCCAAAAGTCGTGATTAGTTTCTCATCAAATCTCAGCTTCTAAAGACTAACTCTCCTTAAGATGGTATTCATCCATCTATCATAGAGGAGGTAAAAACTAACTATGATAATTTATTTCTCATTACCTTGAGGGAAAACACACATATTGCATTGAGGGCAATAATAAGCACTTTAAACTAAAACTAAAAACCATTACAAAATATACTAAGTATTACAGACCATAATGTTTCAATTAGTTAGAGATAACTAAGTTTAACATCCAAACAAAAAAATAAAAACATCCTAAAAGAAGAAATAAAATAAAAATATCCAACCAACGTAAAGAAAAGAAAAGAGTAAAAGAAATGAAAATTCCTCCACCCTATACTTAAAAAGAAGCATTGTCCTAGTTCTTGCAAAATAAGCATAATAGGAGGTGGGGAGGGACTCCCTTGTCATATTCCATCCATGTCATCATCAGACTCCTCATCTTCCAAGTTGGGATCATCCTTACCATCATCTTCCTTCTCCTCCTCATCTGAATAATGTAGCTGCCACTCTTCATATGTGGGAACATCATTATCTACTCTCTCTACAAAATTAGGGCCTATCTGAAAAAAAGGCATAAAACCTGACTGGATAGTCCAACTCTATAGATCTAATATCCTATTGGGTATCTAGGCACACACAAGTCCGTAACTAAAACATCTAAAGCCCATATATTCAGGCAGTGTTATCATCATTCAGAGCCTGATGCTCGAAAATGGTCAATGTAGAACCATAAGATGCACTACACTTAGTACAGGATAAATCCAGTGGTCTAGTGTTTACTACCAGTCTATAATCAAATTCCTCCTTATCTACACCCTTCTCCCATAGAAACTGTGTCAACAATCCACCAAAATCATAGCGACGACCTACCTGGAACCTTGCTTTCCTTATAGCCGAGAATATAAAGGCACCTAAATTTAAATAAATATCATCACACATTAGGGCATAAATAAGACATACCATATAATGTGTAACCTTATTCAAATACATCCTATGGACAAGGAAAGTGTAGATAGTCTTATCCTATAAGCGGGCCTCTTTGTTTATGTGACTGTAGGGGAGAGACATGTGAGTGCCACTCTCCTTATGATAAATCCATCATGTAGTCAAATGGTTACCATATATTAGATGCCAAATATGTGCATAAGGTGGCTTGGTATTCATCAAATTTAGTGGCTTAGTATCCACCTCTGGTGTACCTAGGAGAACATTCAAAGTATAAGCGGTAAAAGTGACCAACTGGCCCATTATCTTAACTTTAGCATCCTTGTCCTGTAGGTCCCAATTTGTATACAATTCTCTTGCAAGGATCAGGTTGTATTTAGTCGGATGCTAAAAAAAAGGTTCATATGTAATACCTTTATTCGGCGCACCGTACTCAAGAACTCTCTCGACAAGCTTAGTCGATCAATGAACTGGTCCAATGAATATTTTGAATCCTTGTGTAGGGCTTACTATTTTTTTCCTTCTTCCATAACCCTTTTGGTACCATATCTCCTAGATTTCCCTCATTACAGGTAGAGCTTAGGGTATACGATCAGCTTGCTTACTTTTTTTATGCCCTGGCTTAGAAGGTCCATCCATAATCTTACCCTTTCTCGGTCGGCTAGATATCACACCTTAGTATTCTTAAAGAAGATAAAGGAGAAGGACCTTGTTTCTTAAGAAAAACACTATTTAGAAGAGAAAATATCACAATGGAGTAAGGGGTGGCGCTACTAGGTTTACAAAGGGAGAGAAAACTGAAACATAAAGGAGTATACAAAAGGGAGTGGACATTAGGGATCAGATTAGGTTTTCTCAGGGATTTAGGGCTTAGCAACACGATGCATTGGATAACGTGTGGCACAGGAGGTATGACACATCAATTTTCATGTTATAGGAGTGATGCAATGCAATAACTTTGCATCAGGCTACTGGAATTGGCATTCAAAAATTTCACTAAGTGTTGGGCATGGAACAAGAGATGCGACACATCTATTTCATGTTAGGACACTAGATTTTGCATTCAAAAATTTCACAAAGGCAAAATTTTCATCAACTGGGGGAATATTTCAGTCCCCCTTACTTTTTTCATATTTTATCACATATTTCACTTTCATCCAGGAGCCCTTATTTGAAACAGCCCACCCACTTTTCATCTTCCTAAATGCCACCAAATTTCTCATTCCTGCATATTAAACAAAAACAAAAAACAATGTAAGAAAAAGTGGGTTGCCTCCCTCTTTTTTTTGATCCAGTTTCTCCACCAAAGTGAACCCCAGTTAGATTCTGGCATGCTACACTTTTTAGTTATTAGGAGAACCCAAGTACTCTCTTTTAGATGAAGGAAACAACTCTCAGAGATTTTTTTTCCTTTGGGAAGATACAGGAGCGCAATAATCAACCTATTGATATTGGAAGACCCAACGGATTCTTCCAATGTATCATTTATGGGTCCAATGGAATTCATAGGTATAGGAATAAGCCCTATCAAATAGAGATTTTTTCTTTCGACCTTATTTTGATTATTAATACGATATATAAGGACCGCTACTACAAAGAGTATTACACCCTTGATTGTGAAATATCGATTGCTTGTTGAACCCTATGAATTATATGAAAGTAGGATACTCAAAATTCGGTGGTCAAAGAGGTTTAAAAAACATTCTTGGTGGAAAAAAATATGAATGAGGGATCCCACTGAATTGAATTCGGTCCATGAATCTAACAAATGGTGAGAATTCTTGATCTCTCCCAATATCTCTCTCTGTTCAAAAATCCAAGATTTGAATTGATGTCCTCTCATTGATTCCTCCTAAATAGAATTGCATTGATTTATCCTAAAGATTTCATTTCAATACTCAGTGCCTAAGTTTTGGTCATGGCACGACTTATGTTTTTGTATTTTTCATCTATTTTATATATTTTTTCTCTTTTTTTTTTATCTTTACACAACTAAAGATTAAAATAAACTATTAAATTACATTGGTGAGTTGCCTCCAATGTAGTGCCTTAGTTTACTTCATAGCACAACTCAACTCAAGTTTACTCATCCATAAAGGTGATGGACACACTGTGCTAATCTCCATTATCCACCCAATAATATTTTATTTGCAATCCATTCACCAAGGATTTCTCAGTCTTTTCCTTTTTCCATAGCTCCAAGGCACCATGAGGAGTCATTTTTACTATTTGAATGGCCCAGACCACTTAGATCACAACTTATGCAGAAATAATTTCAACCTCGAATTGAACAACAAAACAAGTTGTCCAAGTTCAAAAACTCTATCCAGGATATGCTTGTCACACCATTTCTTGGTCTTCTCAATGTACAATTTGGTATTCTCATAAGCATGGATACGAAAATCATCAAGTTCAACAAGCTTCAACAATTTCTTCTCACTCGCGGCTTTCATATCAAGATTCAAATTTTTCACTGCCCAATAAGCTTGATGCTCAAGCTCTACAGGTAAATGACAGGCTTTCCCATAAACCAAATAATATGGAAAGGTACCTATGGGCATCTTATAAGCTATACTATAAGCCCATAGTACGTCATCTAGCTTTTCAGCCCAATTCTTCCGCTGACCATTAACAGTGTTTTGCAAAGTCTACTTGATCTTCAGTTGGATACCTCTACTTGAACACTTGTTTATAGATAGTACGCAATGGCCACCTTGTTCCTAACACCATATTTAGCCAAAATATTTTAATCCATGTTTTAATAAAATGCTTACCCCCATCACCGATAATAGCTCTGGGAGTGCCAAACTGGGATAAGATATACTTCTTCACAAATTTCAACACGACTGGTGATCATTCATAGCAAAGGAAGTTACTTTTACCCACTTAGATACGTAATCAACTGCCACTAGGATATACAAGTTGCCATTGGATGGTGGAAATGGTCCCATAAAATCTATCCCCAAAATATCAAATGCCTCAACTTCAAGAATATTGTTCAAGGGTATCTCATGATGCCTTGAAATTGCACCTAATCACTAACACTGATCACACCCTTTCATAAAAAAAAATTGCATCTTTGAACAATATTGGCCAAGAGAATCTTAATTGTAACACCTTTGTAGCTATTTATTTACCATCATGATGGCCTCCATATCGAGATAAGTGACATTTTTATAGAACTTTATTAGATTCAAATTTAGACGCACATCTACACACAATCCCATCCCAGCCCTGTTTGAAGAGATAAGGATCGTTCCATACCTATGCACGAGAATCATGTAAAAGCTTCTTTCTCTATTGATTAGTAGCTTCAGGAGGTAAACCCCACACACTAATGAATTTACAATGTCTGCATACCAAGGTAACTCACATACATCAAGAGCTAATAATTGCTCATCGAAAACTCTTCCTGAATAAAAAGTATATCATCAACAATGTGGTCATGATTTTCTAGCCTGGACAAATGGTCTGCAACTTGATTCTCTACTCCTTTTTGATCACACACTTCTAGGTCAAATTATTAAAGTAATAAAATCCACCTAATTAACCATGTATTTGTATCTTTTTTACTGAACAAGTACTTGATGGTAGCATGGTCTGTGTGAACAATTACCTTGGTGCCTACCAAGTATGATACAAATTTTTTGATTACATAGACTAGTGCTAACATCTCTTTTTCTATGACTATGTAATTTATCTGGGCATCATTCAAGACTTTACTTGCACAATAAATAGAATGAAATACCTTGTCGTTTTGCTACCCGAAAGCTACTTCCACAACCACATCAATTGCATTACACATTACTAATCTTGAGAAATCAAGATGGGTGCTTTTGTCAGTTTCTTCTCTATCCTCTTAAAAGCTTCTTGACAATTAGATCTGAAATCAAACTTAGCTTCTTTTTTCTAGTAGTTTACACATAGGACTTGCAATCTTTTAAAAATCTTGGATAAACTGCTTGTAAAACCCAGCATGCCCTAGAAAACCTCTCACTCCCTTCAGAGTTACTAGATATGGAAGCTTTATAATCACTTAAACCTTGGATTTATCCATTTTAAGTCCTCTACATGACACCATAACCAAGGGACTATTCCTTCGTTGACCAGAAAGTGACACTTTTCCTATTTTAATACAAGATTTGTCTCCTCATAATGAGCTAGGACTCAATCTAGATTTTGCAAGCATACATCAAAAGAGTTACCATAAAAAGGGAAGTCATCCAGAATAACTCGATAAGTTCTTCAACCATGTCATAGAATATTACCATTATGCAATCTCTGAAATATTGTGGGTGCATTACAGAGGCAAAAAGGCATGTGTCTGAATGCATAGGTGCCATATGGGCAAGTAAAAGTGGCCTTTTCTTGATCTTCTGGCACTATTGTGATCTAATTATACCCTGAGTAACCATCAATAAAGCAATAGTATTCTTGCCCTGCCAACCTATTCAGTATTTGATCAAGCAATAGGATGGGATAATGATCCTTTCTAGCGGTTTTATTCAACTTTCGATAGTCAATGCAGATTCTTCAACCAGTTACCATGCATATGGGAATTAACTCATTAGCTTCATTGGTGATCGGAGTCATGCCCCTTTTCTTTGGAATACAGTGTATTGGGCTAACTCACTTGCTGTGGCAAATAGGATAGACAATCCTAACATCAAGCCACTAAATGACTTCTTTTCATACCACTTCTTTCATTACTGGATTTAATCACCATTGTTTCTTTACACTTGCATTATACCTTCTTCTATGTATATATTGTGCATGCAAAAAGCTAGATTGATTCAAGTGATGTCTAACATCTGCCAGCTAATTGCCTTCTTTCTCTTTTTCAAAACTGCCAATGCTTACCTTACCTGTACATCAGATAAATCTATAGAAAAAATTATAGGCAAGGTATTATTATCTCTAAGAAAAATATATTTTAAGTGCTGCAGAAGATCCTTAAGCTTCAATTTGGAGTTTCATCAACTGAAGATTTAGGATTTAGGCCAATTGGCCTATTTAATGGCTTAAAAGGTAGCTTTCTTATGTCAATAATCGTCAAATTTAGAACTTGACCAATTAAAGCACCTATGTATCTCTATAGAGATCAAAACCCATTAAAGATTGCTCGGGTGGATCATTCGACAACAACAGATGTAGCTCAGATACAAGGTCAATAACTGATATAGAAGATAAATATTCATATATAGCAGGGAATTTTAGCACCTTATAAACATCAAAAACCTCCACTTTTTCATACACTCTCATGGTCATCTTTGTTGCTGGTACATCAATAAATGACCACCCTGTTGCTAGAAATGGGTATCCCAAAATAAATAGAACAACTGAATCAGCTTTAAAATCAAGAATAACAAAGTTTATTGGAAAAATTAGTAATCCCACTTGCACTAAGACATCTTCAATAATCCCATCCAGCCTAAGAAGGGACTTATCATCCAACTGCGAAATAATGGTCATGGGGTTGGGACTCCCAGGACCCATTTTTTGAAACCAAGATATGGGCATAAGATTGATGCTCGCCCCCAAGTCACACAATCCATGAGCACTGATGGCCTATCCAATAGTGATCTGCAAAATAATACTACCTGGATTCTTAATCTTTGTGTATAATTTATTCTATATCTTAGATGTTCACTCCTCAGTAAGTGCAACCGTAGTATACTCTGTCAACCGATTCGTTTTTTCCACTATGTCTTTCAGATACTTTGCATATTTTGGGACACTCAATAGAATATCAACAAGAGAAGATTTACATGAACCTGCTATAGAAGATCCAAAAACTTCTTGTAACTTATCTCCTCTTGGTGATTTCACTGCCTTTGAAGAAAGGGTAAAGGTATAGTCTTCTTCTCCACTTGACTTTCATCACTTACAATTTTTTTTACCTCTTTCTCCTTATTCTTTTTAGGAACATCATCAGTAACTATGGGACTAACCTACTCAGGTACGGACTTTTTTAACTGCAAACCACTCTTTATTATGATTGTATTTACCTACTTTATATTTAGCTCTGTATTGATAGGTAAGCCTCCTTGAGGTCTAGTATTTTACGCTCCCATAATCTGACTCAGTTTTAACTCCAAATTCCTTGTAATCAATAGTTGAGTCTTTATATTAGCCTGTTGACTCTTTATATCAGCTGCTATCTATGCTTGAGAAGTTATAAGTTACTTCAGCATTTCCTGTATATTGGTCGTTGGAGTAGTGGATAGATTATTCTGAACCTATTGCTATTGATTCTGTTGCATTGGCCCCTTATACTGATTATTATTCGACACTCGATTTCTGCCACATGAGAAATTAGGATGTTTCCTCTAGTTGGGATTATAGGTATTACAAAAGTTCTGTTGTCCCTGACGATTCGCATTCCCCACATAATTAACAAAATATGGATTAACCGTACAAGCATCTGTTGCATGATCACTACTACCATAAACTTCATACTATGCATTTACCTGTTGAACTACATTTGTTGTAGTTACTGGCTGTGCAACCCCTAACTTTATACTGCTGAATTAATTAGTAATTTGATATTGGAGTGCAACAATTTGAGCTGATAAGGCAGTGAACTGATTTACTTTTAATATACCTATAACCTTCTTAGGAGCACTCCATGAGTCAGCATGCCATTTAGGATTTCCTTATGAAATCTGATTTAGTAGTGTGTATAATTCATCATAAGTCTTCTCAAGAGCTATCCCAACTACTGTTAAATCCAATAGAATCTTGGTATTTCATTCCAACCCCTCAATGAAAGTATGAACAAGAACATTATTAGACTGATGATAGTGAGGGCAATTTCTGATTATACTCTTAAATATCTCCTAAGCTTGGTAGAGATTTTCTCATTTGTTCTGCCTGAAACTTAGAATCTCACTTCTCAAATATGCAATCTTCCCTGATGGAAAGAATTGCATAAGGAACTTCGAAGCTAAATCTTGCTAGGGAGTAATAGAGAGTGGTGGTTCAACATTTAACCACCTCTTTGCTTCTCTAATTAAATGAAAGAGAAGAGAGTTAGTCTGACATAATCAGTATTCACCCCTGTAGGAATGTAGGTATCACTTATTCCTAAGAAGGTCTATCTGTGCTGCTGTGGGTCTTCATACAAAAATCTAAAATATTGCACAGTCGAATACAGAAATTACACCATATTCTTCTTCAACTCAAATCGACCACCTAGCTTGAGCTTATGGATACTGTTTGTAGCATAGTTCTTGAGTGGGATTGCCACCTTACAAATAGGTCTAGCAACTTTTTGAGAAGGGGCAGATGGAATAACTAGAGCTGGAACTCGCCCAGTATTTGGATCAACTATATCAATTTGGTCATTAGGATCTCTATGTTCAGCCATTTGAACCTACTGGATTGGATTTTTAGCTCTTTTCCTCAATTGAAATACCAGTTCTAGTTTCAAATAAGGCTCTACCAACTCTTTATCTCTCACCAGTCCTGTATTCAACTAGGCCGGCAAAAAATCAGCTGCTAAGATCAAGTCGTTAATACTTAAACTTACTAAGAAAAACCAAAATTTTTGAAAATTACTAATTATACTAGTCCCCGGCAATGGAGCCAAAAACTTGTTGCATTTAAATGCACATGCAAGTGTACATGATCTTACAAGTAATATAGTGACTTACACAATCGGATATTGTACCCACAATGACTATGCAACTAACAATATGACCAATTTTAGTTTTAGACAAGGAGGTATTAAGTGTGTAATGTATCAAGATAATTTTTTAAAGTTTTGCATAAAAATGTAAATAAATAAGAAATAACAATTTGTGACAATAGTAAAGAAAGTAGAGGTTGTCAACAGTAATGATGAAAATTCTATGGTTGAGGCACTTTTAACAATCCTACAATCCTCTATTCTTATCGCACTCTAGTTGGTTATTGGTTTGTTGATTGGCAGGGTTTATAACATGATCATAGTCTACTGACCTCTAATATTCTACCTTAATAAACTTTGCAACTACACCGTTGAGCGGGGATGCAATAATCCATTTATATGTATATGACTATGTTCCTGCGATTGAACCAAACAAGGCTTCTAGGTATATACCTATCCTAAATGCTAATTCAAATCCTCTATTTTATAAAAGCATGATAACCTTGCTCCTTAATTTGTTCATTCTATCCTATAATTCTCCTCCAAAATTCATTAGAAACATAGATTTATTCTAATGGTGTCTACTTATCAAAATAGTAAGCACAAAAAATCAAGAATAACCCAAATGATAATCAAACAAGAAACTATGATAAAGAATATCAAGGTGTAATCATGTTCTCTCCCTCAACCACAAAGCAAGGGTGTTTAACCACTCATATCTGAATTCAACATAAAAAATAAGTAATTAATCATTCATAAAATTAATCTTGAAGTAAAGAAGTCCAAAATAAATTCTAAGAACCCTAAAATAGAGATTTTACTATTTTCTACTGCTGCTATGCTTTCTAAAGTGATTTCAATTATGCCGTCATATTCCTTATATACTAGGAAAAAATTAGCCTGTACTGGAACCACTTTCGTGATACGTCGGATTTTGTATTGTGGTAGCAGATGCACCGCTCCATGTATCACATTGAAGATGTGATATTCCGCACTATTTATCACATTGAGGGAGTAACGTAATGCGTCTAATTCACGTCAGCTCACTAGATTTTTTTTTTTTGAAATTTGGCTAAGGCATTGTCCTTTTCTTCTATAATTACTCTAGCTTTTCCTGTATGATCTTAGTCTCAAAAACCTTCTATTCAAGCACTTTGATTAATTCCAGAGTATCGATATTACTTGCCCCCCATCATTCATCCAATTTTGTCTAATTCTATTAGAAGTTCACCCTATATCACTAATCATGTCTATTAGATGAGATGCATAATTAAGGCTTAAATGAAATAAGAATAACATATTTTAGCTCTCAAAACAAGACCAAATATGGATGAATATTGGTGATTGGAAATATAAATATGCCCAAGATCACTACATAGCAATGACATAAGAAGTGGGAGTAGCCGAGCGGTGACGATGCTGAGCAGACTATGTTTGAGGAATTTTCTTATACTTTCCTTGATTTCTTCTTTCCTCAGGATTTGAAGGAGGCTAAATATGAGGAGTTTATGAACATGAAGTAGGGAAAGGTAACTGTAAAATAGTCTGCTTCAAAGTTCCATTAGTTGTTTTGTTATGCTTTGGAGTTAGTGTCTAGCATGAGGGTAAGGATGAGTAAGTATGCTTTGGGTTTGTCTTGAGACCTAATACTAGAGTGTAAGGAAGTAATATTAAATAATGACATGGATATCTTTAGACTAGTAGTGTATATGCAACAGGTTAAAGATGAAAATAAAAAGCAAGAAGAAATGAGAGGCAAAATAAGAAATTCAGGTATTAAGAGCAGGGTAAAATCCAGCAGAACAGTGGTAGAGATGGTAGGCAGTAAGGCAAGAAGAAGTCTTAGAGAAATTCTAGTTCCTATTCTATAGATAGTGCCTAGTATCCTAAGTCGTCTGGCGATTATTGCTTTTTGGATGACATTACGTTTAAGACCTAGGTTGCCTAAACCCAGGCTAGTAGAGCTCAGTTAGATCCATCATATTCTTCTTGCCAATTTTATGGATAGGTGCAACATGGTTATTATAATGAGGGAAGGAATATGTGTTTCCAATATGACCATCCTAGTCTTTTTCTGAGGAACTATCCCTTAGTAAATATTGCTACGGGAGCTAATAAGGTACTAATTTCTTTAGCTCCTTCACCAAAGGGTGGTACTTCGAGTATCGATACTAGTTGGATTTATCTTTGTGATTTTGTAACCCACCAAGAATGTGAGGTGTCTCTTGATATTGTTACTGGTATGTTTCAACTTTTCTTTCATGATATATGTTGTCTACTTGATATGTGGTCTACCCTTTTCTATGTGTCTATTCATTTTGGTTTTTGTCCTGAGAGTAATATTAATACCTTCTCTATGTCTACGCTAGAGGGTAATTCTATTGTGGTTAGGAGGGTTAATAGGGGTTTTATGGTATCTATTTGTGATAGAGAGACATGGGTGGATCTAGTTTAATTAGATATCGTAGAATTTGATGTGATCTCAAGGATGGATTGGTTTCACTCTTGCATTGCTTCTTGGGATTATAGGACCTAAAAAGTTAATTTTTCATTTCCAAATAAACCAATAAGGGAATGGGAAGGAAGCTTCTTAGACTTGTCAAGTTCCCACTTGATTATGTAGGTCTATAGTCTATTTTTCTTTCTTTGATAACAATCATAAGGGAAGGTTGATTTCGAATCTTAGAGCCCAAAAATTAATTTCCAAGGGGTGTCTATAATATCTAGTTTGGGTTAGAGATTCTAGTTCTGAGGTTCCTTCTCTATAATCTTTCTTTGTTGTAAATAAATTTCCTGAAAGTTTTCTTGATGATCTTTACAGTATTCCTCCTGATAGGGAAATATACTTTGGAATTGATCTTCTATCGGATACCTATCCTATTTCTATTCCTCCTTACAGAATGGGTCCGACTGAGTTGAGAAAACTTAAGGAGTAGTTAAAGGATCTTTTTGATAAAGGTTTTATGTGTCCTATTATTTCTCCGTGGGGTGCCCCTGTGCTCTTCGTGTGTAGAAGGATGGTTCCTTTTGGATATGTATAAATTATTGATAACTAAAGAAGGTGATGGTTAGGAATAAGTATTCAATTCCTAGGATAGATGATCTCTTTGAAAGGCTTTAGGGTGCTAGGTGTTTTTCTAAGATTTATCTTCGAACAAGCTATCATCTGTTGAAGATTAGAAAGGAGTATATCCTTAAGACTACCTTCTAAACCCGATATAGTCATTATGTATTTCTAGTGATGTCATTCAAGTTAACTAATGCTCCAGCTGAATTTATGGACTTGATGAACCAATTTTTTAGATAGTTCTTTGATTTATTCATGATGTTCTTATTGATGAAATCTTGGTATATTCTAAGAGTAAGGAGGACCATGCCAGTTACCTCTGTATAGTGTTGTAGACTCTTAAGGATTAGCAATTGTATGCCAAGTGTTCTAAGTGTGGGTTTTTATTGAATGTTATTACCTTTATGGGTCATGTTGTGTCCAATAAAGGGATCATGGTAGATCAATATAAATTTGAGGCCGTAAGGAAGTGTCCTAGACCTATGACTCCAACCGACATTTGGAGCTTCTTGGGTTTAGCAGGGTATTATAGGGGATTTTTGAAATTTTTTTTCTAGTGTGCTCTATTGCCAAAGTTGACTTAGAGAAAGGTGAAGTTTTTATGGTCCAATTCTTACTAGGGTATCTTTGAAAAGATGAAGGATAAGTTGACTTCTTCTCCAACTTTGACCCTACTTGAGGTTACTGAAGGGCTTGTTGTTTACAGTGATGCATCGCGTGTTGGACTTGTTTTGTCTTGATGCAGTATGGTAAGGTTGTGGCCTTTACTTCTAGCAACTGAAGTTCATGAAAGGAATTACTTGACTTATGATTTGCAATTGGAGGCTGTTTTGTTTTCTTTGAAGATTTGTCGTCATTACTAGTATGAGGTTCATGTTGATATCTAATCAGATCATAAAATCTTGCAGTATGTATTCACCCAAAAGGAGTTGAATCTTAGGAAAAGAAGATGGTTTGAGTTTCTTAAGGACTATGATATGAGTATTTATTACCATCCAGGTAAAGCTAATGTAGTTATTAATGCTCATAGGAGGTTGTCCATGGTAGCTTATCTTATGTGGATAGGGAGAATCATGGATTGGTGGATTTTCACTGGTTCGCTAATCTTGGAGTTTGTGTTTTTGATGCTAAGAATGGAGGTTTAATTGTACAAGAGGTGGTGAAGTCATCTCTTAGTTCGGAGGTAAAGAAGAAGTAGGTTTTAGACCCCACCTTGATACAGATTAAGGCTGAGGTGGGTTAGCAAAAGGTCATGGTATTTGAGATTAGTGGAGATGGTATCTTGAGGTACCAAGGTAAATTTTGTGTTCCTGATATGGGAAAGAGTTTTGACTAAGGCTCATGAGTAGAGGTATACAATTTATCCAAGCTTAATGAAGATGTATCATGATCAAAAGAAAATTTATTTGTGGAACAACATGAAAAGAGATATGGCTAACTTTGTCGCTAAGTGCATAGTGTGTTAGCAAGTGAAGGTTGAGCAATGGAGGCCTGGAGGGATGTATTATGAGATTAAGTTTCCCATGTGGAAGTGGTAGGTGACAAAAGTGGACTTTATTACTAGTTATTTACAGTGTCGGAATCAACAATATTCTATTTGGGAGATTGTAGATATGATGACTAAGTCTGCCCACATCTTACCTATGAGGACTACTTACACTGGAGAGGATTATGCAAAGTTTTTTTATTCTGGAGATCAAAAAATTATAAGGTGCTCTAGTTTACATTAATTTTGGATGAAGGTACGTAGTTCTCTTCTCACTTTTGGCATTTGTTTCATCAAGGTTTGGGCACATGGTGAACCTTAGCGCCCCATTCCACCCTCAGATGGATAGACATATGGAGAGGACTATTCAGACTTTGGAAGATATGCTAAGGGACTATGTCATTTATTTTGGAGGTAGTTGGGTGGATCATTTTCCTCTCATCAAGTTTGCATATAATAATAACTGTCACTCTCATATTCAGATAAATCCTTTTGATGATCATTATAGTAGGAGGTATAGGTATTTCATTGGATGGTTTGAGGTTAGTTAGACCATATTGTTCAGTTCAGACTTGGTTCACCAAGCCATGAAAAAGGTGAAGGTGATTCGGGATAGGCTCAAGATTGTTAGGATTTTCTAAAAGTACTATGAAAATATGAGACGGAGGGAGTTAGAGTTTGATGTTGGTGATTGGGTGTTTTATTAAAGGTATATCCCATGAAGGTAGTGATGAGGTTTGGGAAAGAGGGGAAACTCAACCCTCATTATGTTGGTCCATACTTGATTTTGAGGAGAGTAGGGAAGGTTGCTTATGAGATGGATTTGCCTTTAAGTTTGGGATTCGTTTATCCAGTTTTTCATGTTTCAATGTTGAAGAATTGAATGGGTGATCCTTCTTTAGTTGTGCCTATTGAGAGTGTTTGTATTTTAGGTTCCTTGTTTGATGAGGAAGTCTTGGTGGAGATTTTGGATAGACAAGTCCGTCGTTTGAGGACTAAGGATCTGGCTTTAGTAAAGGTTCTATGGAGGAATCAAAAGGTTGAAAAAGCTATTTGGGAAGCTAAAGAGGGCAGGAAGTCCAAATATCCATTCTTGTTCCCCAGATTAGACAATCGTTCTTAAGGTATATGTTTTCCTTATCATATTTTTCTTTTAGACTTTGTTAAAGAAAATTGTGGTTGTGTTTTTGTCTTACAATCATGTTAAGGGATTCCTTGACTCATCATTCGGGGATGAATGATACTTTGGAGGTGTAATGTAACACCCCAGATTTTTGCCTCTGAAAATTTCTTGAGTTTCGATCTCACTTCTTAGCTTACTGCTAACCTAATGAGTCATAAGATCGCCTTACAGGTCGCAGGGCTCGAGTCGTAGAGTAACTAGTGAGGGTTTCCCATGTTTTTGTTATGACAACGACTGGGATGTCACGAGTTGTAATGACTCTTTATGAGTTGTAGGGTGCTTTCAATAGTAATCTTGGTGCAGATACCTAATGTCACTCTTGAGGTTACGATTAGGACCCTACGAGTCGTAAGGTCAATGTGTGAGTCATATGGTATGACTCGTACGTTCAACAATAGGGATGCCCTGGGAAACTACCCAGACTATAATTCTAGGGGACGACTCGTAGTTAGTCGCCACGAGTCATAAGGTGACCTGTAACAACTATGCGACAATTTTTAGTGTTTCACTAAGGTTACTTTGGACATTTCCCCTTTTCCCCAATTTTGTCCCACGACCTTAAAAAATTTTTGGGACCCCATTATCATCCAAACGGAATAATCAAATACACTCTTAAACCCTCTCAAATCCCTAAGTCAAGTATAAGCTAGAGTATCTAAGGGTTGACCATTTAGAGATTCCAAGTGGTGATTTCTCTCCTTAATTGTGATACTATCAGGCATGTACCTATCCCCTTAAACTTGATTTACTTAAAACATGTGTTTAAATGGTTACTTATGTGGATTTGAATATGGATTTTGATTTAGGTTGAGGGTTTTGGAGGGATTGCACTTGATTTCAATTTTCATGGTTTTAATTCAATTTTTCATGTTTTATTTATGTATTTTGAAACCTGTTAGGGTGCATAGGTATGGCGAAAGGTACAAGGTATTCCCCCAATTTAATGATTTTAGTTTTGAATTTGGTTTTGGAAATTGTGTTCCTTCAACCCACTTGCATAAGTTGATTTGAAATATGATTAATCACATAATTTGGCTTACTTCCCTGAAATATTGCATTGCATAAATGGTTAAATGAAAAAAAAAGGATTTTGAAGGACTTTTTGGCCATGTTTTTTAATTTAAACTTGATTTATTGAATAGAGTGGGTCATGGCATTCCCCCAACTAGATTTAATAAACAAAGGGGGTCGTGGTACTCCCCCAGGTTTATGGAATTGGTAAGGCATAATTATAATCTTGCATGCGTAATTGTATGATGATACTTGTGGTTGATTCCTTAATGCATAATTCCTTGGTTAAATGTATGGATTATGTGAAACTTGATTTAATTGGGCTTAAAGGGGGTTGTGTAGCTCGTTGTTAAAGGTGGAGTTCCAGGGGGGACAGATACTGGAAATCACGTTTTTAAGCGTGGGGTTTTTTATGATTGTGTGCATGGTTCACACTTCAACATATTTTTTGATTGGATGGGGTCGAGTATCCTTGGATTTTCCTGGTTTGTGCGGCTAGCACACACTGGGCCCCTTTCAATAGGGGGAGCTGAACCCATATAGCCCGTGGGTGCCCTTAGAACGGTTAGAGCTACACATTGTAGATTAATGGTTTTAAATCTCATGTTAAACCTTGTTCCCTATCCCAGCATCTTATATGTATTATATATAGCACTTGCCCCGCTAAACGTCTTCAGACACTGTATCCCAATGTAATGCAGGGAATAGGGAAACTTCTGCATTTCCTACACAATGATTATGTGATTTCTTGATTTATTGTGTGTCAGCATAAAGTGGTGATCTTCCATACTACGAAAGACCCTCATTTAATGTTCATCTTTCATTTTGTTTTAGACAATTCCTTTTGGACTATTTATCTATGGTCAGGAGCATGTCCTGACTTAGGTTGCTCTTTGGTTTTAGAGGCTTTGTGGATTACCGTGGATTGGGATGGATATTAAATTTCTTAAATTTCTTTATGAGTTGCCTATCTTGTTATATGTTCGAAACTCAACTCTGTCTTATTATGTGTTTAGAATTAGTCCACTGCTAGTAGTATTGGGTTCTATTTGGCTAGTAAAAGGGGGTGGTCTCCAATCCTCGGCGGGCTTGAGATACCTTTCACAGCCAAGACTTGGTTTGGGTTATGACAGAACAAATCCAAAAACTGCCTAAACACCCGACTCATAAGATCCATAAAAGCAGTAGAAGTATTGATCAACCCATATGACATAGACAAAAACACATAATGGCCATACTGTGTTTGCAAAGATATCGTAGGAATATTAACCTCCTGAATTTTCAACTGATGATAGACCGAAAAGATCAATCTTAGAGAAACATCCAACACCCTATAGCTGGTCGAAAAGATAATCAATCCTAGGAAGAGGATACTTATTTGTCACTGTCACCTTATTCAGCTGACTATAGTCTATACACATCAGAAGAGACCCATCTTTCTTTTACATAAAGAGTATAGGAGCACCCCATGGAGAAAAACTAGGATGAATAAAATACTTATTACGAAGATCCTTCAACTACTCCTTAAGCTCCTTTAGCACAATGGGAGTCATCCTATAAGGAGGAATAAAAATGGGATGGGTATCTGGTAGAAGATCAATCCCAAACTCTATTTCCCTATCAAATGGAATTCCAGGAAAATAATCGAGAAACACTTTATGAAATTCACTGACCACATGGATATATTGAAAATAAGGACTTTCAAAATTAGAATCCTTTACCTAAACTAAATTATACAGAAACCCTTTGAAAATCAACTTTCGGGCTCTAAGATAGAAAATAAACCTCCCTTTGGGTACCAAGAACTTTCCTCCCATATGATCACCAGTTTATTAGGGAATTGAAACTGGCCTTTCAGGTCTTACAATCCATAGAAGAATAGCAAGAATGGAGCCAATCCATCTCCAAGATAACACCAAAATCCACCATTTCAAGCTCTACCAAATCTACTAATGTCTCCCTATGAAAGTTTGACACCACACAACCCCTATTAATTTTCTAGCAACTATAGAATGACCAACCAGAGTAGACACAGAAAAAGGATAGGGAATACTTTCAGGACCAAAAAAAATTTAAAGCCATATACGGGTTCATACATGATAGGGTAGAGCCCAGATAAAGCAAACAATAAACATAACAAGAGAAGAGCTGTAACATACTTGTAATAATATCAAGAAAAGCCTCAGATTCCTTGAGAGTAGTAAGTGCATAAAGATGATTTCATCTAGTATCGGTACTTGTGGTAGCACCCTTTAGTGCAGGAGCTGAAGAAGTTATGACCGGAACCTTTTTGGCTTTAATGGCAATGTTGGATATAGGACAATTTCTCTATAGTTGACCATGCTGACCATAATTGAAACACAGGTTCCTTCTATCATGACCCAAACTAGGGACTAGCCGTGATGAGTATCTCAAGTCCACCGAGGACCAGAGACTATCCCCTTTCGCCTAGCCAAACCAAATATAATACAACTAGCAGTGGATGAATTCAGAACACATAAAAAGATAAAATGAGTGTAAGCTTGAAGGAGTCTAAGAATATCAACAACAATACCAGTCTATAGTAATCCACAAAGCCTCTATGATCAAACTAAAAATAATTTAATTGGTAAATAGCCCCGACGATAGCCAAAGAAACCATATGAATGGTCTATGACATTAGAAAACAACAAAGCCATAAAATAAAGATCTTAAGGAAAATGGATGCTCACCAATTCAAGCTAGATACTAAATCCCTAAAATCCTATCATAATGCAGGAAAAGTAGAAGTATTACTAATGCTTGCATAGAGTGGGGATACAACATCTAAATACAGTTAGCGTGTTGAGATCTAGCATATAACTCAAGATAACGGTAAAGTTGTGCTAGTCAAAAATTCAATTTCAAACTCAATGTACATGTTCACATTCATACATACATATATATATATATATATATATATTTATTAATAGACGTTGGGCTTGTGAATAAGGTTTAACATGATTGTAAAACATTAGACTAGATTATGTACCTCAACTGTCATAAATAGGTACCCACGATCATTAAGACCAACCCTCACATTGGCAAACATGAGTTTCTAGTATCAGTCATCCAAGACTCATACCTTCATGGCTTAGCTACTTATCCCCCATTAAGTAAATTAAATCAAGTTTAATATAGCCCATTTATTAATAAAAGAATTATACACTAAGGCACATCACAGGTATCACCATACTATTTAGCTTGCAAACTCATAATTATTCCTTCATAATTTTCATCTACTTGTGGTAATGCCTCGACCCCATTTGTTCATTAAATCAAGTTGGAGAAATGAGTCTACCTCATTTAGTTTATCAAATCAAATTAGGGGAATGCCTCGACCCCCTTTGTTCATTAATTCAAAACATAGCCAACGATGATTTTAAAATCTATGTCCATTGTTTAACCATTTATGCAATGCAATAGTATAGGTGAGTAAGTCAAACCAAGTGACAATTCCATAACTCAAAGCCATTTTCATAAGTGGGTTGAGAGAACACAATTCTCTAAGACAATTTCAAGACCAAAAACATCAATTTGGGGGAATACCTCAACCCCCATTCCAATTCCCACACCTATGCACCTATTTGATCAAAACATTCAATTGAAAGTATGAATAACTTATGAACAACAATTCAAGGGTCAACCATTCCAAAATCCTCAACCCATGTCAAAACTCACATCCATATCCATATCCATATAATTAAACTATTTAAAACAAATGTTTTTCATAACATATGACTTTGGTAAAAGTAACATGCCTTAATTACTAAGGAATTTGAAGATGAAATCATCCTTAGAGCCCTATATGACCAATTCCTTGAAACCCTAGCCTTGTCTTTGAGAAGGGAATTCGAGAGAGAAGAGATGTCCTTGATAGGTTAAGGTATTGAAAATAACCCCTTTTTTGTTGTTTTAATGGATATGGGGTCTAAGTGGGAAATGAGGGAAATGTACAAAGTCCCCTTAATAAGAGTTTGAAAAACTATTCCCAATCGTTATTATTGATAATACGACTTGCAGGGTCACCCTATGACTTATGACATTTAGTCATAGGGTGGACAGTATCCATGGGCATCCATACATGTCTGACTATGAGTAGTGCCCTGTGACTCGTATTTAGACCTCATGACTCATTAGGTTAAATTGTAGGCAAGACAAAAATACTGTACACCTTTACTTACTAGGCCACAAGAAAACCTATATAACTTGTAATGGGTTTTAATGACTAGTTGGGTGCCAATCGTGACTAGCCTAGAGACTTATCGAAACATACTGGTACGGCTATGCTTAAATTCGTACGACTTGTAGTGACACCCTATGGCTCGTATGATGAGTCATAGTCTAGGAAGTAATGTTATAGGTCAACAAATTTTTCAAGGGCCAAAATTTGTGGTGTTTCATTATCCCCCCCTCCCCTAAGGATCATTAGTCCATAAATGATTAGTCAAGGTATCCATTATCACGATTTTAACATAGAACACAACAAAAATTTCCACTAACAAAAAAAGAAAACAAGGACATTAAGGAATACACACACACATACTTTAAGCACGATTATCCAAAGAGGGAAACAAGAATGGATATTTGGACTTTGTGTCCTCTTTATCTTCCCATGAAGATCTTCCATCCTAAATCATACACCTAACAACCCTTAAATATAACCATAATTCACCATTATGCTTTCATCTATGAATACAACACTCTACCATTTCAATCTCCTAATTCTTCTATGAGACCAACACGCAACTATAAAAGTTCAAGAATGTAATGACCCAAAAATAGGTCCCAAGATATCACATGATGGTCAAGACTACAAGTAGCCTTAAGCTAACCTTGTAAGCTATCTACTGAATCTTAAACTCATAAAGATATATAATCAAGCTAAAATGCGGAATTTTGTATGAGCTAAACTGAAACTATCTGAATATAATATCAGAAAATGCTGAATTCAAGATTCGGATCAATCAATATTTAAAATATGAATCATAATCTAGCTATCTGACAAGCCTCTACTACTAATTCTAGAGAGTCACTGGGACAAACCCTCAGCTGACTCGAACTGTTTGAAAATACTGAATCATCTATACTAATAAGATGAGAAGTTGAATGACTAAGTCCCCGAACTATGAGGACTCACCAACTATCGGGATATAGATTGAAATACTCAAAATCACTCATGATGCTAAAACTGGGCATTTGAACCTACATTATGGGACAATGTAGCACATAGACATATAAGTGGATCAGTACTTCTGGATTGTACTGAGTATATGGGGTGAATTAATAAGTAAATCAATATCTCAATATTATTATAAATTTGGTAAAAGAATGTATGCTAAATGTAGATGACTCACATAAGCTGGAATATCTTAAAACTAAAAATCATAATCATGAATAGCAAAACATGTTGCATAAATTTAGTGAGTCATAACATTTAGTTTCTAAAAGCTGTACTCGTACTCTATCTTTAAATCATGCTATCTAAGTGTAGAAAAGACTCACTTTTATATCTAAAATTTGAAATCCAGTAGATAATGACTTATATACAATAATATCTTAATAAAAATTGTGAGCCTTTACACTTAGTTTCTGAAAGTTGTTCTGTTATGATTATTTTGTAATCTTTTCTATTAGGTTATAGGGAAATACTTTTGAAAAGTATTTTGCAAGTCTTTACTATTAGGGAGGTTCTTCTAATCGACATAAACTATGTGAGCTATCAAAAAGTCAAACATCTAGTTCCCTTGGAGAGGTGTCATACTCTTTCCAAGGAGTATAACCTAATCTAATTAATCACATTGGTATCTATCATCCATATAGATATGGGAATAATCTAATAATCTAAACCTATGTTGGCTCATAGTTTTTGGGTATGTGAACATACTCAACTCGATTCTAAATACTACTCCCTTTAATCAGCATGCTCATTCTGTTGGAAATCCAATTTCAAAAACTAATATATGGGTTTACAATCAAAACCTCTTGTAAATCTATTTGCTGTAAATGTAACTAAATCTGTAAAGTGTATTCCATGTGATCAAAGGATCAATCTTCGTTTAAAATCTAAATATAACTAATCATACGATGCTTAAAAGCAAAATCTTCTTGAAATAACAACACTTTAACTAGGGCTAAAAACCCATTCATCTATTTTATGCCAAATCATCATAAAGCTAATTCTAAGTGATGAAATTATTGTTAATCAAGTCTAAATCTAGAAATTATAGCAATATGCATGAAAATGCAATAGTAGACAGACAATTCAACATCTAAATCACTTGAAATCTTATAATCTTGAAAATAACAATATTGGGTATGAACCTAAATTTGAAACCCATGTAAATTGATGTAACATTGTAATTAAAAAATATTTTTGGGCACAGGGATGAAAGAAATATCCTCGTTGCAAACCCCACATACCTTATATAAAGAAACTTGAATTTTGAGTTCCTATTTGTGCTCTTGAAGATAGATTCTTGAAGTTGTTTAATTGAGAATCTTTAATTTTGAGCAATCTTGGAAGAAGAATGGTGAAATTTGGATATCTTATGGACGAAGGTTTGATGTTCTAGGGTTTCTTTAAGAGAAAGTTGATGAAAATATGCATATAATGGTAAGAATAGGATTAATTCTTTTTTTTACATGATTCGGGGTCTTGGAAAAATACTAAATTGCCCTTTTCAAATTTTACTCAGAATGGATAATCCCAATTTGGCATAACACCATGATGAGGGGATATCGCGGTGGGTTACTAGATAAGGGACTATTGCCATTTTGGGCGGTGGCATAACATGGAATCATTGCAATGCACCAATGTGAAAAAATGAGTACTATTTTTGCCTTTGGCACGATGCGATGTAATCGCACTGCGCCACTAGAAAAGGACGAGTGCTATTTTGCACTCCTCTGCAATGTGGTGTCAGTCCATTTGGGAATTGTTGTGCAATACAGGCAAATCGCAATTAGCCACTGGAAAAAGGAAGAAAGGGAATTGGAGTTTTAGTGTAACACATCATAATCATGGTGCTCTACTCTAAATTAGACCATTGTAATTTCATCCTTTACTCGATGCGTTGCCTGTCAAAATGCCATATTATTTTCACTAAAATTGCCATAATTTCTCAACAAAGTTTTGGATTAAGGCAAAATTAGTATTGTTGGAAAGCTGAGACAATTATCTACACATTGGTGGGTTTAGAGCTTGAAAATTCTACATGTATCAAGAGTTATTCATTTTTAAAGTTGACCCTTGACCTTTTAGGAGTTAAACTAGGCTAGGAAAAGTATAGGGTATTACATTATCTCCCCTAGGGTTTTCTTGTATCCTATATATACCCTTTTAATGTTTTGTAGTTAGATTACATACTCTTGATACTTACAAACCTATATTTGATTCGAAGATTCAAATTTTGATCTTGGAATTACTTTGTTCTTGATTTTGATTTATAGTTTAATTTTTCTCTTTGGGTTTTACTTGTTTATCATTTTGATATTGTTTAATGTTGTTCATGATGAATTATGTTGATCATATCATAAGAATGATCGGCTAAATCCCTTTACTAGGGTTATGGGAACCCTGGCATATTCATGAAGTAGGGGAAGTGATAAGTGTTCTTAACCAGTATTGTTGCATGCATTGCATTATTTTTGATTTGACAGATGTCGTAGTGGTTGCAAAAGTTAGGATCCCTTCTAGATATTCACTACTTACTCTACAAGTGGAGTAATGACTAGTGAAAGATAATTACAATAGTAATTTGAAGATTAACTATCAGTCTAGGATAATTAGTATTATTTATGTAAGATGGTTTTCTATCATCTCGTAACTTAAGACTCAAAAGGTAATAGTTAACTGGAATCTAGGATAAGGGTTAGTAATGCAACATTGTGAAACTCAAAATATAAAGGATAAAATTTGTCAATGAGTCCACTAGACAATTGATGGTACATAACTATTCAAATTTTTTATGCAAGGTACTGGGTTTGTTTAATAAAGCATGATAAGCCTACTGAGTTGAGAAGCTAAGGAGAATAAAATCCTAGTGTTCGTACCATATAATTATGACTAAATTTGAGATTTGTTACTTGCTCGAGATTACAACAATCCCCATTTACTCTTTGTTCAGCTTATTGAGTTTAGCAACCTAGAGATACAAATCCGCATCTTTCCTATGTGTTTAAACCTAACCTATTTGGGTTATTATACTTGATAGTGATAGCATTATCTATAATTAGAGCTACAGTTTGGGCGTTCATGAAAGTTTTGGCACCATTGCCAAGAAATATAGTGTTGTTGTTGATTGACGTTTGTTGAAGATTTTGGGTCTTAATGTTTTTTTACTTAGTTGGGTATACACCGGTGTATTCTTGATACTAGGAGGTAAGGAAATACCTTACTCCAATTAAATCGTAACACAGAAAGATTGTTATAGTATATATACTGGCAATTTAGAAGGGGTTTGGGATGACCATCATGCTATCCCTCCCCCTACTCCAAGTGATCCATAGAATATTGTTGATAGACAGGCATAGTAGATATTAGAAAATGTTGCTAACCCGAGAAGGGAGGCTAAAGAGAATCAGTTGGATCAGCAGGTAGAGCTAGACATGCCAAGACTTGTAGTTGATCATCAAGCAACACTCGATGGTAATCGAGACAGATTTTAAGATGCTCATGCTCAAGTGATCCCAGTATTCTAGTACTTTCAGCTCTATGATATTGAGGAGAATATGGGATACATTGAGTTGATAAAAATCGGAGTTATCATTCCTCCTACACTACTCCTCAATCTGAAATTTCACATAACCAGTGCCATGATCCAGCTTTTGAATTTGAAAGGTGTATTTTTGAGCTCGACTACAGATGATGGAATTATGCATCTTGCTAAATTTATTGGGATCTACACTTCTTATACTATTTTGGAGGTTGACTAGGAGGTACTCAGATTAAGGTTGTTCCCCTTCTTATTGACGGGTATAATCTTCCCTATGGTTGGGGAAACTTCTGAGATGATCTATCAACACATGCAATGAGTTTCACAAGCAATTCTTAAGCCGATTATTTCCCCCACTAATGATTATTCAACTTAAATAAGAGATATATAATTTTATACAGCTTTATTTGGATTTGATATATGAGGCTTGGTTTTGGCTTAAAAAAAAGCTTAACATTGTGCCTAATTATTATATTTTAGGTATGAGCTTATTGGAGATATTCTATAGAGCATTGAACATTAATTCTTATGCTATGGTATAAATAATCACTGGACAGGCATTTATGATGTTGTGCTGGGAAATAGTATTAGAGGTTCTAAACCAAATCTTTCTCACTAACCAAAGGTGGAATACTCGGGAGGCTGAGAGGATGACACTTATTCCATTAGATCTTCTAGAGACTAGAGGGAAGTGATGAGTCTGTGGTGCAAGAGATTGCACAACTGAGAACCGATATTAGGTTGCTAACTAAGTAGTTTGCATTCATGAACTCTTAAAAGGTGAACGGAGAAGGTGCATAGGGTTCAACCTCCAAAGCTTATTAGCCTGACTTAGAGAAGGAGGGTAAGTATCTTAATCGTGAATTAATGGGTTTTTGAGATAGAGGCCAAGAAAACCAAGGTCAGAACTTTTATGGTGATAGATACAGAGATCACGGTAAGGAGTGTAATGGTGACTTGAGAAGGATAGATGACTATAAGGAGAAGGGAGACATGTACATTCCGTCAGGCATATGCGATACCGAATATAGAATGGAAATGATGCTGACCAAACTGGTAAAGGAGCAAGAGAGCCAGGAATCTAGCCTTAAGGAGATCAAGGCCAATATCTCCAGTCTGACAGAAAAGGTTGATTCCTATGATATTGCAATCAAGCAATTAGAGACACAATTTGGGCAACTGTCTGCTATGTTAAATCAGAGATGGTTAGGTACCCTTCAGAGTAACATGGTTCAAAATACAAAGAATAATGGTCACTGTCTTAATATCACCACTCAGAGTGTTTTATCTACCAAGGATACCCGTTACCTACTACTACAGCGCCGAAGAATGATAGCACTATGAGTGTTGAGACACCTACAGTGGAGTCAGACAAAGAGACATGTATCGATGCTAGTGTTAGTGAGGATAAAGGTTAGGGAAAGGTCGATGAACTTATAGTGTATCAAATTCCATGACCACCCCCACCTTTTCCCCAAAGATCAAAATAGAAGAATAAAAAAGGAAAATTGAAAAGGTTTATTGAGATGCTAAAAGATTTGAGCTTAAACATCCCACTCCTTGATGCATTGGATTAGATTCCTAGATATGCCTTGTTAATGAAAGAATTGGTGAAAAATAAACAGACTACTATTTGAGAGGACGTTGGTTGATTACATCATTACAATGTAGTCGCTTTGAAATCTCTAGCCAAGAAAAAGGGTTATCCTGGTGCATTTATGATCCTATGTACTATTGGAATATCCTGATTATCCAGAGCGTTATGTGACTTAGGAGCCAACAAAAATTTGATATCGTTGGCTATATTAAAGAAATTAGGCTTAAAATCTCCAGAACCAACTAGTAAGCAGTTTTTGATGATTGACAACACTATAAAGAAACTCGTGGACATTTCACTCAATGTGTTGGTAAAAGTAGATAACTTTATTTTTTTGATTGATTTTACCATTTTGGATTATGAGGTTGACTTCAATATTTCTTTCATGGCCATAGGTAGATCTATGGTTGATATGGAAAAAGGTGAGCTCAGGTTCAAAGTAAATAACAAAAAATTCACTTTCAACATCTGACGAACAATGAAGCAGCCTACCGATGTAAGGTTTATGTAAGTTATCCATTATATTGATAATCTTGGAGGGTATTCCTTTGGTTACCTTGATGAATTATGAGGAGTTAGGGTACGCACATCATGCTGTAATTTTAAATCAAGCACTACATAGTAGGTAACCCATGGGCTTGTTGGTGAAGTCTCAGTAACCAATATAGCCACATCTTGCCGCAACGTTAAATCAAGCGCTGGGTGGGGGCCACCCACTCTTTTAGTGTTCACATTTTTTTCTTTTGAGTTGGTAAAATATAAAAAAAGGAAGGCCTAGAATTTGGTAAAAATTGCTCGATTCATAATCTTCTAGGTAAGGGGACTTTGTGACCAATTCAACAAGGTCATAAATCCCATGTGGGCCAGGTAAGTTGTGTATTAACCGAAAAGATGGAATTTTGAGGATTTTTAGGGAATTTCTGGACTTTAGCCTATGAAATTATTTATAGGGTAATAAATATAACTTACGATCTCATAAGTAGAAAAGTAAGTATTAGAATACAAAGTTCAGACAACAGGGAATTTGGCCAAAATTTTGGGTTCACATACTTTTTGCACATACGAACCGTATGTACAACATACGACCCATATAAGGTGCCATAAGTGGGAACTTTTTGGGCCCAATTTTTTCAATAAATTGGGCCCAACTCAGCCTATTTAAACCCTAAACCAACTCCCCCATCCTATTTAAGCCCTCATAATCCATTTTTAACTTACAAATCCTTAAAATTCCCCCTTCTCTCTTAAAATTAAAACTACTCCACTTCCCTACACTTGGGAAAAGGCAAAAATATCACATGTTTTTGGTACCAACTTGTCCTAAATCAATAAATACGCATTCCATACTTGGGTTTATTCTTTACTTTTTTGTTGTTCACTTGCTATTCTCATATTAAAAGGTAATATTTTTTGCTCTTAGTAGTATTATCTTACGCTAAACATAAAATAAGAAAGTATGTTTTATTATATGTAAAATACGTAGAAACTATCATTCTTGTATATAGGATCCTTGTATTAGCCTAATGTCTTAATATGGGGCATTGTTATCTAATTAAACATTAAAATCATGCCCTAAATAGAAGTTGAATTTGAAAAGATAGAGGAATACCAATGGTTTTGAATGCTAGTTTCTATTGATAAGTTGATTCTAGTTGAATGTGTGCATGTTGGACTTGTTGGGACTGAGAATAAGGTATTGTGATGCCAAAATTGAGAAAAAATTCCAAGTTTTCAAGTTCTGGAGTTTTCCTTCAAGTTGGCACTCATTCATTAACTATTGAATGCTAAATCTTGATTTATCATGTACACATGGAACCCAAGTCCTCGAAGAAGAAGGTGACACCTTTTAGGCAATGTGATGACTCTTTTGAGAGTAGTAGCTAAGAGAAAGAGTACTCGCTTGGCCGATACAAAGAAGAACTATTCAGAGTGATAGAGTTACTGACTAGGGTCTAAAGGTAGGCTACAATTGAGGGTATTATTATGCAAAAGAAATTAGGTGTACAACTTGCAGAGAAATCATAGTAAGGAAAATGACCTGTTTTTACTTGACCTAGGACCTAGGCTGAGACTATTTAATTCCTAAGTACGTCGAGGATGAAGATGGCCATGAGAACGTGACCATATTATCCCCATCCTATTGAGAATGGTAATGATGATGATGATGATATGTAGGCAGAGTCTAAGAAAACACCAGAGGTAGATGCTTAGACCCTCAATCTGACGAGGGGTCACTGGATGATGGTGAGACCGAGATACCAGTCGTTGCACCACCACCAGTTGTACACTAGTCTAAGAAAGGTACAAACTAGTCCTCACACTAGGTACCACTTTTTTATTCAGAGACACCGGATAAACACGATCAGATGTCTGATCTCATAATATCTTGAAGGAACCTATTAATAAGGTAAACCTGTAATGGTGTATGGAGAGGGTTTGGGAGATATATGAGAGAAAGAGTTCTATTATCGAGATTGGTTGGCCCATAAGGGCTATTTATAAGAAGAGATGGATTGATTTGTTTGGTTTAGTTAGAGCATCATTATTATATGCGACATTTCACATGTATCAGTTGGGGTGGATGACTCAACCCTTAGGTTCAAATAGCCTAACATTGGTGTGGTAATTCTATGCATCATACTATGTACAATGTCATTGACTATGCCAAAGAGTAGGGGTCTTTTGAGGTAAATTGAGCAACCCCAACTTGAGCAGACAATTGTGAGATGGGTTATGGTTGACATTTCAACTTCAACCATCCGCTGAGTTCTCTTTGCGCTAGATTATGTTACACCAGCATCCACAATAGGGTTTGATTATAGATTGAGCATTGCATGAGACAAACACATTATACATGATTCTGAACATAGGAGAGAGAGAGAGTTTATATAGAGATATGGATCGCCAGCTATATTTTCCTCTGAGTAATGATACCCCTTAGATCAAGAGGCAAAATATGATCAAGAAGGTGGCATTAACTTTTTTCATAAAGTTTTATTGGATGTTTATTTGATATAGATTATGTCCGACTTCTCTAAAAAATATATTGATCTAGGATGGAGATGCACTAAGCGCGAGCATATTGGTCGGATACGACATTGACTTTGCAGCTATTATTCAATATGAGGTTTATGAGAGAGGTTTTGGTTGTATAGTGACTTTGTCGTTCCTATGTATTTTCCAAAGATTATCCAATATGGCCAGTGTGATAGAGGTACCAAGAGTTTATGAGAGAGTATAAGCGATGTCCATGGCACAAACTAAGATGATGAAGGATTCGGCACACCTGGACCTTCCTAGGAGACCCCATGAACCTACTGCAGTACCTATAGCCCTGTCCGAGGGCCAATGTCCTTACAAAACCTATTAATACATAGAGGCGAGGTAGAAGTTGGTATAAAGTTTGATATGGGGAAGTAGAGATTTGTCCCAACGCTGAGTTCACAGGGTAAGGGGACCTAAGGTATATCTATATCAACCTCGACTTTTACTTTAGAGCTGGTGGGTGCATCTTCAGTGCCCCTCACCCATCCACTTCAGTTGCTATATCAGGTATGATGTTAGTTTCACATGAGTTTTTTGCAGAGCTTAGTGGATAACCTGAGAGTCACCAACACTAGGCTACATAATATTGAGACTGAGGCGGTAACTTTATATGGATAGATTCGGCCAGGGGTCCGACCTACACTAGTGACGACAGAGGTTAGATTAGTGTCTGCTCAATGGGCTACTATATCAAAGCTACAAGATGAGTTGCATGCACACATAGGCATTAATGAAGGTTGGGTACATCTTAGTTCAGTAGCAGTGAGATGCTAGATCTAGGTGATATTAAGGAGGAGGTACCTATACTTAGAGCAGAGGTATACTCTCTAAATAAGATCCATATATCAGCTATCCCTCTAGTTATGCCCCCATCTATTTAGTTGGTACCTCCACCTGGGCCCAGATAGTTTGAATTATTTATGGAGGTTGATAAGGATCTCCCCATGTTGGGACCAAGAGAGGCCGAGAGAGGGACTTGTAAGATCCCAATATTTCATTTGACAAGGCCCTGTAATGGGATAAACATGATTCATAGGATACTGTATTAACTTATAGGTAAAGGTGTGTCAAACTAGTTATGGGTGCATTTTCTAATAGTGAACCACCACTACCATCACCTCCGCCACTCCGAATATCCTTACCTGAGGGTAATTATGACCTGGATGCCTAGTGCATCCCAGGTATGTCCTCATTACTTTGTGTGTTATTTTTAGTGCATCAGAGATAATGCATATTTTTTAGTTAGTGTGAGGTATATCATGGCCACCACAGGTTTTTTATTTTCATGCTTTCTTTCTTGTCGGTCGCAGTATGGTCTTAGAATTGGCATAGCTAGGTTAAAATTTATGCCGTGATATTTTTATTATCATGCTTCATTTTCTATTGATCATGGTAATTTGTAGAACTAACATATCCAGGTTAAGTATTTAGGCCAGTTGTCATATTTTTTTGATTGATTTTTAGAAAAAACTCCAAAATTTGTGTTTTTAGAACAGTGTAAATGCATATATGTGTGACCATAGTTGATCTAGTGATGGTATAGATTAGGGACATGATAATTGTATCTAACTTGTGCATGAACTATATAGGTAGTAGATTTTGATATGACTAAATGCCATGTGTGTGTGAGATGCTACCTAATTCTCTTTGTATGTCAAATCCAGAACTTTCCCAGTTAGTCTTTCCTAGGTGATGAGTTAGTTGGTTAGGAAAGGATAATTGGTTATTTTTAATATTAGTCCATTTTTATCATAAATGACTTTCCCAATGTAAAATTGTATCCCTTGATCCTATTTTTGATCCTTATAGCGTATTTATTTATTTTCACCTTTCACCTTTCTATTTGTTACAATGAACCTATTTTGGCCCTGCTCCTTCTTGGATATTGTGCACCTTAACTCAGTTAAATCGTATAGGTTGAGGTTAGCTATCGTAGGGGTATATAATGTAAAGTGGGTATGAGGAAGGGTAAAATAAGATAAAAGAGAGTAGGTCTGGGTGTGTTAGGAAAAAATAAAAAGAATGAATAAAAGAAATCATTCTCATTCTGAATATGCAATAAAGAATAAAACGGATAAATAAGGGTGGAATAAAATTGGTTAAAGTATGGACCCTAAAGTTAGTGTAGTGCCAAGGAAGCTTAGTCAGTTGATAGCCATATGTACCATACAAGCCCCCAAGCCTACATTACAAGCCGAATAAAGTCCTATAGTGATCCTAACTTGACTGTTTGAAAACTAAGGTAAAGAAAATAAGGAAAAGCCTATAGTATTTGATGTGCTTTGGTAGAACTTCTCTATTGAGAGTGAGTGTCTCTTAACCGTCCTTGCATTGACATGCTTATTTCATATTAGTGAGGGGGACTTCTTTGTTGTGAGGGCACATGGGTTGTATTGCTAGCTATTTGCTTTTCTAGGTAGTGTAACTCGTATATATGCATTGTTTTCTGTTGCTAATGTAAGTACCATATCTTGATCCCATTGTTCCACATTGTGTGCTTCATTTTTATACATAATTGGTTTTGAATTTTTTATATAGGAGGGGGCAATGTGTTTGAGCTTAAAGTGATGACTGACTTCCTTAGATAGATAAGATTCTCCTAGTTAAGTGGCATGTTTTGGATTTGTTTCATTGTGTTTCCTAAGGACATGCAAACATTCTATGTTGAGAGTGATGATGTGCTATGATTTATAGCACTTTCGATGCATAAAACTATGAAAATATGCTAGTTTCTTTGGTTGTTTTGTGAGACATGATGTGTCTTTGTTATGTTTTGCAAGAAATCTGGTTTTGGATGCTAAATTGAAGAAAAATATGAAAATTGAAGTTTTTTGTTACTTATCGAGTCAATTCAAGGAATATGTCCCACTTATATGACGTAGGTTATCAAAGTATGTGCCAGAACCTGAAGTCCAAAGACTAAAAAGCAAGAAAAAGAAGACTCAGTCACTTACTAAGGGTGCATATGATTCGTATGTAGCACATATATTTAGTATGTGACCAAAGTTTATAGAAGTCCAAGGCCAGTGAGCTGTTGAATAAGGCTGTTGGATCTACATAGAAGTTATAGAACTTACCTAGGACCACATACGGTCTATATGTGGTATATACGGTCTGTATTTGGCCTAAGTAAGTGGCCACCGACCTATATTTTCCTTTTTCTTTTGAGATTTAATTTTTAGGTTTTCCTAGTATCCTATAAATACCTTTTTAACATTTTGTATTTAGGTTACACACTTTTGATTCTTAAAAACCTATATTGCATTCAATGATTCAAATTTTGATCTTGGGATTACTTTGTTCTCAGTTTTGATTGATAATTCAGTTGTTGGCTTTGGCTTTTACTTGTTTATCATTGTTATATTATTTAATGTTGTTCATGATAAATATGTTAATCATTTCATAAGCATGAGTGACTAAAGCCCTTAGCTAGGGTTGTGGGAACCCTGGCATATTGACGAAGTAGGGGAAGTGCTAAGGTATTCTGAACGAGTATCATTGCATGTATTTTATTATCTTTAATTTGATAGATGTCTTAGCGGTTGTAAGCATTAGGATTCCAAATAGATATCACAACTCACTCCACAAGAGGATTAGTGACAAGTAAAAGATAATTACAAGTATGCTTTGAAGATTAACTGTCACTCTAGGCTAATTAGTAATATCTATATAAGATGGTTATCTATCATCTAATAAATTAAGACTCAAAAGGTAATAGTTAACTGAAATCCCGAATAAGGGTTAGTAAAGCAATATCCTAAGACTCAAAAATTAAAGGATGAAATCCGTCAATGAGTCGACAAGACAGTTGATGGTGCATAAATAATCAGATTTTACTTGTAAGGTACTGGGTTGGTTCAATAAAGCATGATAAGCCTACTGAGTTGAGAAGCTAGGGGAACACAATCCTAGTTTTCATCAGTGACTGATTATAATCAAACTTGAGATTTACTAATTATTTTAGATTATAACAATAACCCCCTATTTACTTTCTGTTCAGTACGTTGAGTTAATCAAACGAGAGATACAAATCTGCATCTTCCCTGTGGGTTTGACCCCAGCATAGTTGTGTTATTAATATACTTTACAACAACTGCTTTATCCTTAATTGGAGGTGTGGTTTTGGTGTTGATCAATAGCCCAGAATCTACCAAGTTTTATATCCTCTTTGGTCCTTTAGGATATATTGGTACAATTATTAGGACTACTTGATGGTATGTCAATTGAGGGAGCTCAGACAAAAACACATGGTGGTGTTAATTTAGGGGTACAACCTCTAATAGTGGCGCCTAGGGTAGAGGTTCCTCTATCACTAATAGCACTACAACTGACAGTTGCCTATCCTGTTATGTCTTTAGAGGAGATGAAGATTCTAGGACAATTTTTGAGATTGACTCCACCCAGGTTTTCTTAGACCCTAGAAGAGGATGCTTATTAGTTCCTATCCAGTTAAGAGGAGAGATTACGGAATTTGGGGTTGGTTGAGTCGTGAGGAGTGGACTTTGTTGCTAATATGCTAGACACAATAGCGAGGAAGTGGTGGAGAGGTTACCATGATTCTAGGATCCACAGGTGACTTGGTGACGCTACTTGATCTGGGGCATTATCGTAATGGGTGTCCCAAGTTTGACCGGGATTGTTGACCACCCCCGTTGCCCAACCCAACTGCTAGCCGCCTACCCTGAGTTGGCTGAATTTTGAGCATGTAACAAGATAGTGTAACAACTCACATGAAGACTCTGGGATAGTATCACAGCAGTGACCGACTGAACCGAGTCCAATCATCCCGTACCAACAATCCAACCATACCAAAGCTATACCAAAATAAGGGCCATAAACCAGGCTATAACAAAAGATGTTCCAAAACATAGTTTAATTAATTCTAAAATAAAATATGATAGAACAGTGAGAAATCATGTTTGATGATGCCATCCTTAAAATCAATGCTAAGGCTGACAGCTATACCGATCCTGCCTATTCCAACCCATAGTAGTGCTACAAAGCCTCTAACCGAAAGAGTAATAAAATCCGGTTGGGACATGCCCCCAACCATGGCCAAAACCACCATCCAAAATAAAATAAAGTATCTGGAAATATCGATAACATAAAATAGAGACTTTTGAAAGGATAGAAGATCACTACTTCAGTCCAAATGCTGATTCCATATTCAATCACTATGTTCGAGGAGTAGAACGGCTAGTTCCTGCATAGTATAGGTATACAGTCGCCAGTAGACAGGGTAGCGGGTGAACGCTAGCATGATCTCAGGATAAGGATTAAATAATGGCATTTATAAAACAAAGTAAAACCATCCATATGCACACAACCATACATATATATATAACCATACCGGGAAAGGGGACCAGATCTAGCATGCCTTTAAAACCTTTACCTGGGTTGTGTAGCTTTGCAATCCTAAACCACCCACGGGACAAATGGGTTCAGCTTCCCCTGCTGAAAAGGCCTAGTGTGTGAAGCCACACAACTAAGGAAGAAAACCTAGGATGACTAGTACATCCCCCAAAATATAGTGTGACATCATGCACGCGGTCACCAAGTCCAACCTTACATCAGCAAATATGAGTCTCTAGTTTTGGTCCCCCCGGGAATTCCACCTTAAACGGCTTTGCTACACCTGCCGACATTATTGCCAAATTAAACCCATCACCAAGCAACCAATCAATCTATTTATAATATATTAACCAAGGCAATTTAGAAATAGTATCATCATACCGACCATACTTACAAGTACTATCCATAGCCAAACACATATAGGTTTAAGGGGACTTCCAAGTTCCTTTGCATTTACCATATCAAACAACTTGGGGGATTCCCTGTACCCCAAAAGCGTAACCATTTAGGTATTTACCTCTCCAAGATATTTAAACCATGCATAATTCCTTTACCAAGTTTTAAAATGAGCAAGAGTTCCATTAAAATACTCAATGTAATGATAACATTATCATAGACATTTTGTCAAACACATTGGGTGCATAATATAACCAAAACCAATTCATATTAACATTAGATAATTCCCATGCAATCCAATTATCCAAAACCACCATTAATGCATATAAAACATAATTAAAACCATGGAAAACCATAACAAACCATTTAATATCAAAATTACCAATTCATAGTTCTAAACCAAAATCATATAATCAATGAAGTCATGAAAACAATCATAAAAACCATGCTTCTAGTTAGAATTAACAATGAGTGAAGAGAACCTTCCTTAAACCAAGATGATGATGGAAAGAAAATACCAAGAAAAGCCCTAAATCAATCCTCTAACTGAAACCCTAGATTTCCTGCCCAAAAGCTTTTGAGAGAATTATAGAGTGTCTTAGAAGAGTTTCTAAGTGTTAATGAATGGAACAATAGTGTAAATAACCTTCCAAATAGGTTAGAAGTTATGGGACCTTATTAAAATAAGTGTGGAAATGTCTAGAATATCCTCACTTAAGTTGCACAAAATACTGTCCTAGGGGTACAACTGACCCTCACGAGTCATAACCTCCACTCGTATCCTAGCCACAACCTTTGGATCCAACATACGACTCATCTAACCAAGTCATATCCAAAGTATGTGATCCATACCCTTCATTTATAACCCTAGCAGATTTAAACCCAAGGTAGATTTAGACATTATCCACTATACGAGCCTGGGTACTACTCGTAACCTAGCTTATGGCTCATGGTGACCCACTCATACTCAGATCCAACCTAAGTAACCAATTCTCAGATTAAGTTAAAGAACCAAACTATTTGTACTAACCAATACAACTTGTTTCCCTAAGTCGTTTCCATTCCAGTAACCTAAATCCATCCAACCAACCAACACTGGTCAGCATACAACTGGACCATACAATCTGTACCCCAATAAATGGCTCATACCAAGGAGTCGTATTGGGTCTAGAGACCAGAATTCAAGGAAATTTTCTAAGGTCCAGAAACTAGGATGTTTCAGCCTTCCCCACGAGGAACATTCATCCCCAAATGACGGACAAGGTAGGGGTAACCACTAACTATACGCAAGAGTCATTTGCATTATAAAATATATTTCCAATCTTTAACAAAGAGGCAAAGATGTTAATCTTTCCTTTAACAAACTCTGAAAATAATGAGGTGTTGAAGACATATCTTTTGCACGAATTGCAGGAGAAGAAAACAAATGTGGATATTTGGACTACATACCCTCTTCCTTTTCCCATGTAGCTTCTTCCATCTTATAGTTCTGCTATAGAACCTTAACTGCAGCCATACCCAAGATTTCAATAGAGATTTCTTCATAAGACAAAGAATCCATGATACCCTGTCCTCCAAAAGGAACAATTGAAGATGGATCACCAATGCACTTCCTCAACTTGGAAACATGAAAGATCGGATGAACCAAGATCAAGATAGAAGATAACTCCAGCTCATAAGCAACATTACTAATTCTCTACAAAACCTCATAAAGGACTAACATACCGGGGACTGAGCTTCCCTTTCTTACCAAACTGTACAACTCCCTTCATGGGAGATACCTTGAGTAAAACCTTATCCCCAACGTCAAACACCAAGTATCCATGCCTAACATTCGCATAGGACTTTTAGCGACTTTGGGCATCCTTAAACCTCTTTCAAATCATCTTTACCTTCTCCATATCCTGTAAACCAAGTAGGGACCAAACATATCTGCCTCACCAAGCCTAACCTAACTAATAGGAGACCTACACCTCCTACCATGCAATACCTCAAAAGGGGTCATACCAATACTAGAATGATAACTATTCTTTTAAGAAAAATCCACCAAAGGTACATACTTAACCCAATTGTCACCATAATCAATAACATGAGCCCGAAGAATACCCTCTCATGTCTTAATAATTCTCTTCACTTACCCATCCCTCTGTGAGTGGAAAACAGTACTCAGACTAACCTTAGTCCCCAACCCTTCCAGAAAATATCTCCAGAAGTAAGATGTAAACTAAGTACCATGATTAGAAATAATCAAAACAAGGACCCCATTCAGCTTTACAATATCATGAAGATACATCTTTGCATAATACTTCACGAAGAAGGTAGTCCGCACTAGAAAAAGTGGGCAGACCTAGTCATCCTATCCACGATGACCCAAATTGAATCATATTAATTCCGATATTGAGGAAGACTGGTAACAAAGTCTATCTTGATTACTTCCCATTTCCACTTAGGAAAATCAATTTCTTGATACAACCCTCTCTCAGCCTCATATGCTCAACCTTAGCCTGTTGACACACCATATACTTGGTCATATATCAGCTATATCCTTCTTTATTCCATTCCACCAAAAAATCTTGTTGAGATCATGATACATCATAGTCGAGCCTAGATGAACAACATATCACGACTCATGCACCTTAGAAAAATCCTTTGTCACAAATCTTAACATTAGGAATGAACAACCTCCCTTGGCACCGTAAAGTATAGGTTACACCGATCTCAAACACCACTACCTTTTTACCGCCAACGTCAGTCTTGATTTTCATCAAGATAGGATCTAGCACTTACTTATCCTTAATCTCTATACCAAGAGATGATTAAGCCACTTCTTCCACCATCATATCCCCATCTATGGAGTCAAAGAGGAGAAATCCAATAGTACCCAAGCGGTGAATATTCTTCACTGATTTCTGCTTTCCTTATTCAATATGAGCCAAACTCCCCATGGATAACCTGCTAAGAGAATCAACAACCACATTAGCCTTACCTAGGTGATAGTGAAGACTCATATCATAGTCCTTGAGAAGTTCAAGCTATCTCCTCTACTTGAGATTAATCTCCTTCTGAGTGAACACAAACTGTAGACTCTTATAATCTTAAAAGATATCCGCGTGCACACTATACAAATAATGCCGCCATATTTTCAAAGCAAACACAACCACCAACAACTCCAAATCATGGGTAGGATAATTTTTATCATGCAATTTCAACTGCCTAGAAGCATAGGAAATTACCTTCCTATGCTTTAGCAACACACAACCAAGCCCTACCCGAGATGCATCATAATAAACCACAAACTAATTACTATTTTTCGACAAATTCAGAATTAGAGATAAAGTTAACTTATCCTTCAACTTCTCTTAAACTTCTTTTACAAATATCTAACAAAGAAAACTTAACCTTATTTTGAGTTAGCTTAGTCAAAGGAACAACTATCGATGAAAAGCTTTCCACAAATGACCTATAATACCCAACTAAACCCAAGAACCTTTGAATGTCAGATGGAGTCGAGGGTCTAGGACTTCTCTTCACGACAACAACCTTTTACAGATCTACCATGATCCTCTCACTAAAAATAATATGACTCAAGAAAGTTAAAGCTTTCAACAAAACTCACGCTTGGAGAATGTGGCATACAATTGTTGTTCCTTTAAGGTCTACAACACCACACAGAGGTGATTAGTATGATCCGCCTCTCTCTTTGAATAAATAAGAATGTAATCAATAAATGCAATAATTAAAAGATCCAAATACTAATAAAAAACCATATTCATCATATCCATAAATGTTGTTGTAGCATTAGTCAATCAAAATAACATCACCACAAACTCAAAATACCCATACCAAGTACAAAAAACCATCTTAGGAGTATTGTAATGCCATGAGAGTACACCTTAGGCATCACACGGTGCTTATCGTCCTAAGGGACCACAAGCTAACTTATGAGCTGGTACCTGCTGTGAGCACTGAATAGCATAATCATAAATGCAAAAGAATAACTGATATGCCATAAGGTTTTAATACTTGAAACAAATACTGAATTATGAATATAAAGAAATAAATATCTGAATCTGATAAGATAAAGAAAATCTAAATAACTGACTGACATGACAATAAAGTCTGAATACTAAATAACTAACAGTAATGTCCGAAAGCCTCTAAACTATATGGCTGTGACTTGATAGGATAGGCCCCAACTAACACCACTAACTACTGAACTAAAGACAAAGTAAAATAATCTGTCCTTGAAATATGAGGACTCACCACTGGTACTGCTGAGAGTCTGAGAAGTCTAAGCATGATTCGGGAATGAAGCATCAAAACCTATGATATAATACATCATAGCACAAAACAAAGGTATGTGATCAGTACTTTGAATGTACTGGTATACTAAATGAGGTAGACTGACATGCATGGTTTCATGAATAGGAATAATAACTATCTGAATATATATATATAAAACATGGAGTACTAAATAGAGAGCATAAAATCTATAGATACTAAAAATATGAGAAATCTATAAATACTGTATAGCATGAAAGTCTGTAAATACTGAAGGTACATGAAATCTGTAGATACTAGGGATGCATGACCAAGCATATAACATGAACTGAATAAAAATATGTAAACTAAAATACTAAAATAACTAATATCAGTATGCTTTAGTCAAACAACATTGAGACTGAACTACTAGTCTGATTACTGGATTGACACTGTGGGAGCTATTATCTTACCGACATACCTCAATCTGAGATAATCGTGGTCTAACCTATAACCTTAGTTGGAAAGGTGTTAATACCGAGCCACGGGTACTAATATTGGCTATATAGATCCACTAGTCTGGTATACTATAGTATCCCAAAAGATAAAAGGTATCAAGCCTAATATGATAGGTAACCCCTGTGAGAAAGTCAAGCCTATACTGACCGGTTACTTCTCGTATCCTATGTTGGCTATGTAGTTCTGGAGTTTAAGGACTGCTACTAGTGACTCTGCCTATCTAATGAGTATTCTACGATCCCTACACTAACTCGGTACTAAATCCTACTACCAATTGAATGACACTGAGTTACTGACTATTTCTGAGTTTAACTGACTAATCCAGTAACACTCATGATGTATTCTAAAGTTATTCTGAAGATATTGAGAAGAGACTAAGTAAACAACTATGATTTTAGGGTATTTGATTCCCCCAGGACTCAAAAGCAATAATAATAAAATGACACTAAAGCTTGGAGGGCATATCATGAAGGCTTTTATTAAATATTCATTCTTGTAAGCATTTTATCAAACACTTAATATGCATGGTGTATATAGAGCATGGGAATTAGCTTAAGGTTTATAGTAAAGAGCAAGTTCAACACCATTATAAAAAAATCATGAATTAAATGATTGGACAACAATATTCAAACATATGGAGTGTAGTAATAGACATCAATTTCGCAAAAACATGGTATAGAATAAGATTCATGGAAATTCATGGTTTAATCATAATTTAAAATCAAGATAACTTGTAAAGAACATAATTTTGCAATTTAAATCGGATACTTAGACTTCATGGGTGAAAGGAACCCATTGATGAATGGTTAACATAACCGAGTTAATGAATTTGAGAGGATTAGTGGAGATTTCTTGAGATTTGACCTTGAATTTGAGAGCTACGGTTTCTTGTTCTTGAGAAGGGGATCATCAATTTTGAGAGGAATTGAATAAATGATGATTATTTGGGTTACTTAGGAATTAAATTTAGTGTTTTAGACTAATTAGGGCCATGGGTAAAACCCAAATACCCTTAAAGGGATTTAAAATTTCGAAATTGAAAGCTGGAAATCTCGACTTTTATCTTTGGAATAATGTGCCAACATTGTGGTGGCCTACTGGAAAATGCAACATATGAAATGGGACTCCTCCGTGATATGCCATTATCGCGGAGCTTCCCTTGAAAGGGACAATTGTGAGATGGGACATCACCGCAATGCGGTGGAATCGTGAAGTCTTACTGGATTTTGACAATTATGATTTTACACTTCTCTGCAATGTGCTAGGGCCCAAATCATGATGTTTTATGATTGAAACTTAAAATTTCCATAACATCTTACTTGGTTATCGGATTAAGGCAAATGTTATCTCACTGGAAAGCTAGTTCAATTTCCCACAACTTGGTGGGCTCTAAACTGAGAAATAACAAGTATTTAAATTTTTTATATAATTGACTACTCATGCATTGAGACCAAAATTATGCTAGGGAAATAAAGAGTATTAAAATATATCTCTCTTGGGATCATTCATTCTTGAATAAGACTGGTTAAGCTGACGAAACTTATGGACTGAGTTTATGCACTGAACATGCATATCTAATGCATGGAATATATAATTGAACTGATTCATAAATGCACAACTGACATGAATATGATGTGCAACTGAAATTGAGCATGATAGAGAGAAATCTTAAGAAGATAAATACCTTAAACCGAATTTGAATTCGCAGAGAAAAGATGAGTGTACTTGGTCTGTATATCTGCTTCTAATTCCCAAGTGTCTCCCTCAACGAACTGATTCTGCCAAAGAAATTTGACTAGTTGAACTTCTTTGTTCCTTAGTCTACAAATTTGATAATTGAGAATTTTGACTAGAACTTCCTCATAGGAAAAATTGTTCTAAATATCCACACTTTCTAAGGAAACAACTACAGCTGGATCACCGATACACTTTTTCAACAATGAGACATGGAACACTGGGTGCACTAAATCTAGATCCAAAGGCAACTGAAGCTCATAAGCTACCTTTAAAAAATAACTGAGAATCCTATAAGGACCGACATATCAGGGACTGAGTTTCTCTTTCTTTCCGAATCTCTTCACTCCCTTCATGGGAGAGATTTTTAAGTACCCAAAATCACCGATCTCAAACTTGAGATCCTTTCTCCTCATATTTGTATACAATTTCTATCAGCTCTGGGATAAGCTAAGTCTTTCTCTAATTAATTGGACCTTTTCTAATGCATCAAACACCAAGTCAGGACTAACTACTATGGCCTCACCTTCTTCAAACCAACCAATCAAAAATCTACATCTCCTACCATAAATATCCGTAAATAGAGCCATCTGGATACTGGAATAATAGCTGTTATTTTAAATGCAAATTCGATCAAAGTCAAGTGGTTATCCCAACTACCTTTAAAATCATCTACGTATGCTCTCAAAACATCCTTGAGAGTCTGAATGGTACATTTTGCTTGACAATCTATCTGAGGGTGGAAAGTTGTACTTTGGTTGAATTAGGTACCAAGAACCTTTTGGAATGCTTCCCAGAAATAAAAGGTAAACTGGGTACCTTTATCTGATATGATGGATAAGGAAATACCATGCAACCTAACCAACTCTCTGAGGTAGAGTTTAGTATAGTCCTTAGCTGAATAATAGGTATGGACTGGCAAGAAATGAGCTAATTTGGTCATTCGGTCTATGATAACCCAAATAGAATCATGATAACGATGAGTACGAGGAAGACACATCACAAATTCTATGTTTACTTCTTCCTACTTCAAAGTGGGAATACTAAACTCTTGCATGGACCCACTAGGTTTCTAGTGCTCGATCTTAACCTACTGATACGTAGAGCACTTAGCTAAAAACTCTACAATATGTCTCTTCATCCCACTCCACCAATGGATCTACCGCAAATCACGATATATCTTAGTAGCCCTTCGATGAATAAAGTAGTGCACGACATGCGCTTCTGAAATAATTCACTATCTCAACTCATGAACAATAGACACGCATAGCTGACCCTGACAACACAGCATACCATCTCCCTTTTTAGAGAAAACCTCCACCTTCTAATTTTTGAATGATTCTTTTAACTTAACTAGACTGGGATCTCTTTTATGCTTTTCATTCACTTTAGAAACAAGAGACAATTCTAAACTACTCTGCACCCATACACTACCTTCTGCTAAATTGACTAAGCAAACACCCATTTGAGTAAGCTGATGAACATCCTGAACAAACATCTTCTTATCATTATTAACATAAGCAACACTACCCATATATAGTATACTAAGAGAATATACCACTATGTTGGCCTTGCTCGGGTGATACAAAACTCTCATGTCATAATCTTTCAATAACCCTAACCACCTTCTCTGATGCAAATTCAAATATTTCTGAGAGAACACATACTGTGAACTCTTGTGATCTGTGAACACATCAACATGCACCCCATACAAGTAATGCCTCCAAATCTTTAATGCAAACACTACAACTGCTAGCTCGATATCATGAGTTGGATAATTCTTCTCATGGGGCTTAAGCTATCTAGAGACATATGCTATAACCTTACCTCTCTGCATAAGGACAAAACCTAATCCAACTCTAGATACATCATAGTACATAGTAAACCTATCCAAAATATCTGGCAAATCAAGAACTAGGGCTGAGGTGAGTTGACTCTTCAATTCCTAAATGCTCTTTTCGCAGGAATCTGACTATGAAATTGAATTTCTTTTGAGTTAATCTAGACATAGGGGATGTAATAGATGAAAACCCTTCAACAAGCCAATAGTAATAGCCATCCAAACCCAAGAAACTTCTAATGTCTGAAGGAGAAATAGGTCTAGGCCAGTTTCTCACCACTTTGGTCTTTTGAAGATCAATTGTATTGCCATCACTGGATATAATATTGCCAAGGAAAGCTACTGGTCTTAGCCAGAATTCACACTTACTGAATTTGGCAAACAACTAATGTGTTTTGAGAATCTGAAGTATAATTCTTAGGTGTTTTATGTGATCATTCTTGCTACAGGAATAGACAAGAATGTCATCGATGAAGACTTAATGAACATGTCCAAGTACTGCTTGAAACACCTGGTTCATCAAGTCCATGAAACCTGTTAGGGCATTAGTAAAACCAAAGGAAATGACAAAAAATTTGAAGTGACCATACTGGGTTCTAAAAGCTATTTTTGAAATGTCACATTCCCTGACTCTGAGCAGATGATAGCCTGATTTGAGATCTATCTTAGAAAAGTAACTGGAACCCTAAAATTTGTCAAACAAGTCATCGATTCTAGGAAGTGATACTTATTCTTGATGGTGACTTTTTTCAACTGACGGTAGTCAATACACATTCTAAGAGAACCATCTTTCTTACACACTAATAGAACTAGTGTGTCCCACAGGGAGATGTTGGGTCTGATGAATCCCTTATCTAGGAGATTCTTCAACTATTTTTTTAGTTCTTTGAGTTTAGCTGGAGCCATTCTGTATGGTGTAATATACATATGGGCTGAGTGTCTAGAAGAAGGTCTATTTTGAAGTCAATTTCCCTTTTAGGATAAACTTCGGGAAAATATTCAGGGAACATATTTGGAAATTTCATGACTATTGAAACTAACTCAAGGGTTAGAATCTCTGAATTTTAGTCTTTTACTTGAACAAGATGGTAAATATTCCCCTTGGATATCATCTTTCTCGCTCTAAGGTACGAAATAAGCTGACCCCTAAGAGTTGTAGTACTACCCCTCCATTCAAGGACTGGTTATTTCAGAACTAAAAATAAACTATTCTATTTCTACACTCAACTGAGGCATAGCATGAGTGGAGCCAATCCATACCAAAAATGACGTTAAAATCCATTATCTTTAACTCTCCGAGATCAACTAAATTAACTTTCTAAGATATTATGACCAGACAGTTCTTATATACCTGCCTGGCTACAATGGAAACACCATCTGGGGTAGACACTGAAAAGGGCTCTACTAGAGTTTTAAGACTGACTCCGAAATTGATGGCTATATATGGAGTTACAAAAGAAAGAGAAGCTCCAGGGTCTAGTAAGGCATAAACATATAAGTGAAAGACCTGCAACATACAATAACTACATTAGGAGAATTTTCCTAATCTTGGTAGGACTAAAAAACATATAATCTATTCGTACACTGACCACTGGTAGCACTTGAAGTGGAACCCTGCTGAGTTGGGCGACTGAATGGAATTGATCACTGATTGGACTAGCCCTATTGGCGTAACTCCCTACCTCTCTAATCAATTACCCAAAGCTCTAAAATCTGAATGCCTATCTTGCCATATTCAAAGCATCTCACTGCTAGCTTTACACTTACCCTGATTTCTAACATAGAGGATTCATACGAGCACTATTAACACTGCCTTAGGACTTAGAGCCTGCTACCCTATACAGATTATTATTTTTGAATTTGGGTACTAGGTCACTTGCTAAAGAGGGTACTAAGATTTAATACCTCTGATGAAATTATGGATGATTACCACCTTCTAACCTTGGGTGATTAAAACTAAAACTACCCTTTCTAGCCCTGTTCCCCCTATTTTCCTTGAGCTTCTGCTTCTCTATCTGTTGAGAATGGACCATCAACTTACAGAAGTCTATCTTCCTAATTAGCATTGTGGCACTACACTCTTTAACTATATTATCTGACACACTAGACATAAACTTGCTCTTCTTGGATCTATTATTATCTACTACAAAGGGAGAATATCTATCTAACTGAGTAAACATGAGGAAATACTCCTTCACATTTATGCTTCCCTACCTTAAGTTAATAAATTCTAACACCTTGGCCTCCCTTAACTCCAATGGGAAGAATCTTTATAAAAAAGCTATAGAAAAATCTTCCTATTTTGTAGACCCTGCATCAATGACCCTATCTACCTTACACTACTTAAACTACATTTGGGCCATATCCTACAATAGATATGCTACGAACTTAGCACTCTTACTAGATGTTACCCCCATAATTTCCATTACTTTCTGCACCATAGATAAGAATTCCTATGGATCCTTTTTAAACTTGGATTCCATGAAGGAAGGAGGATTTATTTGGATGAATTACCGAATCCTGGCTAGAATAGTATTGGCCACTGGGTTAGCCTGAATAATAGCTAGTCATTTATTTTATGCTGCTATGGTGTTAGCGAGAGTGGTGAAAGTAGACCTGAATTCTATGTGAGAGACATGCTCATCTAGAGGATCTGTCTGGACGGGCGGAGGGGCTGGATTTCCTGCTCCTTTTTATTATTCTTTTTTGGGAGGCATGTTCTATAAATGGAAGAAAGAAATTGATTAGACTAAGAGTTTAACTTGAGCTCATGCTCACTCGCATGACATGAATACTGAAAGAAAGAAAACTTTTCCTAAACACCTTATAGCCTCCTGCCAATATGTGTGGCGCGCTACAAATCTATGCACAAGACTCTACTTGATGCATCTTTTAGACTTACTAGGATTTTTTAAAATCTTAGGCTTTGATACCTAGTTTTTAATGCCACGAGAGTACACCCTAGATGTCACAGGGTGCTTACAATACCGAGGGACTACAAGCTAACCCATGAGCTAGTACCTGCTGTGAGCACTGAATAACATAACCATAAATGTAGCAAAATAACTAATATGCCATAAGGTTTTAATATCTGAAACAAATATTGAAATATGAATCTGAAGTAATGACTATCTGAATCTAATAAGATAAAGAAACTCTAAAAAAACGATTGACATGCCATCTGAAGTCTGAATACTGAATAACTAATTGTAATGTATGAAAGCCTCTAAACTATATGGCTAAGAGTTGATGGGATAGGCCCCAACTACCTACACTAACTACTGAACTAGAGACATAAAGTAAAAAAATCTATCCTCAAAATATGAGGACTCACCACTACTACTGCTGAGTGTCTGAGAAGTCTAAGAGCGATCCTGAAACTGAGCGTCAGAATCTATGATATAATACATCATAGCACAAAAGAAAGGTATGTGATCAGTACTTTGAATATACTGCTATACTAAATGAGGTAGGCTGACATGCATGGTTTTATGAATAGGAATAATAATTGTCTGAATATACATGTAAAACATGAAGTACTAAATAGATAGCATAAAATCTATAGATACTAAAAATATATGAAATCTGTTAATATTGTGTATGCATGAAATTTTGTAAATACTGAAGGTACGTGAAATCTATAGATACTGGGGATGCATGACCAAGCATATAACATGAACTGAAAAAAAATCTGTAAACTAAAATATTGAAATAACTTATATCTGTATGCCTTGGTCAAACAACACTAAGACTAAACTACTGGTCTAATTGCTAGACTAAGACTGTGGGAGCTATCATGTAACTGACATGCCCCAATCTGAGCTAATCGGGGTCTAACCTATAACCCCAGTTAGAATGGTGTTAATACCGTTCCATAGGTAATACCATTGGCTATGCGGATCTTCTAGTCTTGTATACTATATTGTCCCTGAAGAAAAAGGGTGTCAAGCCTAATTTGACGGGTGACCCCTGTGAGATAGTCAACCCTATACTAACGGGTGACTTCTCATATCCTACGTTGGCTACGTAGTTTTAGAGTTTAAGGAATACTACTAGAGACTCTACCTGTCTAACGGGGAAGCCTTTATTCCTGCACTCACTCAATGCTAAATCCTACTCCCAACTGAATGTCACTGAGTTGCTGACTATTTCTGAGTTTAACTGACTGATCTAGTAATGCTCATGATGTATTCTGAACTTATCTGTAGATACTGAAAAAAGCCTAAGTAAAAAACTATAATTTTTAGGTATTTAAAACCCCAGGACTCAAAAGCAATAATAGTAAATTGACACTAAAGCTTGGAGGAGATATCATGAAAGCTTTTATTAAATATTCATTCTTGTAAGCATTTTATCAAACACTTGATATGCATGGTGTATATAGAGAATGTGAACTAGTTTAAAACTTGTAGTAAAGCACAAATTTAACACCATTATCATAAATCATGAATTGAATCATTGGACAACAATATTGAAACATGGAGTGTAGTAATAGACATCAATTTTGCTAAAATATGGTACAAAACAAGATTTATAGTTTAATCATAATTTAAAATCAAGATAACTTGAAAAGATCATAATTTTACAATTTAAATTAGACACTTGGACTCCATGGGTGAAAAAAACCCATGGATGAATGTTTAACATAACTGAGTTAATGAATTTAAGAGGATTGATGGAGAGTTATTAAGATTTGGCGTTGAATTTGAGAGCTAGGGTTTCTTGTTTTTGAGAAGGGGATCTTCAATTTTGAGAGGAATTGAATAATTGATGATTATTTGGGTCACTTAAGGATTAAATTTCATATTTTAGGCTGATTAGGTCCATAGGAAAAGACCTAAATACCGTTAAAGGAAGTTAAAAACTCGGAATCAAAAGCTAGAAATCTCAATTTTTACCTCTGGCACGATGTGTCAATAGTGTGGTAGCCTACTGGAAACTGCCAAATATGAAATGGGTATCCTCCACGATGCACCATGATCATGGAGCTTCACTACAAAGGGAGAATTGTGTGATGGGACATCACCGTGATGCGGTGGAATCACAAAGTCTCACCGAAATTTTACAATTGTGATTTTACTATTCTCCACGATGTTCTACAGGCCCCAATTGAGAAATAACTTGTATTTTGAAAATTTTATAAATATGAATACTCATGTATTGAGACCTAAATTATTATAGAGAAATATGGATATAACATATATCCACCTCCCTAATCTATTGCTAATGGTACCTAGACTGAAAATCTATCTTAGAAATGAACTTGACACCTTGCAACTGATCAAACAAATCATCTATTCTCGGAAGAGGATGCTTTTCTTGACCGTCACCTTGTTCAACTTACTACTTTCAATGCAAATCCGAAGGGAACCATCCTTCTTGCACATAAACAACACTGGTGCACCCTATAGAGATACACTAGGACAAATAAACCCCTTATCCAGAAGATCCTTGAGTTGTTCCTTGAGTTCCATCAACTCAGCCAAAGCTATTTTATATGGAGAAATAGAAATCAGAGAAGTGGTCTGAACTAGATCAATACCAAACTCTATTTCCCTATCCAGAGAAACATTAGGAAGATCATCCAGAAAGACCTATGAAAAATTATTAACTACTAGAACTAACTTGAAAGAAGGACTTTCTAATTTAGAATCTCTAACCCAGACCAAATGATAAAGACAATCTTTAGAGATTAACCTCCGAGCTTTATGATAAGAAATAAATCTCCCCATAGGTGCTAAAGAACCACCCTCCCATTCTATAACCAACTAACCAGGGAACCTAAAGATAACCCTATGAGTTTGATAATCAAAAGATACATAAAAAGAGTACAAATAATCAATACATAGAATGACATAAAAATCCACCATACCCAACTAAAACAAATCCATCAAGGTCTGTTTGCCACTAACATATACCACACACCCTCTATAGACTCTCTTAGCAATAATGGAGTCACCTACTGGGGTAGGAATAGAAAAAGGATCAGAAATAACTTTCAGACCAAAACCAAAAGATACAGCTATATAAAGAGTCACATAGGAGAGAGTGGACCTCAAATTAAGAAAGTAATGCATGTCATGAGAGAAAAGCTCTAACGTACTAGTAATGACATAAGGTGATGCCTTGTATTCGTATTGGGATGCAAAATTATACAACCTGTTTTGAACAACACTAGAACCAGGAGTAGTAATAGAAGTAGATGCCACACCACCAGGTATATGAGCAGAAGATGAAGCCACAAGAATCTTATTAGCCCCCATAGAAACCTTATTAACAGAACAATCCTTGGGTTGATGACCTACCTGGATACACTTAAAGCATTTTCTCTTTCCTTCATCGTAATAGCCCCGATGAGGATGACCATATAATAGAAAAAAAGGGTATGAAGAAGCTGACTGACCTCCACTTGCCTGACATTGGGCACCCTATGCTAAACAATTATCACCACCTTTATAAAACTTGTTGCCTGCCTGGTAAGGAGCACTAGAAGAAGAGTAAGAACCAAAACTCCCCTACTTTTTCTACCATTTGACACCATCCCGATCACCATGAGATTGAGTACCTCCCTGGTCAGAAAATCTACTCCTCTTATCCTTAATATCCCTAAACTTCATCTGCTTTCTCTTTTAATCCTGCACTTGTTGCATATGAATAATCAACCTAAAGATGTCCATATCCTTAATATGCAAGGAAGTTTTTGTCTCCAAAATACAAAGTTTAAAGGGTCTATTGAGTGCCTCAAGGCTATGTCATAATAGATCTGAACACTTGCCCCATATCGACTTCTAGATCATAATTGCTCTAGGAAATAACTAAAGAAAATAGATAGATGGGACATAGAAAAATAGAAGAGAAATGAACTAATTATAGAAATATCTCTCTATCTCTAAGGTTCACTAATTATTTGACTGTTGGCAGGTCTCTTTGTATGTGTTGTCCGAAAAGAGGAGGACTCAATGATTATTCGTTCGCCAGAACTAGAAGTTAAAATTTTGGTAGATAGGGATCCCGTAAAAACTTCTTTCGAGGAATGGGATAGACCGGGTCTTTTCTCAAGAACAATAGCTACAGAGTCTGATACTACCACTTGGATCTGGAACCTACATGCTGATGCTCATGATTTCGATAGCCATATCAGTGATTTGGAGGAGATCTCTCAAAAAGTATTTAGTGCACATTTCGGTCAACTCTCCATCATCTTTCTTTAGCTGAGCGGTATGTATTTCCACAGTGCTCGTTTTTCTAATTATGAAGCGTAGATAAGTGATCCAACTCACATTGGGCCTAGTGCCCAGGTGGTTTGGCCAATAGTGGGCCAAGAAATATTAAATGGTGACGTAGGCGGGGGTTTCCAAGGAATACAAAAACCCTCTTGTTTTTTCAGATTTGGCGAGCATCTGGAATAACTAGTGAATTACAACTCTATTGTACATC
>CM061555.1:205092332-205094832 GCA_030864225.1 Capsicum baccatum var. pendulum | reverse complement strand
CGTCCAAGGGGCGGGAACTGCCATTCTAACTCTTCTCGGGGGATTCCATCCACAAACGTAAAGTTTATGGTTGACTGATATTACCCATCACCATTTAGCTATTGCATTTATTTTTCTCATTGCTGGTCATATGTATAAAACCAATTGTGGGATCGGGCCCAGTATGAAAGATCTTTTAGATGCACATATTCCTCCAGGGGGCGATTGGGGCTTGGACATAAGGGTCTTTATGACACAATCAACAATTTGCTTTATTTTCAATTAGGCCTTGCTCTAGCTTCTTTAGGGGTTATTACTTCTTTGGTAGGTCAACACATGTACTATTTACCTTCTTATGCATTCATAGCACAGGACTTCACTACTCAAGCTACATTATATACCCAACACCAATATATCGCAGGATTCGACATGACAGGAGCTTTTGCTCATGGAGCTATATTTTTCATTAGAGATTACAATCCGGAGCAAAATGAAGATAATGTATTGGCAAGAATGTTAGATCATAAAGAAGCTATCATATCTCATTTAAGTTGGGCCAGCCTGTTTCTAGGATTCCATACCCTAGGACTTTATGTTCATAATAATGTCACGCTTGCCTTTGGAACTCCCGGAGAATTAAATATTGACTAAACCTATATTTCCTCAATGGATACAATCCACTCATGGTAAAACTTCATATGGGTTCGATGTACTTTTATCATCAACGAGTGGCCCAGCATTTAATGCGGGTTGAAGCATCTGGTTGTCGGGTTGGTTAAATGTTGTTCATGAAAATAGTTATTCATTTTTCTTAATAATAGGTCCTGGAGACTTTTTAGTTCATCAAGCTATTGCTCTTGGTTTACATACAACTACATTGATCTTAGTAAAAGGTGCTTTAGATGCACGTGGTTCCAAGTTAATGCCAGATAAAAAGGATTTTGGTTATAGTTTTCCATGCGATTGCCCAGGATGAGGTGGTACTTGTGATATTTTGGCATGGGACGCATTTTATTTGGCAGTTTTTTGGATGTTAAATACTATTGTATAGGTTACTTTTTATTGGTATTGGAAGCACATCACATTATGGCAGGGTAACGTTTTACAGTTTAATGAATCTTCCACTTATTTGATGGGCTGGTTAAGGGATTATTTATGGTTAAACTCTTCACAACTTATCAATGGATATAACCCTTTTGGTATGAATAGTTTATCGGTTTGGTCATGGATGTTCTTATTTGGACATCTTGTTTGGGCTACTGGATTTATGTTCTTAATTTCTTAGCGTGGATATTGGAAAGAATTGATTAAAACTGTAGCATAGGCTCATGAACGCACACCTTTGGCCAATTTGATTCGCTGGAGAGATAAACCAGTGGCCCTTTCCATTGTACAAGCAAGATTGGTTGGATTAGCTAACTTTTCTGTAGGTTATATATTCACTTATACAGCTTTCTTGATTGCCTCTACGTCGGGCAAATTTGGTTAATTAATGTGTGTATCCGCGATAATCTCATTTATTTCAATGGAGAGGGGGTCCACCTTCTTCTATTTCTACATCTAGGATTAGACTTTTATCATGGATACTAATAGGAATTAAACCATTATGGCAAAGAAAAGTTTGATTCAGAGGGAGAAGAAGAGGGAAAAATTGGAACAGAAATATCATTCGATTCGTCGATCCTCAAAAAAAGAAATAAGCAAGGTTCCGTCGTTGAGTGACAAATGGGAAATTTATGGAAAGTTACAATCCCTAACACGGAATAGTGCACCTACACGCCTTCATCGACGTTGTTTTTTGAACGGAAGGCCGAGAGCTAACTATTAAGATTTTGGACTATCTGGTCACATACTTCGTAAAATGGTTCATGCATGTTTGTTGCCTGGAGCAACAAGATAAAGTTGGTAAGGATTAATGCTTCATTTCTATTTCTATGGTCGATGATCATAGAAGCCCCTTTACCATTCTTTATAAATGGGCTATTCTATTTGTACAGATAGGGTGGAGGGGCGCATTTTATCTTTGTTTATCTATTAGTTTTGAGTTCTTATCTTCGGCGCATGGTAGAGAAGTTTGGTAGCTCGCAAGGCTCATAATCTTGAGGTCATGGGTTCAAATCCTATCTCTGCAACATCTTGTTTTTCCAAACTATTTTAGGGTTGACTCTGGTAACTAGTAATTAATTCCCGCCTTTCGCTTTTTGGGGGTGCAAGGCAAAAGAAAACGTAGGGAAGGGATAAAATCACTACACTATCATGGACAACTATACCAAATCCTTAATTTAAGGATATATTTAATGCTATTTATGAAATTAAATAATAAATATTAAAAAAATTACTTTAGCTTGGATCTTGGGCGGATAGCGGGAATCTAACCCGCATCTTCTCCTTGGCAAAGAGAAATTTTACCATTCGACCATATCCACATTTTTTTGTTCTTGATATACAATATGTACCCACATATATGATATATAATCGGATCTTATTTGTGCAGTGCCCGGACACATATTCTCTTCGGAAC
>CM061555.1:205082332-205089832 GCA_030864225.1 Capsicum baccatum var. pendulum | reverse complement strand
GCACGAATACCTTCATTTAAGAGAATATTTTTGGTATAGAAAGTCTCAAATTCAGGATCTTCCGCTGCACGAATTTCCTGCGAAACACAGTTATAGGCACATAGGTTTAGGGCTAGACCGACTACTCCAAGAGAACTCATCCATAAACCGATTACTGGTACAAATAACATAAAGAAATGTAACCAATGTTTATTGGAAAAAGCAACCCCAAATATTTGGGACCAAAAGAGGTTAGCGGTGACCATTGAATAAGTTTCTTCGGCTTGAGTTGGGTTAAAAGCACGGAATGTATTTGCACCATCACCGTCTTCAAATAAAGTATTTTCTATGGTAGCACCATGAATGGCGCAAAGAAAAGCAGCGCCCAATACACCGGCAACCCCCATCATATGAAAGGGGTTCAAGGTCTAATTGTGAAACCCTTGAAAAAATAGGATGAATCAAAATATAGCTGCTACACCAAAACTAGGTGCAAAGAACCAACCAGACTGACCTAGTGGATAAATCAGAAATACAAAAACAAAAATAGCAATTGGACAAGAGAATGCGATTGCATTATAATGTCTCATTTGAACAGATCAAGCAAGCTCGAATTAACGTAACATGAAACCTATTAGGCCAAAATCTCCATGGAGAGCAACAAAAGTTCACATACCCCCCAATTAACACCAACAAGTAATATCTCCTTGTGCTTCAGGACCCCATAGTAACAACAACGAATGTGCTAAACTATTAGCAGGAGTAGAAACCGCGACAGTTAAGAAATTGCAGCCTTCCAAATAAGAACTGGCCAATCCATGGGTATACCATGAAGTTACAAATTTTATACCTGTGAACCAACCCCTTAAAGCGAAATAGGCACAAGGAAAGAGCAATAGATCGGACCAGCTTACAAAAACAAAATGGTGCCTCCGTAACCAGTCATCCATAAAATCAAATAAATCACTTTCGTCTTTGGTAAACTTACCAATGGCTATAGTCATAATCCTCCTATTCAACTACTTTGACCATTTTCGAGCACCTCATATCTTTTTTGGGGCATCCAAAGATTCGATTTTTTGTATGATTTCTCTTGCACTGCCCTTTCCAATGGGTTTCGAAGATAAAAATCCTTTATTGATTAGCCCATAACTGACCTAGGTAAATCCATGAACTCCATTAGATTATTCCTTCTGACTAAGCATATGAACCATGAATTATCTTATTAACACAATTCAATTAATCCCTTGTTTTGAAAGAACTCTTCAAGGACCAGACGGTCCCTTTCCTTTATACTTCATATAAATAAATCTAAAACCCCAGAGTATATCTTTCCACGGATCGAAAGAAAAAAGAAAGTTCGAGAAAATATTTATTTTTAGATTCTTTTGTCTATTAGAAAAAAAGATAATCTACTATTTTTCCCTTTAGCAAATCTAAAATTCAATAAAATAAATAAAATAACTAGGAGACTGGAAATGAAAGTCTCTTTCTCGGATCTATTCTTCATCACGCTGTTGGAACAAAACAAAAATACCGGATGCAACGATATTGAAATATTTGTTACATGAAACCATGATCTGATAGATATACATCAAAATCTACAATCTACTTAATATAGATATATAATCTAGATAGAAATTAATCTTCGATCTAGAGTCAAAGAAAGATAATAAATGGCTCTTATGGTGTGACTTGGAAGAAAGGTTTATCTGTAGAGGAAAGGAATAACAATTTATTCATATAATTTTTCCTATAGAAAATCTAGTAACAAGAAGATTTAATCAGAAATATCGACAAATTCTTGTGCAGTCCAAAACAAAAAAATGAAATAAAAAAAATCAACTGCTCCAATTTTATCTCTCTAGAATTTTAATATCAGAATAGCGAACATAGTCATGATTCAATAGGTTAGGTCCACTTCCTTTTTCTTTTGTTGATTTCTAACCTTTCAAATGGATTTGGTTGGTATAATGGAAAATAGGAATATTCGGTGGATGATTCAAGAAGTGACTTTTCATTATTCAGAAATTCATAATAATGAAAATTGACTAAACAAATGTTCAACTTTATAACTAAGTATAATGATAATGTATTATCCAGTTAGTTACTTTTTTTTTATTACAAATCAAAATAAAATTCTCCCCTTGAATATGAATACTAGATTGGAGTTTTACAAAGCCCCTTATCGGATTTGAACAGATGACTTACGCCTTACCATGGCATTACTCTACCACTGAGTTAAAAGGGCCTTTTTTATTTAATTCCGAAATTATTCACTATGTGGATAAAATATGTATATGTACATATATTATAAAAATAAGTATATATTCATTAAATACGTGCAGTAGATACATAGTGTCTAGTGGCTCATGGATTTACCTAGGAAGTCTAGGAGAAAATGTAATGAAGTGTTTCAAGACCGACTCAAATTGCTTTTTTGATTTTATTGAATTGATCCCACCAGAACAAAATTTACTTGATTGATACATGTACATACACCTAGTAACTTAACATAAAATTCAAGATATTTCATTGAATCATGGAATGAAGAGATTCTACTTGTCTCTTGAACTAAATTCTTGGATAAAAAATAATTTTCTGCTTGATCTTACTAGATTTCTCATTTGTTAATTTCCTGTATTTGTGGGATGGAGATAAGGATATCTCGTCTTAAAAATGAATCAAATGAAAGTGAAATAAATATAAATAAAATTCTAAATACTAAAATAATCAAAACTAAAATAATCGAAATAAATTCAATTGAAATAATTCAAAAATTAAAAAAATACTACTACTAGATTTTAGATTTGTAATGGCGATTAGAACGAATAATTCATCAGAATAAAAAATAATTCTATGCAATTCTGAAAGGGGGAAAGATCCCTCAGATAGAATCATTCGATTATATTGACAATTTCAAAAAACTAATCATACTATGAACATAGTATGATGGTCGTTGGTCAAGCGGGCCCCCATCGTCTAGTGGTTTAGGACATCTCTCTTTCAAGGAGGCAGCGGGGATTCGAATTCCCCTGGGGGTAGGGTACTACGAAAGGAAGTTGATCTTGGATTACCAATAAGTCTAAAATTGATTCTTCCTGGGTCGATGCCCGAGCAGTTAATGGGGATGGACTATAAATTCGTTGGCAATATGTCTACTCTGGTTCAAATCCAGCTCGGCCCATAATTCGACAATCCACCATGAGATGATATAACCCATTTGTACTTCAGAAATACCCGATCCGGAGATAAAAAAGAATAAAATTTTTTGCTAGATCCCATATTTCCCTGGGATTGCAGTTCAATTGTTCAGAGCACCGCCCTGTCAAGGCAGAAGATATGGGTTTGAGCCCCGTCAGTCCCGACGGATCCAATATAAATATCTCTCTTTTTATGAAGGGGACGGGGGACAGAATTTCATTGCCAATGCAAAGGGGAAATCCTTATTTCTTTTTTCTTTCCTTTGGGTAATATGCGGTTGGATTAGTACAATTATTGGTAGCATTATAGTCAGTATTCGAAGAAATGCTGGCTTTTTCGATTGACCTCGATGCATGTAATGGAATCGTGTACTATACATTTTTGAGGCACGCATACACAAAGAGAATTATTTTCTTGTCCAATACAAAATTAAATATAAGAAAATACTTTCCAGAAAAAACAAAACAAAAATTTAATTTCTGGATACAGATTTATGGAACCTTACTAGTTTGAAGTTGAAAAATAGATTTCATGCAAATTGCACACTGAGCTCTTGGTATAGGTGTCTCGGGGCTAATAATCTACGAAGAAAGAAGGGGGAAGGATAGATCAACCAAAGATCCTACTCCTCTTAGAAAGGGGAATGAATCATTTTTCTGATTTTTCATTTTGTTTTAAGGCCCCATCGACGAAAGAACAAATTGAAAAATAGTAAATTTGATGAATATTCATATTATACGGTTGCATCTTTATCACACCTCTTTGTCTTCCAAGTCAAAAATAGTTTCGTTCTAAACTCCTTTCTTTTTCCATTTAGCTTTTATTGTTTGTTTGGGTTTGTATATGTGACCACTGGAAGTAGAAGAGCTATTTGGTGAGACTTCATCAGATGATTGTACAAGAAGGAACTAGATAGATTAGTGAGGAAAAAAAAGAATAGATGATAAAAAATGATAAATAAAGGAATTTTAGTTTGATTGGGTTAGGAATCCAAGTTTGGGGCGGTATGGATAAAAGAACTTCCTAAGTTATACTATTCAATTCTCGACGATGAATTGATTTGATAGTTCAGATATTGTTATTCATGATATTGATCCGATTCAAGATCATCGAGAGGTAATATTCATTCATTGAATTTACAGGCCAAAGATTTATCATCTCTATGGGATTAAATCCCGAGTTATTGCGAAGTAAAAAACTGATAAGATTATGGAAGTAAATATTCTTGCATTTATTGCTACTGCACTATTTATTCTAGTTCCTACCGCTTTTCTACTTATTATTTACGTAAAAATAGTCAGTCAAAACGATTAATTATTAACTAATTTGAATGAAACTTGAATTCTGAGTTCTTAGCAAAAATTGCCGAAATAAAATGAAAAAGATTCCAATTTCATGTCTTAAATGAAATGAGTGGACTAGAATCGGTAGTATTCTAATAGATAGATAGTATGGTAGAAAGATTTATCTATTTATTTCTACCATACTATTTATTAGTTAGATTGTAGCTGCTCCCTGGACTAAAATAAAGATAGAGGTTGCATTTGATATGGATCTATAGATCAATCCACAATATTATCTTGATATATGTGAATATCAATTCCATATATGGGAGTGACATAGCATCCAATTCCATTTATTTGCTATATATATTTGTTCTGATCAATCTGAATTACTCTTATGTCTTATAGTTTGAATTACTATATTTTTTATTTCCAATATGAATCTCGGTATCTATTGAAAGAATCAAATCAATGAAGGAAAAGCGATAGATATAAGCATATTCAAAAAATCATGTAGTAATCTTTTTCTTAACATTACCAATAAGTAATTGAGTAAACCATTGACAGTAGTTCCACGGGCATCGAAAAGGAAGAGTAAACCCCAGTGATTTTTAACGCCTGAACCATGATATAAAATAAGTCGATAAAGTATAAATCCAATTTTAAAAATTCAAAAGTGGTAAATGCGCAATATATGACCCACCTGACAACCTTATTCTGCATAGTATCTCATTAGACAACCATTATGTTTATATCCCTTCTTTCTCATACAAAGTGCGTATACACTTAACAAAAAGCTTCTTCTTTGAATAGTAAAGAAAGAAACAAATAAAAAAAGGGTCCGGCCCTCCTCAGTATCACCTAGTAAGAGTCCGTTGATTGACTAGAAAATTTAGGAAGAATTAGGTTCAAATAAATTTCCTGGGATCCTCTTCCTTTCGAACTACAAACATGGGAATCGTTGAAATAGATCTTTGATTGAAGGAGGATGATTCCTATAATACATTAGTCCAGTCGAGTCCAATGGAATTTCAAAATGAAGACATTTTTATTTTCTTCCAAACGTGTTGCAGAACGATCTAGAAAGCAATTTATATTGATACAGTTTTCTTCCTTAACTCAATTAGTAGGACCCCTAGAGTCCACTCCTTCCCCACACTATGAGTTAAAGGGAAAAAGTAAAGACTACCATTAAAGCAGCCCAAGCAAGACTTATTATATCTATATAAATTATGTCCCCTATCTCAATAAATATAAAGGAATTGTTCCATTATTCCTCACTAATAATGGTGGAATCAAAGGCGCAGAGTCAAAAAGAACGAAGACTATTAATAAACCAATCCGCTAAATTCACTCATTTTATAAGAAATTCCTATATGATTTCTAATCGGGAAAGATTAAACACAAGCAAAATCCACAGTAAGGAATGTTACTAATGGAACATGTAGGAATAATAGGTCCTATTCTTTTTTTGTTGACCCTCATTTCAATTGATTGGATTCTTGAGCACTCAGAGATTTTCGTGAGTTCCTCGTATATAATAAAGTATCTTCCGCCCCCTTCCACAACTATTTATATTTCCTATCGGGCTCTCCAATCTAACCCAAGGTCCAGTCATTATACAATGGATTAATAATATAAAAATTTATTTGTAGTAGAAGGTAATTGTGAAGTCTTGATAGCCCCTCTAGCATTCGAATATTTCCTTGAAGCCTAGCCTAAGCCTAAATATGCAATGATATTCAATATAAGGATATTAAAAAAAATTTAGGAAAATCCCCAGACCAGCTGTTTAGAATCAAACAAGTATCAACAGTCTGCCTGCTCTGCTTCTGCTAGGGAATCGTTCGGCGGGTTATATCAACAGAAGAAAAGAAGAGATTTCTAGTTTTTTGTTGATCAGGCGACACCCGGATTTGAACTGGGGAAAAAAGGATTTGCAGTCCTCTGCCTTACCACTCGGCCATGTCGCCAAAATACTACAAATACAAAATAGATGAAAACTTTCCCGGATTACTGAATTGCTTTTTTATCGTACTTGCACCTTGAGTTATATTTTCCTTAATTTTTCCTAAAAGTCAAATAAATCCTAATCCTTCTTCCCTTTTGATTGGGTTTGATTCATCCTTTCAATTTTGATTGAGTCTATCTCAAAATTCATAATGTTCAAAACTTTCTCTTACCTTTCTATTGAAATCTATTGAAAAATCAAATGTGGATTTTCAGTCGCAAAATAAAAAATTCAACTTTATGAAAATAGGAACCATTAACTATTGACTTAGAATGCATGAACAATTCTTAGATTTGAATCTCCAATTTTTGTTTTCCTAATGACATAAGAAAATACAACTTCATATATAACTAATTAGTGTGGATTTTTTCAATCAAAAAAGCCTTCTTAATTATAAATTATAATTATTAATAATAATTATAACAACAATTATGAGTATATGTGAACCCCAAAAGAGAAATTGTTAGACAAATATATATTATTTATATATGTTTTCGATATAGAATTATCATATATAAGAAAAGTATCATACTTCAATTTTAATTTTGAATTGAATACAAAATTTAAATTCTATTTTCGTAGAGCACAACCTGTGTTGCCCCGAATAGAACATAGAACGACAATAAAACAAGAAAAGAGAAGAAAGACGGATATTATAGATATCTCCACACGTGTTTAAGCCATACAAACCTTTTTTTCTTATACACTTCACAATCGTATTCTAAATGAAAATCTGTAAACAAAATCTCTCTCTTCTCTGCGAATCATTTTTTGAACAACGAAATCCATAACATAAAAGGGGGTTAAATTCTAAAAAACCGATCCTAATTCTATATATTCTCTTTCTGATTTTGATGCCTTTATCTCAGCGAAAAGATCAAATGTCCAATCCATTTATTTTTCTGGTATTCAAGCAGGTTGGAACATGTATTATCATAATAATGGTAGAAATGGAATCATTTTTGTTTTTATATTCTATACAAAATCCTATAAACTTAATTAATAAGTCTAAGTAGCAGAAGT